>JAKJXN010000037.1:0-126857 GCA_022225945.1 Didymella pomorum | reverse complement strand
TTGCCCCCCCCCCCCCCCCCCCCCCCCCCCCCCCCCCCCCCCCCCCCCCCCCCCCCCCCCCCCCCCCCCCCCCCCCCCCCCCCGGATCTATGGCGCCACCTAATCAAGAGCCGCAGAGAGACCTGCGGGAGACATTGTATCATTTCAAGCGAGCCCTTGACACTCCGTGGATGACGAACATTGTCCGAGAGATCGTGGAGTCCAATCTCTTGTTCGCAATCCTTCAGCCTTGTTGCATCGATTCCTAAGTCTCATGAACACACAACAGCGCGTTGTTGTGCTACACTCGCGGACAACAAACACTCGATGACATGGGTAGTAGACTTGAATCTTATTCCCAGAGGTAATAAAAGACTAGCGCTGCATGTAGGATCCGCCATGTAGCGTTGAAGCATTATGACAATTGCAAGATACGAGGCTGTGCTGCTCAATGCCACGGACACTGTCGGCAGAGCAAGCTCTCCGTCCGGATTCAAGGGATCTGTGCGTTCCATGCTTCGTGAGATGAGGCCCTAGGGCGGTAAACCAGTTCTGTTGTCTCAATGTGCGGACATGTCGTGGGTTCGCCCCACACCCTCTCGAGCAATTTCGACAACGGACCTGCAGTTCCGCGAGATGACGGATGTAGTATGCTCTGTCTTCCGCGCGGGACGTCCAAGCATTTTTGGTGGCGCATCGTTCCCCAATGTATCATAAAGTCGTCCTCAGCCTTGCGTCCGGGCTGACATTCACCGGTAGTCGAGCTTGACTTGGATCGAGGGCAGAAGCACACCCCGATGCTTCTGGATTGCGTAAGACTTGACCAATAGTGCTTAGTTGCGCGCCGCCGACGAGACGTTGAGTCTCGCAACATGCTGGACTTCAATTCCAAGGGCCCAGATCCTGTGCACGTCCATAGTGTTCTCGATCTTGATCAGCGGATCCGAGTCCAGCATCAGCAGATCTGCTCTCATGCCGACTTTGATCTGTCCGCGATCAGGTATCCTGTGCCATTTTGCAGCCTTGCTGGTCGCCGCATTGATAGCCTCAGCTGGAGTCATACCAACAATGTAGACAAGGTGTTGCAACTCGTAGTGCAGCGTCAGACCCCAGGGAACATCGAGTTCGAGACCATTGGCAGCAAGATGACCAACGGAGTCGGTGCCCGCGATGAGGGGTATTCCGGCTCTGTAGAGACGACAGGCGTTTTCCTCAGCATTGGATAAGGTTCGATTGCTCCCAGGAGTGACGCCAAAATATTGGCGAAACTGCGTATTGTTCGGAGAGTATGCGTACTCGAAGACATTTAGTGTAGGTGTGACGAATTGGTTTTGATATTTGATGAGGGCGATGATGGCGTCAGAGAGCAAACCATCGTCCGGGACATGTTGTATTCCGTCAGTCATTGAGTCGACCGCTTCTTCGTAGCCCAAGATGGATGACGCGTGTGTCATCGCCTGTTTCTGGTACGTTGCATGAGCAACACGGATCATATCAGTCTGCTGCTGTATCGAAGGCCCGTTGACCTCGGCTGTGATTTTGTGGAAGTCGGCACCGCTGTCGAACTGTGTGACGACGAATTGTGTGACATTGGTGCCCGGGTAGATAAGCGTATCTTTCGGCCTAACTGGATCTGTGGCTTCGTGGCTGCTATTCTTTCCCACAGCCGATCTACCAGCGCTGAAGAACTGAGCAAGGCCAGGCTGGTGACGCATGATCTGGCACTGCGTCGCATTGCCGCAATTCATATGCATGGCCGTCGTCAGACCGTATGACGTAAAGCTCTCAAGTGACGCAATATCTGTGAGATGAAGGTGGCTATCGATCAGTCCAGGAATCAGGAACTTGCCGGTCCCGTTAATTGTAACAGCTGCGTTGGCGCATCCATGTTCATCCACTATGTATCCGGCATCGAAACAGACAGTCTCTGGACCCGCGAAGTGCAATCCGTTATAGACACGTACGTCCGAGATAGCAGTCCTGGTTTGCGGGCCCGCTTCCGACCGCCTAAAGTTGTTGTAATCGCGTTGCTCCTGCTTGACGGTGTGGAAAGGACAAGCCGTGACAGTGTGGAATGTCACCACGGTCAAGGAAGCCAGTACGTAGAGTAGCATGTTGGCAATTGAGGATCCGCTCAAAGGATAACTTTGTATAAACGTATTAGGTGAGGTTTCCGCAACTTAATAGATAGCCGGAAAGCTTCTCGACAATACGTCCGCACTGTTTTATGTCTTCGTACTCAGCCATCTCACACAACTTGCACACATTGCTTCGTCAATTGCCCTTGCTGGAGTCGCAAATCATCAGCACTAACATCGCTGTCAGTCGTCATGAAGGGTGGCTAGGCAATCCGGAGCTCGGAGCTTGAGTTCGCCGACGACCATCCTCCGAGGGGCGTGAACCAGATGCCATGGCGCTTTGGAGGCCTGAGAAGAATTGGAAGCATCGTTTGACATAAAGTCAGGTGACTGATGTCGACGCTGATGTGTCGCGTTGACCATGCTGCGAAAGGAGGCGGAGCGTTGTGACAAAGCACGGCTAGAGTACATCCCGACCTTGCACTTGCGACTTAGTGCCGCAGATGTTCGGCCTCCGATTGCCATTGAAACTCCAAGTCTTCGATATTATTATCGCAATTGCCAAACCGAGTAACGTTGCTTCATTCTTCAGTTCTTGACTCTCAACCAGCAGTCTTCAGAGTCGCCTAGTGTCCGAAGTACTTTGGGCGCATGCCATGTTCGGAGACTAGTCCTTTTCGGTCTCCGAGTGGGCCCGCCCTGGACGTCAGACGATGCGGAAGATTGCATTCCCACTTGCATTTCAACACCGTTTATAAGTGATCTCACGATGAGCGAGAAAGGCATGGCTTGGAAGTGATTGCTCGTGACTCATCCAGGTACCATCGCCCACGCCTCCTGCCACTTCTGTTGGAATAGTGGTTCCGCAGCGGTAGCGTCCAGCCAGACAATGCCTCGAAGGCGGACGACGATATCGTCCCAGGTTCGCAAGTCGAGAGCTTTAGACGCTTTGTGGGCTTGTGACCTGAACCATTGACCCTCTGGGATGCCGTCAGAGGCAACCATACCAACAGAGAGGAGCCACAGTGTGAGAGCACCGTGATTGAAGAGCATGTTGAGCCAGCTGTACTCCATCTGCGCCTGGAGCTTCAGTGCTGTAGCGTACTGCAGGCGTGCGTGGGAGAAGTAGGTAGGACCGTGAATGATGAGCAGATACAGTACCGTGGCGTGTCGAACAACGCCAGAAGCAGTCAGGTCGCACATGATGCGATCATTCTGGAGCTCCGGTTCCCAGAGGAGAAGCTTGTGAATGACATAGCATGTCAGGTCGTGAAGCTCGTTGCTGGATAAGTTGTACTGGCTCGAGTCGAACAAGTTGTGAAGCCTGCAAAGGACGTCTGCGATCCCGGGGTCAAGTAGAGGGGTATGCAGTACCGTTGGGACTAGGTTATTGATGTTGCTGCTCGCTTGGTACCAGCGTGTTATTGGTGCAATACCGTCATCGGGTTCACTTTCATCCTGCGCTGGAAATTGCGGTATTTGCATGACTATCATGCAGACCCTATCGGGCGTCAGCGGTGTCTTCATAGGCATTGTTCGATTGGATCGTACCAGGCGACCATCCTGGCGGTAAGGGGGCTCATACGCTTGACAGCGTTGATACCGCCTCGGAGCTGAACAAGACGTTTGATGCCATCAACATGCAGCGTGCTGACGTCTGTGTTGCCTTTGCCATACTCTATAGCCGCTAGCGTGATGATGGCATCCAAGGTCTCGTCTTGCAGTGCGGATGTTGGATCGGCGACTCTCTGTCGAACCAGCGAAACGGAATCAGCCATCAGGATCTCAGAGTTTGCGAATCCTCTCTGAGCCTGCAGATCGATGTCAAGTGATGCAGTCTGAAGTGACACATGAAACAGAGCGGGGTCTGCAAGAGCAAGAGGCCACCAGGAGACAACAAATGGGTTCGATGTGAGATCGAGGTCCAAGGGATAGTACTGAAAGGCGATATGAGATAGAACTGCTTTCTGTCAGCAACCTCGAGCCATAGAGCATTGGTGGAACTCACAATGCTGGATTAAACGCTGCACATGCGGTCTTGGAAGTCTGGTTTGGGGATATGTGTCGAAGGGATCAAACGATTGGATTCCAGGGTTAGTCAACTGGACCACTGCAGTCTCGCCATCAAATGAGGAAGCTCTTGACGGCGGCGTGGACGTGCTGTTTGTTAGTGCCGCGGACAATGGCTGGTTGGCGTATGCACATGGTGAGCCTCTCTTGGCACATCGGGAACATTGCGGCGTCTGGAGATCACAAGACAACTTGGACTTTGCGCAGGCGTCGCAGGACCGTCGAAGCGTATTGCGCATCATTCGTATCGGTACGCGACCGCATGACTCTGGTGTTTGAAGAGAAGAGCGCCCGGAAAGAGCGGATTGCTCAGCCGGCGACTACAACTCGCTTAATTTCACGGCATCCCTGCCATCAGCCCGAAGGTTCCTGCATCAAAGATGACAACGGCAGGTACAACGGTCCACAAGGCTGTCGAAACATTTCCTACCTTTGCTGCCTTTCCCTAGCTCATCGAAAATCTGTCGAATGGTGCCTCGCCATTCAAGCTGTTCAAATACTGTGCTCGTTACTGTTGACATATCTTTACGTGCCTCCCTCGCCCGGCAAGTGGAGATCATGGATTGAGCAACGCTCGCTGTGAATACAGGTGAACTGTTCGCGTATTTACACCTTCTCATTTCATGTAAGCGTCGAGAGCAATAGTGTACAAAAGTTTGGGGATTTGGCATGCTGAGAGATGGACAAGATTGCGCCGCCCATCAAGGAAGGTGACACGCCAAGGTCGGCGCGTCTCCTTCGAACATCACCGACATGACGTCGCCGTCTCTTTACGACCCTGATTCTTTCCAAGAGACTCGGAAACAACCTCGAGCTCAAGCATCCATAGCAACCTCCAATTTCACGCCTATTGATTCGCTGTGGCAAGGATGCGGCATGAAACCGTAGCGGCGGTGAGGCGCCAACGCATCGTCATCCCAGCCTCGCGATTTGCATGATTCGCGCGTTCAAGGCCCACCAGCCACCTCACGAAAGTGTAGTAGAATCTCGAGTATCTTGCGCAACACCGTCCGCAATCCTCGCCCTGCATTCCACCGAATCCACGAGCCTGCAACGTGGAGCACGTTCTAAGATGCATATTTCAACTCTCCTGTCGCTGCCGTCGACCGTCCTCGTTTTGCTCTGCACGACACCGACAGCAAGCGCAGAGCTCCAATGGCCCCACAACCTTCCGAAGCATATGAAGTACTTCCCAGAAGACGAGCACCATGTGAAGAGAAGGCTCGACATCGAGAAACGTTTGCGGCACGAGAGGCCTGTAGGCATGAAGAAGATGAGCACAGATGAAGGAGAGATGTTCATGCTGGACAACTGGATATTCGCGTCAAGTCAAGACAAGAGATCAGAGTACGAAGACTTTGGGAATGGCACGTATCAAGTGCAACCGCCAATCAGACCAAATGCGGGGGACGAGTGGTTCGAACGGATGCGCATCAGAGATGTGCTGCTAAAGAGACAGTTCAAGTGTCCCGAAGGCACTCTGAGTTGCTCCTCGATTGGCGCGCCAGACGTATGCTGCGGAGGAAGCAGTACATGCGTCAAAGTACAAGGGAGTGACATTGGAGATGTGGGCTGCTGTCCGAATGGGCAGTCCTGCTCGGGCACAATCAGCTGCAACGAGTCCGCAGGCTACACCGCATGCCCCAATTCCTCCAACGGCGGCTGCTGTCTGCCCGGATTTCAGTGTAGTGGCATTGGCTGTAAGTCTCAGCCCCGCAAAAAGCGTACTACATCGTACTGATAAACCACAGGCGTCGCTGCTGGGACATCTATCACATACGTCCAGCCATCCACAACTGCTCTCCCTTCCTCGTCAACTACAGCCGCCGCTAACCCAACATCTGTCTCGAGCTCGGCATTACCGACTACTAATTCCGCGCCCTCATCCACGCCGGCGCCTTCGTCTTCGTCGTCGTCCACCGCATACACCTGTTCCACAGGCTGGTTCTCATGCCCCGTCAGTCTGGGAGGCGGCTGCTGTCAGAACGGGCGCGAATGTGCAACAGGCGCATCCTGTCTCGGCGACGAGCCTTCCAGCACACAGGCACCATCAGCACCTGTCCGTCCCACCAGCCAGGCCCTGACAACAGCCACTTCAACCGCCTCAGAGGGGGAAGTATGTCCCACCGGCTTCTACGTTTGCAGCGCGTACTACCCCTCCGGCTGCTGCAGAGTCGGCCGCGACTGCCAGACCACTGGGTCTTGCGTCGTTCCCTCTTCCACCACTATCATTGCGACGAATGGGGTCACTGTTGTTGCGCCTTCTGGGGCTTCTGTGGCGACAAATGGCGCTGCACAGGGTGGATCGTGTCCGAGTGCGTGGTTTAGCTGTCCGGCTAGTGAAGGCGGAAATTGCTGTCCGAATGGGTATGCGTGCGGAGAGCAGTGCACGGCGACTGCTTCGGGAGTATCGAGTATTGAGGCCAAAATTGCGCCCAGTACAGCATCATTCGTGCCGCAGTGGACGGTTTGGAGTCTGTGCATGGCTGCGGCAGCGATCGGTGCAGCCATGGTTGCGTTGTAAGAATGAAGAAGTCACGAATTATGACTGATGTACATGATGCCTCTGGACTCCAGCTTTCGCATTTGAGCGAATGATTAGACTACTCCTACAAGCCGAGTTCCATTCTTCATTGACTCGCATCTTATCGATTCTAATAATCGTAGAGGAAGGTGCTCTACCGAGGAGGCAGTCGCGATCGTGATCAGCCACTCAATAAACAAAGTCACGAGCTTGCGCCTTCCGCAGCAAGCACAGCAAGCACTTTCGAATCCTTCAACAGAAAGTACGCCAAAACGACCATACTTCTCAATGCCTCTGATACCAGTACTACCGCCGGCTGCCTCTATACGTTTCCTAATAGAGCAGATGATGGAGGGCGATTTGTTCTGTCAGCGCTCGCTCCCATTCACAAACGATGTATGGTACTTTTTGCTCAAACAAATTGCAGCACTACGATGTATGGTGTTCGAGCACGATATGACAATCGGACTATAATGCCATTGTGAAATCCGTCTTCCGGTCTGAGGCACCAGCTCGAAATGATGGCGTAGCGGCCAAGTGCTGGCCGCAGAGAACGCTAGCAGCTGGCCGCAGAGAACGCTAGCAGCTGACCGCAGAACCCGGAGTGAAACTCCACTGCGATCGATGGTTTTTGGTTGTCGTGTAAAGTTTCCAGTTTGGGCAGTTTGAGCGCTCGACCCTTAGCGCCCGCGCACGGGCGTAAAGGCTATCGATTGTCGAAAAAAGTTGCGGCTTCATCACGAACGCCTATGATTGCAACGAGGAACGACACACCTCAACAAAGATTGCATAGAGCATGGCGCCTTCCACACTATCACCGGATACCTCGATCTCGTCGCGCACACTCTCGATTGGCTCCGCCCAGCCCACACCAATGGAGCTCTCCAACTCTTCAAATCCCAGCACAAGCTTGCTCGCCAGCCCCGTTGCATTCCTCCAGCCCACCGCTGCGCTCAATGCCGCCTTCCTCGCTGCTGCGAAGAAATACCTCGACCCCGTCGCCGCCGGAATCAGCGAAACACAGACACAGCGCCAGCAGGATGCGCGGCGGAAGCGCAAGCGTGGGGGCGACTACGATGGCGACATGCGCGTGTTGAGCTTGAAGAAGGTGCATCTGGATGGCTTTGGCATCAATCAAGTGTTTGAGCAGGCGAGAAAGATTGTCGAGGCTGCGACGGAGGAGGTCGAGCTTGCACTGCCCGAGGAAGATGAGGATGTTGTGGCTGTAGATGGGGAGGATGACGTGGAAGAGCTCTCAGATCCTGAGGAGCAGTATCACACTGACTCGGATATGGGCGAAGAGGGTGTGGACTACGAAGTGGACGGTGTTGACGACGATGAGGATGCCGTGCCCTCAGACGAAGAAGATGGAGAGGATGTGGATTTGGAGGATGGCGAAAGGATGTTCTCTGACGACGAAGAGGAGGACGAGCCCGCGGCAGAATACGTCCCAGACCCCAATGGTCTCAACGATGGATTCTTCTCTATCGACGATTTCAACAAGCAGTCCGAGTTCCTCGAACAGCAAGACGCACGCGGCGAGGCAGCTGGCAGCGACGATGAAGACGTCGACTGGACAGCGGATCCCATGGCAGGAGGCGATGGCAATGGTGGACTTGGTGGTGACGAGTCAGGTGACGAGTCAGACGAAGGCGGACCAACGTTCGGCAATGTGGATCTCAATGCACCTGAAGGTGACAGCGACGATGATGCAGAATTTGATGAAGGCGATCTTGACGGCCTGGACGACGGCATGAACGCCAATAATGTTATGTACGCCGACTTCTTCGCTCCTCCAGCCCAAAAAGCAGGCAAGAACAAGAAGAAGCGCGGACGACCGAACCCACACAACTTTCCTGCGAAGACTGCCGCCGATGAAGAGGCCGACGAGAACGCAGAAATGGAGAACGCAATGGCACGCGTACATCGTGATCTGTTCGAAGACGATGACGATGCAGAGTCCGAAGCAGCTCTGTCAGACGTCGACCCATCAGATCCCAAGTCCCGCAAGTCGACCCACGAGCGCCGGCAAGCAAAGCTTCAGGAAGAGATTCGTAAACTCGAGGCTGCCAATGTTGCCAAACGACAATGGCAACTTTCCGGTGAGGCTCGCGCCGCCGACCGCCCCGTCAACTCACTGCTTGAGGAGAACCTCGAGTTCGAGCGCGCCGGCAAGCCTGTGCACGTCGTCACCGCCGAATTGAGCGAAGACATCGAAGCACTAATCAAGCGACGTATCTTGGCCGAAGAGTTCGACGAAGTGCACAGACGCCGCCCTGACGACCTCGCCACCGGCCCCGTACGTCGAGGAAAATTCGAGCTCGACGACACAAAAGCCACAAAGGGCCTAGCGGATCTATACGAGGAAGAGCACCTGCGCCTCAACGACCCCAACTTCGTCGATGCAAGAGACGAAAAGCTGAAGAAGGAGCACAGCGAGATCTCCGCGCTCTGGAAGACGCTCTCCGCCAAACTCGACTCTCTCAGCTCCGACCACTTCAAGCCCAAGCCTGCGGCACCAAACCTCGAGATCCGCGTTGATGCACCCGCGATCGAGATGGAAGACGCACGCCCCACCGCTGGCGGCGATGTTGCGGGTGCCAGTATGCTCGCACCGCAGGAAGTCTACAAGCCCGGCGACGAGGAGAACAAGGCTGAGATCGTTACGAAGTCTGGTATGCCGCTGTCTCGCGAGGAACTCAGCAGAGAAGAGAAGTCAAGCAGGAGACGAAGGGAGAAGGAGAGGAGTAAGAAAGCGGGTCTTAATAAGCCGAGGAGAACAGAGGAGGAGAAGAAGGCGAAGAAGGGCAGTGATGGCAGAGGTGATAAGAAGGGCTTGGTCAATGAGCTTAAGAAGGGTGGTGTGCAGGTTATCGGGCGGAAGGGCAAGATTACTGATGTAGAGGGTAAGGATGTTAAGGAGGCTGCGAAAAGAGGCGTGGGGAGCTATAAGCTATAGTGCTGAGGTGTGTGGGGATGATGTAGGCGTATGTGGTGGACGCAATATATCAATTTGTTCGTTCATGGGTGTTTCCAACCTCTATAGGTACGTGAAAGACCCGAGCCTCGGATCACATTCGCGGCGGCAGGTGCAATCTTGAGAAAAGGCCTTTGCATAGCTGTTCTCCTTCTCTGTTTGAGTATCCAAAGACCACAAGTCTCACTGAGGGCGGTCTCAGTATGCGCACTCCATTAAATCCGCGCTCATAAGTCCTTTCTTTGCTGCGGCAAAGAAACTTGCTTCCTTTTCGGCCAAGCATGCGGTTAGTGCAATCAGCGCCAGATGACACGAGCGCTCTTGCCACCGCACATGTGCTGAACCTTGTCATCCGCGACCCTATTCGTGCCAAAGGCGGGGCGAGGAGCCTCGACGTACTAAGAGGACCTGAAATCTGCTCGTGAGGCCGCCATGTTCTTAGGTAGTTCGCTAGGCTCGGAGTCGATACCCCGCGACCCAAGGAGATGGATAGAATGGTATTGGCTTTGTCCTCACCGATATCGTTGGCAATATAAACGAAGCTGGGCCTTGCGTGCCACTCCAGGTGTACGTATGTCCCAATGTAGGCGGCGGTCTCGGCTCTGACTTAGCGGGAAGTAACCCTAAGACCGCTGGCTGCCTCGGTGATATACACGTGCGGACCAACGATCGTGCTCCTCATATGTACCGCGGTGATACAAATTCTAAATCTGGGGCGGGCAATAGCTGTGTCGAATACGTACTTGTAAATCTTGTTGCGCAACTCGGCTGGCAGATGTAGAAGTGGAGAGGTCTCTGGTGAGTCAGAGCTGGTGAAGTCAGCATTGCACTCGGTGTGGGTACCTATCACTCGCCCAAAATATGGGGGGTTCGTTCGATGACTAGATCCCTGTTCTATGACAAGTGCTTGTACGAGCCCGTGAAGCCGGTAGTTTCTGAGTCAACAGAAGTGCAGGTGTAATGTTTACTGAAGCGAGTGAGAGTGCAGAGCTCGTACGCTCTGTCCGAATTGTCGACATGCCATACTAGTGTGACCGTTCAGCCTTGATGCGACAAGTAAGAGAGGGAGCAAAAAATTCGCGGTGAGGTGCAGCGGACATCATGCCCTCGAAAGTACCACTGCAAACGTACGAGTGCCCTGGCGCTACCTTCACCTTATCTTATTAGAGTCATCTCACAAGCTCGCCTCCGCCAATCTCTTTCTATCTTTGATCAATTTCATCACATCTACGGAACATACCAAATCCTGTGAGAAAAATGGTCGCTCGAGATGAGCTCGAAAGAAGGTATGCAGGTACTCACCCTCGCACTTGCTACAATTGACAGCGTGGCTGCAGGACTTAGCAGAATGCAATGGACTCGCCGCTTCTACGACTTCCTGGCGAATTGCGCAAGAAGATCTACGAGTATGCCCTCGAAAGCCCCGTCTTGCGCATCACCTGCGATCATAACCGTTCCTTCAACTACGACTATCCCAGTCTGGCGTTCGTGCAGCAGCGTCTGCCGCAAGTCTGCCGCCAAGTTCACTGCGAGACAAAGCACCCGGTGGACAATTTTCTTTGGATCAGTCTCGATGGTAACTATTGTATCTGTGCTTGGGACAAAGCATTGAGTCGACAAGGACACGACGTCAATTCTGTTCTTGAATTCAGGCTTTCGAGCACAGTGGCGACCGAGATCGAAGAGTGGGTAGATGACCACGATGAGGGCTTTACCAGTCACCATTTTCCGTTCCTGTATGGAGTCATCTGCGAGAGTGTCCGCAAAATCCTGATGATATGACCACGGCCATCCGTACCCTATTCGAAAAGGCAAACTTGGAGATCGTGCACATCAAGGGCGAATGACTCGGGACGAGGATCACAGCGTCCAATGCGCACCCTAGCCGGCATTCTTCCTAATGTTTGTTTCACACACCCCTTCGCTTTATGCCGCAAACGACCCCACTTGTCAGGTTGAAGCTCGCGTTGTGTGCCGTCCACCTGCGCTCCTCGGGCATGCTGATGTGGAAACGACTCAGGAGCTCTGGCACAATCTTATAGATCTCAGCCATAGCCAGCTATCAGAACGCATCAGTACAACTTCGTCGATTGTAGCGCTTTGTTCACTACTTACATGTTGACCTGTGCATGTTCTCGTTCCAGCCCCGAAAGAAAGCATGGACGTGTTCATCTGTCTCAGGCGCTCTCTGTCGGCTTCCAACCAGCGCTCTGGTCGAAAGGTCTCTGCATCTTCCCCAAAGAGCTCGAAATCGCGCTGTACGACGAACGGACCTATACCGACTCTGTATCCTTCCGGCACAAAGAACCCATTTGGCAGCTGCAGGCCCTGAGCTGGCGCATAGCGCGGCATGGTGACCTGGAAGCTCGGCCAGATGCGCGCAGCTTCCTTACAAACAGCCATCAGATAAGGAAGAGTGATGACTTGAGCGTGTTGGACTGGGTGCGTCAGAGAGCCGCTCTCAAAAGCTTGGTCGACTTCGGCGATCAGCTTAGCCATCACGCGAGGGTGCTTGAGCAGGTGGTAGATCACTGCGCGCAGGCCGCCAGCAGTGCTGTCAGCTCCAGCTATAACCGCTACCCACATCTCGCCTGTAACCTCATGGTGCGTCAGACCTATCTTGTCGCCAGACTTCTCAAGGACGTCCAAAAGTCGGCTTAGCATGTCGTGGCGTTGAGAGTCATCTTTCCTCGCCATGCCTAGCTCTGTTTCGCGTACTGATGTCTTGCGGATATCGTCCACAGCCAAAACGGCTCGGAGCAGGGATGGCACTGCGGCAGCGACTACCATAAGAGCGGTCCTAGCATAGGACGGCGCCATGGCAACGACAGACAAGAATGGCATGGCTTTGTGAACTGCGGCAATGTAGCCCCCGTAGTCGCTGCTCGTCTCGAGAAAACCAAAAGGTTTGCCGAAAAAGACAGAACCAATATTGTCGTAAGCGTACATCTCCAGCCACAAGCCAAGATCGACATCTTCTCTGCGCTCAACGAACCCATCGAGTCGATCGAGTAGGAGCTGAACGTTTTCATCCATCTTTTTCTCGTTCTTCAAGATGTTCGACAGGGAGTACACGGTGCCCACCACCCTGCGATATGCTGTGTGCTTCTTCTCATTGGTGATGGTAAACATGTCGATCTGCGATTTGAGACCGGCACCCTTCCAGGTCCAGTACCAGTCCGTCTTCTCAAGAGGTCTGCTGAGGCGATAGATCACAGGGACACCGTCCGGCTTAGAGTATGAGAGCTCGTTAGGGGCAATACGAACTAGGGGTCCGTACCTAGCAGCAGTGTCAGCAGCATGCCATATGAGAAGGCTGTTGTGCGTACTTGTTATGAAGGGCGACTTGGGCAAGATGATAATCGCCATAGTACATTCGTACCATGAGCCATGTCCGCGAGAGGGAAGGCCAGAGGGGTCCGGGGGCTTTGGCGAGTGGATGTAGAGTCTTTGCGTAGACTAGCCAGACGAGCCAGTGCACAACTAACACGACGCCAGCTTTCTGTGCGATAGACAGGACGCTGCCTTCCGTCAAGCTTGGAAATAAGGTCATGTTCTTTCGAGGGTGGATTACTCGACACGGCTGACGAGACGTGTGGATGGTAGAGGCATAATATATCCATGGGATCATTGGCCTGATGCAGGGCTGTGTCCGGTTCTAGTCCAATGGGATTCTCTCCGTTGTTATCGACTTGAAGATGGTGGACTAAGCCCATGTCCTGCGTATGCAAAGGGACGCATAGCAACAAACGGAGGTAAGCGTCTTCAGTCGGCAGATGCTTTTTGAGATTACCATCGATGTTTTGGTCTGCTACTAGGATGGTACTGCTACAGCTCCCGGCCGCATGTTGCGCAATTGGCGGCGCTCGAGCGAGCTGTAACGTCTTGAGACCATTTGAGTCAACTGTCGCGGTATTGAGGGCAGTAGAGGCTGTGTTGATGCCCTTGTACAGGCAATGGAAATCCGTGCAGTCTCCACATCTTGCGCAATCTCCAGCATTCGATAGGTGGGCGTTCTCAGGTAGCACGAGCCTATCCAGGGATCAAATCCTTCGCTTGGCACAACAGACATCTGGCCATATTGACCGTTCAAGATGTTCATCCTTCAGTGACAAGGCTGAGTGGGAAGAACACAAGTGCTCACTCGCAAAGCCGCTCGGTCGTGCTTCCAGGTGTCTCCAGGCAGTGCGCAAAATTGTTCTCTCAGCTGTGTGTCGAACTTCTGCCCAAAGGCCACAAGCGCTTCGCTACGCTCATCAGAGGCAAATCGAATTTTAGATTAGCTGTTTAGTGCCGTGTGATCAATTGAGAAGAGGCTGAACAAGTCTGAAGAAGCATTGTTGTGGTGTGGAGGTATGGGAGTGCCCGAGTGCCCCAAAAGCCACCGATGACATCATCATCCCGGGCTCTTTCCCTGCACCGCCCGTGACCTCTTTCCATGAGAGCACAAAATACATCTCCAACAATCGAATCGGTAATCCATCACAAAAGTAACGTGTCGAATGGTTTGGAACATTTGAATGCGATGTGACTCTCGATGCGACAATGTCCTGCCGCGCCTCACCTTGGCGGCTTCAGACGCGCTTCGAAACACGTCCGTATCCTGCATCGCGACAATTGCCGCGACCAGACCGGCCGCAGCCAGAGGCGCAGGCATCAATTCCAGGCCGCCATATGGCACGAATCTTAGTTCAGGTAGTGTTGCTGGCATTCAGTTGCTGGCATTCGATCACAAGATTGGTGGCCGGGGGTAGAGCTGTGTGTGTACTAGGTGCGACTCTATTGTAATCGATGTATTCAGGATGCCAACGCATCTGCGAGTAGCTAAGCTTCAATACGCTCTTGGCTGGTCGATCATTGTTTTCTTAGGTGTTTGCCATGTTTCTCAGGCGTTCGGAGGTTTTCCTCAGGCGTTTACAACCCCTCCGCACCCACGCGTTTCACGATTCATGCCCAGATGAAACACCAAGATCGTACCCGAATGGTCGCAGATCTACCCGGATCTCCCTATCCGGTCCACTTTGCAACACAACTCAAGCGTAGAGTTCAATGCTTAGCCATGATCAAGCTTTTTGGTGGAGCGTCCGGTGGCCTTCGTGGCCGGCCGCTGGCATGGCCAGCGGTTCTGTGGATCCACATAGCAATGCTTCCAAACAGAAGACGACTGGGCATGAGACTCGGCACCAAACTTTGACTTCGCAGCTACCACCAGACGTTTGGAGACCTTTCGAGGCTGTCTCGTGAGCGGGAAGTGCGTTTGTGGCCAGCATCAAGCTCCGCTTTTGCCAATGGCATGACTTTCAGTGCTGGGGACCCTCTCGGATGACTTGCAACCACCAGACTATATATCTTGGTCGTGGGGCGGCCTCTTCCTGAGGACCAGAATTGCAGGCCATTCGCATCTACTTCCTCATTTACTATCTAATACTCTTGTAATACTCAGTCTGCGACTATCACCACACACTACGATAATCTAATCTCCACCTCAAAAACCTCAACATGCTTTTCTCCACTATCCTCGCTGCCGGGCTTGCCCAGGCCATGACCGCTTCCGCCGCCACTATGATGGTCACCGTCGCGGCAAACAACAAGTTCCAATTCACTCCCAACTCGGTTACCGCTCAGCCGGGAGACATGGTCGCTTTCAACTTCGTGGCCCAGGTAAGCATGAACTGAGTCATCTTAGAAAACAGCGCTAATCCCTCGTAGAACCACTCGGTCGCTCAATCGAACGCCAACAGCCCTTGCCAGCCCGCGAGGAATGCGATCTTCTCCGACTTCCAACCCATCCCCGGGAACCCCAATGGCTCTCCCAATGGCGGCAACGCAGGCAACGGCAAGAACAGGAACCAAAACCGCCAAGCCGGCAACACTCCTATGTTCATGGTCCCCATCACCGACACCGACCCCATCTACATCTACTGCTCTCAGGCTCAGCATTGCCAGCAGGGCATGGTCATGGTCATCAACCCTCCCAACGGCAATGCTGTCACACAGTACGCGAACAAGGCTGCTCAGGCCAATAACAACGTCTCGCCCCGCGGTGGCATGTCTGGTGGTTCGATCACTAACAACAAGGCTGGAACCAACCCCAAGAACGTCCTCGGTGCCAATGCTGGTGATGCGGCTACTGCGAACACCAAGGCCAAGGGCGGCAAGGGCAAGGGAAAGAACGGCGGTGGCAATGCTGGCGGCGCTGCCGCTGGCCTTGCTGCTCTTCTCGGTGGAGGCAAGGGGAACTAGAGTCTTAAAGAGATCTTAAGGAGGGGCGTGAGGCGTAAAGGAAGACCAGAAAAGTTTGACGACCATGTACATATGTAGAAGCTGGACATTCTATCAATATTAATTCGATATCGCAGACTACTTGGTCTTCTTATGCTTCTCGTGATGCGCTCATTGACCCACAAACGTACTCGATCAATCTCAGGGCAGACCGTATTTGCTTCCACTCTCGTACGGGTGGTTGGCTGCAGTCGATGCTTGTTTCGCAGAACGTTTCGTTGCAGCACCACACCGGGCAAGTGCGGCTCTTGGCTCAAGCCGCGAAGTCGAGCATCCGTAAGCTTGACACTCATACGACACCTCGGAACAAGACGAGGCGCAAATCGAGGACAGGCACCATGATAATGTTGACCGTCTAGAACGTAGAGAGAGTAAAGGAAAGTGCGCACAGACGCTGCTACCAAGCGAGCCACCCTCATCTCTTCATCACCAACACCAACCACACACGCTATGCTACAGACAAACATCAGATATATCCCAGGGGTTCAATGCCCACCGAGAACAGCTGCTCAATCCCGACCTGATCAAGACTTTGCCCATGTCAAAGTTTTCCGCCGCTTTCGCAGCCGGATGACATCATCAGCTCTCATCTAGTTCACATCGCGACGCGAACGTGACCTTGTTAGACGGACGACCTCGGTGCAAGACCACCGGCTTCTAAAAGATGACACGCGAAATCCCATGCAGGAACAGCTCCGTCAGGTGACGTGCTCATATCAGCCTTAGTCTCGGGCCCAGCGCCGAACTCCAGATTTTCCCGATGCCCGGGACGGCGCGCATGACTGCTGAATCCCAACGACGCTCCGCTTTGAGCTAAGGATTAGTACCGTAACCTGTAACTCTATTATCAGCAACTGCCGTATTGCGACAATTCGGCTGCTGATCCTCCAGGTTTCTCCACTGTATGATGGCAATCGTATACGACGTCCACACCATGCTCCGAATAACCACCAATCAGACCGTTCGTGCTGTCGAGAAACGACCGAACGGAGGAATGACCAAGGCTTTCGAGCGGATGAACTCCTCCTGGCGTGCTGCTAGGCACTCGACCAATGCGAAGTGCTACATTCCAAGCTGTTGATACACTACGAGGACCTGGAAGTGTTTCCACAACTGGAAGCCGGAGCGGAAGTGCTCTAGAAGAAGTTGTGTTTTGGACTATCTATTGTCTCTGTAGTAAGGTGGTGGTATATATTGAAGCTCTCGCAAATACCGATAGTCAGCAAGTCTCACCACATCCACCGAGATGCACTTCTCCTCCTTACTATGCGCTGTGGCGCTACCCGCGATCATCTCCGCCTTCCCCAATGCACCTTTCGTCACTGAAGGTCAATGGGTCCACGACTCTACAGGCGAAAACTTCACATATGTCGGCGTCAACTGGCCAGGTGCCGGTGAGGTGATGATTCCCGAGGGTCTGCAGTATTCGAGCGTGGCATCCATTGCTTCCAAGATTAAGAGCCTTGGCATGAATGCTGTGCGATTGACCTTCGCGATCGAGCTGATCGATGATATCAAGGATAATGGTGGCGATGTCACTATCCAGAATGCGTTCAAGAAGGCATTGGGTGATGAGAATGGTACCACGGTGTACGAGCAAGTCATCAAGAACAACCCACAATTTAGTTCCTCAACCACTCGACTTCAGGTATGCCATCACGTTCTCAATCGCCATATGGAACGGTATCTGACCCCATCAGGTGTACGATAACATTGCTGCTGAGCTCGCAAAGCAAGAGATCTATGTGCATCTTGACAACCACATGTCCAAGGGCGCGTGGTGCTGCTCGACTAACGATGGCAATGCGTGGTTCGGTGACACATACTTCGATGTCACCAAATGGAAGCGCGGACTTCAATACATGGCCACACACGTAAGGCATTCCAGTTTTTGACTACTGAAAGGATGCTAACAAGATTGCAGAGCAAGGCATGGCCCAACATGGTATCGATCGGTCTTCGCAACGAGTTTCGCCAGCCAGACAACGCCGGTTCTTCCCTTCCCTACGACTGGCCTACCTGGTACGAGCAAATGACCGATGCGTCCGACATCGTCAACGCCGCAAACCCAAATATCCTCATCTTCCTCTCTGGCCTGAACTTCGACACGACCCTGCAACCCATCCCTTCAGCGGTAGACCTCGGCAACGGCCAGAAATTCCTGCTCACTGACTTCAAGTACGCCGACAAGCTCGTTCTCGAGCTGCACAACTACCAGAACTCGGCAACCGACTGTGGCAGCATCGAAAGCGGTCTCTGGAACAACGGATTCCGCGCCACCTGGCCGACTAACGTCAACTACATGCCTGTACTGCTGACCGAATTCGGTTTCTCGAATGCCGGCAGCGACTACAACAGCGTGTATGCGACCTGCTTGCGCAAATTGATGCCGCAGTGGAAGACTGGCTGGATGGTGTGGGCGCTCGGTGGTAGCTACTATATCCGTAGCGGGACCCAGGATTATGAGGAGACGTGGGGACTGTTGAACCATGACTGGACTGCGTGGAGAAACCAGGATGCTATCAACGCGCTCAAGGGCATGGTAACGTCTACGCTTGCGTCGATAGAGTAGTAGCATTTCGACCATGCTTTAGTAGTAGAAATGCGTCGAACCCTGGATTGTTTCCTGCAGCCCTTCACAGCATGCCCGCTAGCGTCCCCAGTGATAGAATGCCGAAGATGAGGATTCCCGTTTTGCTGCTTCTTGTTGAAGCTGAGCATCCGCTGATGGCTGCCGATGCCGCCGCTCTCTGGAGGTCAATTGCCTCTGTCGAGGTTGCCGTAATGTATGCAGAAGGCGAGGCAGTCGTGGGTGAAGCTGCAGACGGGGCCGTAAAGGTGGAGAGGTGGAGAACCCTGCCATGTTGCAAGGAAGCCATCTCGAGGTGTTTTTGCGGACCGGTAGAGGAAGCTTAAGTCTGGAGGTGTCTTTGTGCAAGCAGATGACCCTTCTGGGGCCACAGCCTTTTTGCAAAGCTTGCAGCCAAATATATAGCTTGCAGGCCGCCTGTGTTACTACTTCGACCACGGAGTCCGGCACTTTGAAGCTTACGATAGTATTCCATAACGGTCGATAGCTATATGCGCCAGACTGAATCTGTGTAGCTGCCGAGATGAGCCTCATGGGTGGCCTGAAGGAATCCCCCCCTAACTGGTGGGGCAAAATTACTAGAGGACAGGCACGACTCAAAACCCATCACTCAGATCAAGGGCTCATGGACGTGAACGAGCGCAACATTTGCTACCACATCGCCTTCAACTACTTCGTGAGGAGAGCTTATCAACTCACCTTGTAAGTTGCGTAGTCGTTGTTGTTGGTGCAGCAATGAAGGAAGGGTATTCCTGGGTGTGCCAAGGTTCGCACTAGCGCCGCTCCTTCCTCCTCAGAAACACCTTTGGACCTCTTTTCCTCGTACAACATCGGACTTCACCATACCTACTATTCACTAAAAGCCAAGAATATCAAGCAGATCTCGCAGATGCTCGAAGCTCCTCTTCCGATTCTCACACGATGGCCTATGAGGGGCTTGCACTCATGACCGGGAATGGTGTTACAACTCTCTTTCGTGTCCGCGGTGTCAGGCCTCCTGTTACTTCTTGAAAATAGGCTGGGCAAATTCGCATGTTACACGGACTCATCTTACGATCCTACAGGTACATGTTGGGTGCGTTAGGGCGTTGTTCATATATAGTCAGCAAGCACCGGTAGTACCTGCAGTACAGCCATCCATCAATTAGCAAGATTTGCGACCAGCTACCACCGACCTCTTCTGAGACCGAGTTTGTTACATCTGCGACTGTCACCATCTCTCAGCAAGATGTAACGATGACCAACGCCTCTTACTCGATGACACGGACACTAAGGCTCGCGGGCAATTCGAAGTTTGCTGGGTTCAACGGACCAGAGCCCAGTTGGATCGCTATGAAGCGTGTGATGCGTGGCAACACAAAGATGTACCAGCTTGCGGCTTTTGCATGGCAGGATCTGGGGAGAGGGCGGGGTAAGCGAGAGAACGCTGCTGAAAAGTGAATCGTTGATGGAAATGGGATTACAGACTGCTGTATCGTGGAATAGTGCCATTCAAGCTATCAGCGGAGCATTTTGCCACACCACTCCAGCTTTTCAATTCGAAGCTACACGTTCTGGACTTATTTGACTGAAGTCTACGCACAATACAAAGACTACGCCCACACATTCACAAATTCTACCTCACCACACCGCCCACCCCCAACCGATCCATACGCAGTATCTTTAAACCCCGGCGTAGTATCATATTCCACCGTCACTCTCTCCCTACGCCTACCCGCCAACGTGCCATTCACATTTCCACAATGCTCTCCTATGTAGATACTGCAGCCATCATACGGCCTCTGGTACCACGCAACAGCTCTCGGTTCTCTCGCCGCTTCTTTACAGCAGTCTGAACCGGACTGATACGTCTTGCCGTTGTTGTTGTACTTGTAGTGGTAGAATATTGAAGTTAAATTGAGGGTGGAGAGGCTGGAGAGTCCGAAGCGGTGATACGCGTCGAAGATGCCTTCATCGTAGTCGCATGGCCCGGGGAGCGCTGTTGCGGTGGAGACTGTGCTAGTTGCCTGTGTGTGGTGAGCTCCTTGAAGACTTCTGTGTCGAGGGAGTACGTACGGTTACGGCGGTAGTGGTTGTGGATGTCTGATACGCGGTGAACCAGGTCACGTCATTCCATTCCCATATCTCCGTCGAAGCTGGCGTACTTTCATATTTGTCTCGGCTGGTTCTTGCAATCAGTGTAGACGTCTCTGTTACAACTAGTGTCGTATGTGTGTAGGTTGGGGTCGGACCGGACTGTTTGATAGTGACGGTTGTCCAGAAATTATTCGATAGAGTGGTGAGAGTGCAGTCAACCTTGACAGGAATATCGCCTGGCTTAGTCGGTGACGTTCGATTGCGAGCTCCGGAGGATTTCGACTCTGAATCTGCTGTCCAGTAAACGTCGGCGACTTCCCAGTCGTTCTTGTCTTTCACGTGGGTACTGATAGCAGACGGGAAGCAGTCATCTGTCTTGTTGGAATCTGAGAACTGGGCCGCAACGAATGCTGTGGTATTAGCAGTGACAGTGGTAGTTACGACAGCCGTGAGAGTGATTGATGATGTTACAGTCGTGGTGGTAATGATCGACGTCCATTCATCGATCAATGACGAATCATAGGAAGTCGCTATTGCCGGTTGTGTAGTCGTCGATGCCTTTGGAGTGTAGAGCTCTGTCTTGGCGAACCAAAAAGACTCTGTGGCAGTCTGAGTCTCAGTCGTGAGCCAGTCGGTGTCTATCTCCGATGCGTTGCCTTGAGAAACGTATCGCGTTGTGCAGTGTAAGGTAGTAGTGAAGTCTGTATTTGTCCAGCCAGCAGACACAAGTCTGGCAGTAACAAAGGTGAGGCTGATGAGTCCAAGCATTGCCATATCTGAGGCTCTGGTCGATATTGCTTGTTTGTGACTTGTTGATCGGAGCGCAATGCAATATTTCGCTGTGGAGAAGCCTGCATCATTATTATGTTCTTCGGTAGTGCTGCTTGCTGACGACGAAGAGCAAGGAGTGTGACCTGGCCGCATGAATCTTACTGCTGGAATGTAAGCTTTGAGCCAAGGGCTGTAGTGATACTTGTTCTTGCTTGATGAGTGAGCGACGCGGGGATACCTTGATCAGCAAGGAAAGTGCCTTTGTGTCACCCTGAATTGGCCGAGGATACCGAGCGTCAATCTTGTGTCAGCTGGACGTGTCGATACATATGTACTTCGCAGGGAAGGCTGCATCTGAAAGCTCACCTCGAGCTCAGGCCTGACGAACACGGACCTTATAAGCTTGACGGCATTCATCTTCAGTGTCCACGGCGCCAGTTCAGTAGAAGTGACATTGATCCGTCTGACATTGCGAAATGAGCCACGCATATAATTCCTGCCGTACTAGTCGTCTACCACCTCCTCGAGCCCGATGCCTTCTTCTACGTGGCGCTCCAGATGGATGCAGAAAGGGATGTTGATCTCAAAGATCTGAACGTGTTGCAAAGCACCATGCGCAGACTCCAACACCTTGAATCGTGTACGAAACGGGGAAGGTTGAGGGTCCGAGCAAGTCGGAGGAAGCTTCTGCCCTCGATTTTGATCTGGCGACAGGTTGCGACAAATGCTTTGCCACCTTGTGCATGGACAACAAGCTCTGGTCGCCGGTGATGTCGATGGTGATGGTATCACAGGCGTACTAGTGGGTCTGATTCTGCAGCTCGGCAGGTATGCGCAGAATCGGGCATTTGAGCTAGTTTCTCAGCGTGCTAGGAAATATTCGGTGAATTTCTAAGTGCAGATATCCTTTGGCACTTACCGTTCTTCAAGTTCCCCAGCAGACAAAGGTGGGCCGAGTGCGAAGCCATACTCGTATATAATGTGCGTCCTGACCATGATCGAATGCTGGTGTTCCTGTTGTTGAAGAAGAAGAGGGAGTGCAGATGAGTACAGGAGACTATGAGGGTAGATCTTCAGCGTCTTCCACTTCCACTTATCATTTGTGGTCTTAGCACTGTTGAGAGCACCAGCACTCGAAAGTGACAAGCTAATAGACTCAGCATGGTGAGCAGCTCCATGCGACCTAGGCCTGGAAAGTCGGGTCTGTAGTTCAAAATGGGCTGGTGTAACGAGGATAATTTGTTAAAGTGGAGAGAGAAAGTGATGGCTTGTCACT
Organism: Didymella pomorum; assembly: GCA_022225945.1. NCBI lineage: Eukaryota > Fungi > Ascomycota > Dothideomycetes > Pleosporales > Didymellaceae > Didymella > Didymella pomorum. The sequence continues at coordinate 104,234 of JAKJXN010000037.1, read as the reverse complement.
TGCAAATGAACCTTGGAAGCATCTGTATGGTAAACATACTACTCCCAATTGGTGACTCACATCCAGGCTGCGCAGGAAGGCAAGCCCTCTGGCGCAGTTGGTGGTCACAGATCCATGCAGATCATTACAGATGTCATTGCTCTATATATCTAGAACGCCATCGCCATGCAGCGACCCAGTGGGTATCTTAACCAAGCCAATCCGCTCGTAAATCATGAACCTCTATGCAACAACCACACCCTGTACATCATGGAGCCTGCAACACCGCCAATGACGGTAGAACCCCCTTCCCCACACTGACTCTTCAAACTTTCATGATGGCCTCCCTACCGCTGGCCATCACATCAACCCCCCCAGCACAACCTTCCCCACACCCCCAACCTCCGTCCTAACCCCGACCCTACAAGACTCCTCAAACTCCCTCACTGTGCCCGCAAGCAACAGCTTCCTAATCCTCGCATCCGCCTTGGCGAAAAGGTCACCAACCGAACTCGGACTGCCCCCGCCGGCCAGAATAACGCTCTCGGGGGTACTCAGCATGGCAAGCACGCGGGAGTAGCAGTCAATCAGGACATCGCAGAGCGTGGCCCAGGTCTCGAAGAAATCGGGATCGAACGGCAGAGAGGGGGTTTGCAGGTACATGTAGCTCTCGCCCGGATTCAGATCGTCAGGATTCTGGCCGCCTTGCTCGCTCAGGCTCCCGAAGCCACTGAGGCCGGACTCGCTGCCAAAGCTACTCTGGGGCGTGAGGAGGGGGAAGTCGCCAGTGGCGGAGGAGGAGCGCCGCCCCTTGCCGCCCGTCGCGCGCTTGAACATCTGCGGTATGCGTGCGCGGGATAGCGAGGGCAAGGAGCCGTCGGACGGGTGCATGGACTGGTATGTTTCGAACTCGAGCAGCAGGGCGTTGAGGGCGCGCAGGTAGTCGGCGGGCGAGTTGGCGTGGAGGTCGAGGATCGTGGGCAGGCTGAAGCCGAGGAGGAGGTACTGTGTTGCGCGGCGCGATTGGGCGCGCGGGGTGAAGGAGGGGAGTCGTGAGAGGTCGGGTTTGGCGAAGAGGAGCGTGTTGAACCAGTAGATGCGGCCTTCGTGGCTGTTCCAAGTTAGTACAAGTGCAGTGGTGTCTGGATAGAGAGGGTGCCTACGCCTTCCGCAGGTAGTCCAGCGTCGAGATGCGCTTCGAGGCCAGCTCGTGGATGTGCTGGAAGATGATGTTGGGGTTGGCGCCGTTGGGCACGGAGATGGGCGCTGCAGGCGCGAGGCCGGCGATGCTGGCGGATCTCGCTGTCGTCTGTGCGGGCGGGTTTCGCAGCGGCATGGCGGCCATGAACGGCGTCTTCGGCTTGTCGAGGGCGCTCAGCGGGGCCTTGTCGTAGTATTGTGTGTTGTCGGGCTTCACGTTGTCGCTGCTTTTGGCCTTGTTGCGCGCAAACGTCGCAATGGACAGCGTCGGGCGGGAGGCGGATATGGGCGCCGCGGGAGGCACCTTCTCGGGCGACAGCGACACCGAGTGCATCGTCGAGGCAGTCGAGGCGTGCCTCTTATGCGAGCTCGTGGCGCTGCGCAGGCTGGTGCTGCGGCTCCTGCGCAGCTGCAGGCCAAGTTCCCCGACGCTGCTGGCGATGCTGTGCCGCGAGTTCAGGCGTTTCTGTGGCGTCGTCGGCGACGCGTATTGGCGGGGAGGGGATTGGATGTCGGATGCGGTGTCTGGAGGAGGTGGTGTTTTGGGCGTCGGGTCCTCTTTGATAGGCGACGTGGGCGAAGTGAGTGCTGGCGGCGGTCTGTTGCGGATAGCCTTGCTCTTCCTTCTGCCGAAGACGCTGCTGAAGACGTTGGAGGGTGTTTCCATGGCTCATTCCTCGCCCGGCGTGGGCATGGCAGGAGCCCCTGGCTAGTTGTCGCACCTTCCAAACTTCAGGGACCCGAGATGCGGGGCTAGCGTGGGGACGACCTCATCGCTGATCTGAGGAGCGAGCGAGCGAAATCCTGCAAATCATGTGAAGAGCGAATCTGAAAAAGAAGGAGGAGAAGAGTGAGCGGCATTACAATCACAACATCTCCTACCGCCCGTGCGACGCGACACAGGACCTTCACCAATCGAGCGCGTACCCCGAGGCACTGAGATTCAGAGATCTCCGAGTCTAGCGCGCCCAGCCAGTCAAACCCACGCAACGCCGCCAGCGCGACCACCCCTGCAACCAAGGGTCCAATACAAGTTCCTGCATATGACCGGCAGGAGAAGCTCTTCACTGGCCACAGAACATCACAGAAGTTGTGAACACTGGAGGGCGAGCAGCAAGTTCTGCTTCTAGCAAAGTCGCTTGAGCAGTTGAGTTTGCTTCTGAGAGTATAACACTACTATCATTGGCTAGGAAGAGTGCACACTACTATGGTGACGAGCTGTGGATGGCATGCACTGATTTGAGTTCATGTACAGTTGTGATAGGTGGACAATGCATGCTAGCGATACCCTCTTTTGCAAATGTAAATGTAGCCAGCAATGCTTCATGATTCGAAGCCCAGTGCTGCACGCGGCTCGACGACCGCTTACTTCAGAGCCCACGCAGACAGGCCGTCCATCTGATCCTCGACGCTGCCAGCGCCCACACCATACTCACGCCTCAACCTGTCTCGCAAACCCAGGATTTTCACCTCCTAGGCAGCAACCTCCTTCCCCTGCACCACCTCTACCAAATCTGCAACCCCCCTCTGGCGCCCGATAGCCACCTTCTGCAGCCTCTCGCTGCCGACCGCCTCGCCCTCATCCTTACCCTCAGTCTCATCGCCATCTTCCACGCTGTCCCGCGGGATCTTCGAAAGGTCCATGCGCATGCTGTACGCGTCCTCGCCGTCGGCGTAGTACTTGGCCTCGATCTTGTCGACGCTGAAGCCGAGCGTTTCGCGGTAGAGATGCAGCGCCGCGAGGTTAGACATGCGGACGTGCAGGGAGACGTATTTTGCGTCGAAAGTCTCGGCCATTGCGCGCTCTGCAGAATGTCAATAGTGATACGTGACACAAGAAGAGATTGAGAGGTCGAGACTCACGGCTCTGACGCATCAGCTTCTCCGCCAGCCCCAGACGTCGATGCGTCCGCATGACGCTTAGGCTGGTGATGTGGCCATGGGGAATCCCGTCGGCGGGCTCTTCTTCCATTTTGGCGAGCACGTAGCCCACGATCTTGGGCGGGTCGTAGGGCGTCTTCTGCGGGCGGGAGACCTGTTGTTATCGTCAGCTTGAATCTTTCCAATACCTTGAAACTCAATGTCCTTGGAACTTGGTATCTTGGAGCTTCGTCTGGAGCTTCGCATCTTGGTCTGCAATGGCTCGCGAGAAAGTGCCGGTCCATGTGCAGCAAAACCGCTCTCTGCATTGCTCATGCTGATTTCCACGTCCCAGAACTCAGCGTGCAGCAACCTCACAGCTCCGCATCTCTCTTCGAGCGTCGAGTCGTCGATCTCAGTCGGATATTGCTTCCGTACCCTTACTCCCGCACCCTTTCAGCTCCAGTCCACAGCTGTTTTAGAGCGCAAAGTTCCTCAAACGTAGGACTCTCCCTCCCTCCCCCCCTTTCTGCCTCCGCAAGACTCGTCACGAGCGCTGGTGCACCTGACGTCCGCTTCGCTCCGTAAAGAGAAACAACTTACATCAACAGCGACATAGCTGAGCTGCGGCCAGCTCATAGCATGGTACAGGTAGTACTTGCAGAAGTAGTTTTCGGGCAGGTTGGTGATGTTGGCGAGCTGGACGTGCGGGATGTCCGAGGGGCGGAGGAGGCGGATGTCCATCTTCGTTCAGTGACCCTAAATATCTCTTTCTTTATTTTCAATTTCCGTTTAATATTCAGTGTCGATTCCTTGATTTTTGCAACCCGATTTGGCGGAGGGAGTTGTCGATGTTGATGCTGTCGATGCAGGGCTCGCGGTGTCTACGGCAGTCAAGTAGTTCCGACTCGGAAAGAAAGGCTGTGCGTTACGTCAGCGGGGTTCGGCCAATCAGAAGACAGCAAGGCCAATCACCACAACCAGGGCGCGGACGTTTGCGACGTGATCCTGCGGGTACAGTACCGTACACGTGTTGCAAGATGATAATCTTTGGGCTCTGAATCGTCATCTCCAGCTCCTGCCGAGGTCTTTGATGGCATTATGTGGCGAGCCATTTGGCGATTTTTTGGTCCTCAAACGCACGTGGATAGACCTTCACAAAATCATCGAACCACCCAACGAATGGCGAAAGACTCCCAAGTATCAAGAACTGATTCAGAAAACAGTGAGTCCGTGTGCCAAAATTCCGAGATTTGATCTTTCAACTTTTGCGTCTTCTGATTACACTGATACTATGAATACACGCCAGACCGGCCGACAGAACGAAGCAGACTATATACGAAGTGATCCAATGTGTGGCTGGTAATGAAGTGAAAGAGACCGTATTCGCAACGATTCGTGATTAGTCGTATGGTTATTGTCTGCCCAACGCAGCATCCACCTTCGCCTTGACAGTCGGCAACAGCCCCTCCGTGAGTGGCACATACATGCCCTTTTTGATCCCCAGATCAGTCGCAGTATAGTACAGCATGCAGTTGAGCCACTCCCGTCTCGCAGCGACATCGATTTTCTTTGGTTTCGTAATATCGAACTCCAACGTCGGCAGATTAACGGGATGGTCGTAGGGATGCGGAGCCGAGGAGTCGAAGATGTGCGTCTTGGGCGCCGCCGGATTCCAGACTGGTGTCGTCTTCGAGTCTGTCCGTTGATGCGAGAACGACTGTCGCTCGTGAGGCGCCTCGGGAATCAGAGGGTGGAACTCTTCCTCCTGTTTGATGACTTCTGGACTGCGGCCCTGGTACGGCGGCGTCGTCAGGTACGACTGGTGCATGTTCTGGGTAAGTACGTCTGGAACGGGAGCGGGAGACCCTGTTTGAGGCGAATGTTGACCGGTGCTCGGCGGGCTGATGGGCGCTCGCGAGTCGGGAACCAGGCCTGATCGCAGCACAGCGTCCATGATACCTAGCGGCCACAGGTTGACGTAGCCTCTCATGCCCATGACATCCTCGTACGACTTCCCATACACAGGGACGGTAAAACTACCCAGGATGGCCGAGCAGCTCTTCTCGATGATGTTGACGAGGTGGACCGTGGCAAAGGAGTGATGAATGCGCAGGGAGGCGCTGTCAAACGTGACGGGGGCGACCTCATCCTCGAGCGGGAATGGGCTGGCGAAGTTGGGAGACAGCGGAGCGACCATGACCGGGTCAGCCTCTGGCAGTCGAAACATCCAATTGAGGATCTCAAGCAAATCGCGAAGCAAGAACATGCGGCTGGTGCGGTAGAAGCCCCATACCCAGCACCTCTTCAGGTTGGAGTACGAGTGGATCTCCTCAGGCGCGCCACGGCCGTTTAGAACGAGCCTCTGCCACTTGCCGTCGTACGTTGCTCGAATCTCAGGCGTATTTGGCTCCATCTGATACCGCCAAATATGGGGTATGTTCACTTCCCAAGCCTGGTACTTCTGGTCAAGGTCGAGTGCGGCTTGCAGAAGCTCCGCGAGATCTCGTCGAGTAGTTGGGGGGTTTGCACTCTGCTTGATCTCATGCCACTTGGCGTGTAGCCGGGCTTCCCTGTGTATCAACTGCATCACAAAAATGCCGGACTGGCTATACATGCTCGGCAGATGCTGTCTCACGTCGACTGCGTCATTGACAGGCAGTGGTGGCGGCTTCCCAGCGTGTAGATTACCAAGTAGCTGTTGCCAGAATATCAGCTGCATGAAGGGGTTAATAGACCGTAAGAAAATGGGGGTTTACCATCTGGGAATATGCTACCTCGTACAATCTGGCAGAGACCGGATTACTGTAGAATTGTGCGATCGACCGCATGTTGACTAGAGCGTTGGCTCCGTTCTGGTGGGCGATGAATGTTCCTTGGCGTTGCTGGGAGCTGATGTTCTGTCGACGTTAGTTCCTGCTTTGAACCGGAAAGGACTGTCCGCACTTCGTATACACCCATCAGATACACCGAGCAAAGCGCCTCATCGGAGACTGCTTGCTTCCTGTCCGCGATCATCTTCGACAGCATCACCATGGCTCTCCCCAGGGCCTCTTCGCCCATCGCTTCAGCCTGCGGCGCATGGCACCGGTTCGCGAAGTTAACATAAGCAACAGCGTTGACGACCGTTGCAACGCACGACCCTTCCGCAGCTTTTTCGTATAGTACGGGAATGAAGCTCCAGAGGGCATCAGAAGGCTCGTTGTCCGGATGATTCGGAGACTCTTGTATTACGAAATCGTACAAGAACCGCTCGTAGGCCAATCGACGAAGGTCTGGCGTCAGGCCTGGTGATATCTGTAGATTTTCGAATGTGGGAAGAGCGGCAGCTCCATCAACCTCGGTGTGACCTTCATAGATGATGGTTGGGGACTGACGCTGCGGCCCACTGATAGAAGCATGGCGCGCACGTCCACATGGTGAGGGGCCGTCACTCGGAGGCGATCTATGGCTGTCACTGCTGCCACTCAGTGCTCGCTGGTGGCTTTTCGATCGTTTCCTCCATGAGTCCTCAGCTCGCTGCGCAGCGAACGCTGTCTGATTTCGGAAGAGGAGATCTGCCTGGTCGCGGTACTTGCACTCGTGATTTGACTTGGTACATCGATTGCAGGCCGGCTTTGTCTCGTCACACTAGGACATGTCAGTGCGGGATGATTATCTTGTGTCACCGCAATGACGTCTGGGGAAAGCCGCCGGCAAAAAGCATGCGTGGTGATAACGACCTACCTTGACCTTACGAGCTCGACAAGGCTCGCACCCTTTGCTTGGTCGTCCGCGATACGACATCTAGCGTCCTGAAGTAGTATAGTTGACTGAACGCAATGAGAGTGTCTGGACAGGTCCGCGGGACAGAATGTATAACTATTGAGGCGATTCGGACAGCTGGGGCCTGCAACGAGGTTCCCCAGCCTGAACCGTGACGCGAAACACCACACCAGTGGGTTCTTACTCTGTGTCGTGTTCTGCTCGATTGGGAATGGGTGAAGCGTGAAACTGGTAGGCCCGATCAATTACGGTTGCGTGGTTGTTTTTCAATGCGCACACACACAGCAACTGAGTTTGTGGTGGCAGGTGGACGTGTAGACATGTAGAAGACCTGGAGCTGGGAAACTCGGCTTCCCTCCAACATTTGTTGTGCCTGGATCGTGATCTGCGAATGTCCCGCAGGTCGAGATGAGGGCCAGTTACCGAGGCCAATCATAATAGCGCCTTTAGTCTATGACAAACTGCGCTCGCGAGAGGCTAGGCTCTAGTCCTGTTCACGAGATCAGCGATCGGCGGCGTTTTCGAGCTTCTCCGCAACCCAGCCGGCTGCTTCCGTGCCGGACAATAATTGCAACACCAACGCTCAGCATCACCAGCCATTCTCTGAGCTCGAATTGGCCGGTGTCATGTTCCGTACGAAAAGCGGTGCTGCACGACAGGAAGAGCAACTTTGTCGACGGGGAACTGCGGCTGACGTCGCAGGTGTCTGGGCCTAGATCTGGAGACCCTGACACCCTGAACGCTTCCTGAAAGCGTCTGTGTAACGTGCATCTCCACCGTTGGCTTCTGACGACTCCTCGGTGCAGCGGCTATTCTTTCGATGCACTCCACGGGTGCGGGTATGAGCGAGGGCGGTTGTTTGATCGACGAGCGTTTCCAAACGTTGACATCCGTTCCGTGTCGCGTATTGACACAAGTTACTTGCATCTCTTGCAGGCTGGCTCCAGGCCAATCCAAAGAAGCGGGAGCTTTCCGCAGGCTTGGAAGCTTTCGAAACGCTGTCAGTCTCTGAACAGAAGGTGGTAACCTTTGAGCGTACGATGGTAAGTTTGATGACAAGCTTAGCTCACTCGTTGCGGCTCAAACGCCCGGCTCGAGGTATCCGGAAGTCTATCTGAGGCGGAAGAGATCAGAGAGCATGTTGTCGAGGTTGTGGTGTTGAAGGTGTGGAGGCAGAGGTCGAGGATTGATGTCACAGTCTCAGGCGCATGCGTGCAGCCGAAGGACGATTGTTCAATGACTCGATTTGCACAGCATTGATTATTGTTGGAAGGTGTCTCAGGTGGTGACTGGGACACATCAAGATTGTGGGAATCCGTCATCTGAGATCTAGCTGGTTGGTACTCAGGTCGTGGTTCCAAGATCGACATGGTTGCGACAGTCTCTAGCATGGGTGTGAGTGCAAAGCAGTTGTGAATTTTGATGGTGTAGCTGAGCGAACATACAGCTCAAACGCGTGCCTCCTTCCTGCATCCAACTAGAGTAGTCATAAGCCTACGCCAACGGAAACAACAATTACAGACAAGGAGATCTGACCCGTTTACAACAAGCTCAATCTCTCAAAGCCCTTGATAATCGGAGCAATCCTCTTCCTCTCCACCTCTTGCAGACTCTCCCACAACGTAGCATCACCACCCGTAGGCTTGACCACACCATCAATCCCCTGAACGCCATCCTCCACTCCGCCCTCCACCTTCTTCGCAGCCTCAGGATCAACAGGATACATCTCCCTCACTGCATCCCTGCACTTCTCCACAACATCCTGATGCGCCCGACTAACAGCATCAGCACGCTCCCTCATACCCCTCCTTACCAAGCCCTCAACCAAGCGCTGGATCTCGTCCTGCATACTGTTGATACGCTCAATCAGGCGCTCAATCGAGTTATTCAGATACTCTTCCTCGTAGATGGTGCCCTTCTTTCCCTTGGCGCGCTTGCGCTCCTCACGGCGCTTGTTTTTGCTCGTCTTGCGCGTGGCTGTTGTGTTCACCGTGCCGGTCTGCTTTGTGTAGCGTGTCATGAATGTGCCGCCGCTTGTTGTGTCGGTAGGCGCGAGGGAGATGTTGTCGGGGATGTTGTTGTCGACGCCGTCCATGCCGTCGTAGAAGGCCATGGGGTCGTCTGCTTTCTTGGCGCGCAGCTCCTGCAGGCGCGGCACTTGGGCGAGGAGTTGCGAGCGCATGTCGGCCAGGAACTCGGTCATGTCGGCGCTGCGCTCGATGAGGGAGGGGTCGATCACGGTCTCGATGAGAGAAGGATCGCGGCGCAGGACTATGAGGCGTGTCGCTTCTGCGAAGTGGTGGCCACGGCACATCAGCTTCGCTGCGCTAGGCAGATCGAGGAGGTAGTCGAGCGTAATGGTAGCGGCTGCGTGGTAGTCTTTAGACTCTGTCAACCCCTCAGCAAGTGAGGAGGCGAGGCCTGTGAGCTCTTCGTCTGAGACGCCGGCCAAGGTTGCCGAGGATAAAGCTTCGCGCCAGAGATTCGCGGAGCGGTAACTGGGCCAAGCTGAGGCGTGATCTGACAGGTACTCATAGGCAAGAGCAGCTTCCTTGTGCTTGTTTGTGCTGCTCAGGTAGTCGGCATAGAGGCGCATGATCTTCTTCAGCTGTGCGACGTCATACTGATACATGGCGAATGCATCAGTGTACAAGACGTGCTGCTGGATGTAGTCTTGCGCTTCGTCGAAGGCCTGAAGCTCCTTGAGATGCGTGAGTGCTTTCGCTCGACGACCAAGCTGATCATCGATTTGGAACTTCCGTCGAACTTCCGGAAGATCTTGGAGCGACTGCAGATGTGGGAGATATTCTCGAGGGTCTTTCTGAGACTGCTGCGCGATCAGAAGGGCCAAGTCAAGGTTGTACAGTCCCAGGGCTGTATCGTAGAGCTGATTGACGTCCGCAAGGAAGCAAATATGCTCAGCAGCCTTGTCTGTGAGGGGGTCTTGTGACGATTGTAATCTGCCGATCATCTCAAGACCAGCTTCCAGAGCAGGCGGTACCTTGGATACATGCGACGTGATGATGTTCTGGAGGTGTTCATCCTTGTATTGCGGTTCCTCAAGGACCGCGAGGAAAGCATCTGAGATACGATTGACCTTGTTTGCGACTTGATCTTGCGAGAGCTTCGACTTGTTGACAAGGTCCTTCGTCTTGAGCGTCTCACGGTACATCGTCTCTGACACATCCTCATTGCTATCGTCGTCAGCTCACTGGCGATGGAAGACATAGAATGAGACCTACCGAAATTGTGACAAGAGCAGATCGATGTGCTCGACTCTTTTGATTTGATTGACAATCAATTCGATGCTCTTCATGAAACGCTCGGGATCATGGTCGTGCAGGATATTCATATCCACGCGCTGATTCCTGCATGCAAAAAATGCATCGCTGAACTGGTCCGCCTCGACGCTGCGTCTTATCGCCGCTAGTACGAGCGCTCGGGGGTAGATGGTCTCCAGATTGCCACGCGGCATCTGCAGTACCACTGAGTATGTCGTAGGCATAGCAGTGACAAGCTTCGCGCCGCGCTCGATACTTCGGCAGCGCTCGTCTGTTTGTGGCTCATCGCCAGGGACTTCGAGTTCTGCTGGAAGTCAGGAAGTGGTTTGTGCCCAGGTCTTGCAGACTCACCATCTATATTTGTCAGATGTACGAACTTCAAGAGATGTTGTGTAGTAGTGAAGATAAGGTGAGCGGGTGTCACCACGAACGAAGTGCAGTTGCGGACAAGTACACGCTCGTTAGCAAAGAGGACACCGCTCTTGGTGAGGCCAAAAGCGATTTGCTACACGTGTCAACGACGGTCACAATCATCAGGCACAAGTGACCTACCTGTCCGTCAATGTCAATGACCTTGGACTCGGGCGCGAAAGCTGGCAGCTTTTGTGTCAATGTGGTCTGAGGTGGCAGATCAGATGCTACCTCATTCGTGTCCACTTGCAATAGTGCGCCACTCTGCAACTGCAAGTATAGACTCTCGTAACCCGCATCACTTGCCAGCAGTGAGACACCTTCCGCATCAATGAAAGGTCCTTGCGGGAGCAGCATTTGGCCTTCGCTTCTCCACAACGAGCTTTCGTCATCGTGCCAGCTGTCGGTCAGAACATAAACCTGCTCGTCGTCGATGAAGGTGACATGGCGTGCCGATTGACCTTCGAGAGCGTCGCTTTGCCACAGAAGGGATGGCCTTATTATGGGCCGCGTCGTCACATCGAGACCATACACGGCCAGATGGTTGTCTGAGAGTACCGCGAGCCTTGTGCCAGATTTCGAGAAAGCAACATCGGTGGGTTTATGGTCCAACGACACAGTGCAGAATGCCATGGGCGGTGGTACGTTAGCGACTCTCAACGGTGTGAGCTTGAGAGCCACTGCGTACGTTAGCAGATTCTTTGCTGCTGCGAAGTCTTACTTACAGCCATCAATGGATGCAACTAGACCGTAGTCGTGGGGAGGCGCCACCGAGCCGGCTGCTGATACGGAGGAGAGTTCAGCGATCTGCAGTGCGCCTGGATATGAAGTCAGCGGTGAAATCTTCACGTGGCGCTATACATACTTGGAGTAGAGATGGCGATCGCCAGTGGTCGCTCTGCATGCCATGTACACAATGCTGTGCGTGCGGCAGTCTCTGGGAACTTGAACTCCTGTTTGAGGTAGTAATGGTAGTTGCTCATCGTCCAGAGCTGCACTCTGTCTGTGTGTGATACCGCCAGCACATTCGAATCGCTGTTCCACTTGACGGTTAGAGGTGTGACCAGAGCTGTAAGCTCTTCTTGAGTCAAGCGTAAGTCGAACTGGCCGTGTCTCAGGCCATTTCGCTCGAAGAAGACGACTTCAGCATTATCGCTGGTACGGCGTACACCCGCGATCAGGTTACCCGAAGGTCGCCAGCTGAGAGCGCCCTCGAGCCCATCAACCGGTTCGCTCACACTATCCAGTTGCCCCTCTCTTGAGTACACTCGAATCATGCGGCGCTGCTCTTGCTCGACCTTCGTAAGCGCAAAGTACGCGCCATCGCCACGCCAGCTGATGGTGACAGATCGGTCATCAAACGGACTCAACTTGCCCTCATCGATGTGCTCAGGCACGGTAGGGTCCTGTAGCGCCCTTGCTCGCTTGCCCTTGAACTGTGTCTCTTTCTTTCCCCAGCCAACAGAGACATGATTTGAGACATTGACATCCTCAGGCGCGAGAGTGATGCTCGCAATGTTGTCGATGTCTCGGCTCATCAGGAGCAATGTGTCTGCTTGGGTGGTGATGGCCAGAAGTTCCTCATCCGGCGACCATGCAGCAGCAGCGATACCAGCATCGACTGAACCCACAATCTCGACAAGCTCCTCGTTCGCGAGAGGGTTTTCTCGGACCAGGATGATGTCGCCTCCAGCCAGAATAAGGCATGATGTCGTTGTGTCGGCAAAGTGGTGCAGGCTCAGAATGGAGTCGTGTGTAAGTGATGGTAGCGGGCAAGGTGCGTCCCATGCAGCTATGCTCTCGAGACGCTCCTCAACGCCGCCTCGTGTGTAGTGCAGCCTCTTGAGCTCAATGGTTGCACGTGACTCGGATGGTCCAAAAGCGCATATCAGCGCATTCGATGCCGCATCCCACGCTGTGGCGGAGAGAGGCAGAGGATCTTCCCCAGAAAATTGCAGGAGCGACCTTCCCACGACCTTGAGATTGCGCATTCTTTCGGCGATTCGTGTTTATGGCGCCCTTCAAGTTCGCCAGGCAAGATGGTGGAAATCAAACAATTTTCATTCGAGGTACGACTCACGCTAGTGTGCTCTCTGCCAAGACTGCATCATCACGAAGTACGCAAGTGTAGCAATGTCGCTGCGGCGACAGCTACAGGGGTGGAAATGGCTGTTGTAGTGACAGGCAATGAAATTGATGCTGTTGTGTCTAGTACAGTTGTCGCCGGGATTCCGCTTATACTACAATATCCCACGTCACCCAATGCCCTTAAGCCATGTCCGTAATTCGTAGGAAAGCATTTACGGCTTGTTCTTCTTTGTCTGCCAGACTGTGGAAGGGGCGCAGTTAGTGTCCTGCACAGACGACGTGCGCGCGCAGGTGATAGCTTACCAGCCAGGAGGAAGGGCAGAGAAAAGCCGGTAGCTGCTGCCGTTAGCCATGTCACGTCACCGCATGTCCGGCGCGCCAAGCTCACCCATGAAGCCCCAGTACTTGAAGGCGAAGCCCTTCTTCAGCGGGTCGAAAGGCAAGTTGCTGCGGGGACCCTCGGGGTAGTGGTAGGGGGACGACATCTGCGCGCGGGTCGACTGGAAGCCGCGGCGGGCGACGAGGGTAGGGGCCGAAGCGGCGCGGAAGGTAGCACGGGCGAGCATCTTGGAGAGTCAGCGGAGAGGGCAATTGGCGCGGATTCGATCGTACTTTGGCGTTGGGGGTACAGTAAAGAGGTGTCGTTGCTGGTGGAGTGATGCGTTTGACGAGGTGCGGCAGCAGCTGTCGAACGCCTTGGCAGGCAAGCCCCGACTCGCCGACGATCTCCCAGCTGTCGCGCGCCGCAACTTTTTGTGATCTCCATCGCACCGAGGGCGTCATTTCGCTCGCCGCACCACAACCGCCCCGCGCCTCGTCAGGTTTCGACACTGCACACCAGCAAGGTCACTGCATTCTTCAACCACGTGAACAAATCTTGAGCGAACATCGCCGCCATGGACGACCTCTTCGATGTCTTTGACGGCGACAACGGCGCGCAGACCGCTCCCAAGAAAAGCAAGAAGCGCCAGGCGAACGGCGTTGTCAAGTCGCCCAGCATCGACGCGCCCGTGTCAGATGCGCCGGTGGCGGGCAGCGAGCAGTCCGAGGAGAACGAGCCCGAGAGCACCGCACCGCAGACACTGAAGCGACAGAAGCGCGACGCCGAGCCGGAGGCCATTATCACCGACGACTACGAGGTCGAGCAGAACCGCGAGGTCGCAGCCTCCGCAGGATTGCAGGGCTCGGCAGTGCAGGATGGCCAGGGCGTGGTGCTCACACATTCGGTCCGCCATCAGGTCTCGCTGCCACCCGACTACGACTACGTCCCCATCGCTACGCACAAAGCACCCGCCGACCCCGCGCGCGTGTGGCCCTTCACGCTCGATCCCTTCCAGCAGACCTCCATTGCAGCGATACAAAGAAACGAGAGTGTCCTGGTCTCGGCGCATACGTCTGCAGGAAAGACAGTCGTGGCCGAGTACGCCATTGCGCAATGTCTGAAGAACAACCAGCGAGTCATCTACACAAGTCCGATCAAGGCCCTCAGTAACCAGAAGTATCGAGAGTTCATGGCAGAGTTCGGCGATGTTGGACTCATGACAGGTGATGTCACCATCAACCCCACAGCGACCTGTCTGGTCATGACAACTGAGATTCTCCGATCCATGTTGTACCGTGGTTCCGAAATCATGCGCGAAGTCGCCTGGGTGGTCTTCGACGAGGTCCACTACTTGCGTGACAAGTCGCGTGGTGTCGTCTGGGAGGAGACCATCATTTTGCTACCGGACAAGGTCCGCTACGTCTTCCTGTCTGCCACGATTCCCAACTCGATGCAATTTGCCGAATGGATCACCAAGACGCACAGCCAGCCCTGCCACGTTGTCTACACCGACTTTCGACCGACCCCGCTGCAGCACTACTTCTTCCCCAAGGGCGCTGACGGTATCCACCTGATCGTCGACGAGAAGGGCGTCTTCCGCGAGGAGAACTTCCAGAAGGCCATGACATCGATCGCAGACAAGGCGGGAACTGCAGCCAATGACTTCCTGGCAAAGCGCAAGGGCAAGGGCAAGGACAAGAAGACCAACACCGGCGGCAACAAGGAGGGCTCTGATATTTACAAGATCGTCAAGATGATCATGATCAAGAGCTATAACCCGGTCATCGTCTTCAGTTTCAGCAAGAGAGACTGCGAGAACTACGCCCTGTCTATGAGCCAGCTGTCATTCAACGACGATTCTGAGAAGGCCATGGTCTCGAAGGTATTCAGCAGTGCCATTGAGATGCTGTCAGAGGAAGATCGCGCTCTGCCACAGATCCAGCACATTCTCCCTCTGCTGCGAAGAGGTATCGGAGTCCATCACTCTGGTCTACTGCCCATTTTGAAGGAGACTATTGAGATCTTGTTCCAGGAGGGTCTGATCAAGGTGCTGTTCGCCACAGAAACCTTCTCCATCGGTCTGAACATGCCGGCCAAGACAGTCGTCTTCACAAGTGTTCGCAAGTTCGACGGTGTGTCTCAAAGATGGGTGACACCATCAGAGTTCATCCAGATGTCTGGTCGTGCTGGTCGTCGTGGTCTCGACGACCGCGGTATTGTCATCATGATGATCGACGAGCAGATGGATCCGTCTGTGGCGAAGGAGATCGTTCGTGGACAGCAAGACAACCTCAACTCTGCCTTCCACCTCGGCTACAATATGATTCTCAATTTGATGCGTGTCGAAGGCATCTCACCTGAGTTCATGCTGGAGCGCTGTTTCTTCCAGTTCCAGAACACAGCAGGTGTTTCGAGCCTCGAGAAGCAACTGGCAGAACTCGAAAATCAGAAGACAAGCACCATCATTACTGACGAGGCCACCATCAAAGACTACTACAACCTGCGACAGCAGCTCGACACCCACACCAAAGACATGCGCGATGTCATCATGCACCCCAACTACTGCCTGCAGTTCTTGCAAGCCGGCCGGCTGGTCAAGATCAAGTTCAAGGACTACGACTTCGGGTGGGGCGCAGTGGTTGCCTTCACACCGAGGAGAGCAAACAAGGGCGAGATTCTGCAGCCGCAAGAGTCGTACGTCGTCGACGTTCTGCTTTCAGTCGCGAGTGACAGCAAGTTCGCACCACAGGCGAACGACGGCTTGCCACCGGGTGTGCGCCCACCGGCGGCTGGCGAAAAGGGCAAAATGGAGGTCGTACCGGTGCTGCTGAGCTGCATCGAGTCGATAGGGCATCTCCGTGTCTTCCTGCCAAACGAGCTGAAATCCACGGAGCAGAAGAACAGCGTGCGCAAGGCGCTGGACGAGGTCAAGAAGCGCTTCCCTGATGGCATCGCAATACTGGACCCCATTGAGAACATGAAAATCACAGATGACAGCTTCAAGCGTCTGCTAAGGGTGAGCAGCCATGTTGCAATAGCGATCGTCATCACATCTGCTAACAACCACAGAAAATCGAAGTTCTGGAATCTCGACTGCTGTCGAACCCTCTACACAACTCGCCGAGGTTACCGGAGCTGTATAGCCAATACGCAACCAAGATGGCGCTCTCGGACAAGATCAAGAAGGTCAAGAAGGATATTGCCGATGCGCTCTCCGTGATCCAGCTTGACGAGCTGAAGAGCAGGAAGCGTGTGCTGCGCCGTCTGGGCTTCATTGACGATGCCGATGTTGTCCAGCTCAAGGCCCGTGTTGCCTGCGAAATCAGCACCGGTGACGAGCTTGTTCTCAGCGAGCTGCTGTTCAACCGCTTCTTCAACGAGCTGACTCCCGAGCAATGCGCTGCGTGCTTGAGTTGCTTCATCTTCGAGGAGAAGAGCAGCGAGGTGCCAGCGCTGAAGGAGGACCTTGCAAAGCCATACCGCGAGATCCAGCAGCAAGCGAGAGTCATTGCAAAGATCTCGCAGGAGAGTAAGCTCACAGTCAACGAGGAGGAGTACATCAAGACGTTCAAGTATGAGCTCATGGATGTTGTCTACTCGTGGTCCAAGGGCGCGACCTTCGCTCAAATCTGGTACGTCAATCCCCTACCCGCACCCTATGACGTGCACTAACACGTTTGCAGCAAAATGACCGACGTCTACGAAGGCAGCTTGATTCGCTTATTCCGCCGTCTTGAAGAGTTGCTGCGACAGATTGCTCAGGCCGCGAAGGTCATGGGCAGTGAGGAGCTTGAGCAGAAGTTCACCGCCGCGCTCGAGCTTGTTCGCCGCGATTTGGTCGCTGCACAGTCCTTGTACCTTTGAGCGAGACAACAGCTTAGTTCGCATGGACTTTTGATGCTGCGATGTGTGATTTGTATAGCATTTTCAGTAAGTTTGGTACTCTTCCGGCGCTGCGACTCTTTATGCATGGTAGAGTCGACGCCACAGGAGCATACCAGTGTCTCAGCCGCACGAGGATGATCATCGGCGCTGCGCACCAAAAGGCGTTGCGGCGCGAGAATACTTGAATAGAATCTACTAGATCTGCCACTGCCGACATTCGCGGTGAATGATCCCCCGATGCACTGTTGCCCTTTCACTGCTGCACCGTGATGTCTCCCCCGTTGCTGTGCTGGAAGCGTCTCAACCCCGTAAGGCGGCGTGATTGGCCGCAGTGACGCATGGGCAATGCTGAGCCGTGGACCCACTCTCGAGCCTAGCTTCCTTGACATTCGTCTTGTGGCTTTCCTCCTCGAACAACAACACACGCCCACCAACACCGCTCACCGCACACTCCACGATTTTCCACCGCTGCCGATTCACGCTCCACGCTTCCCAGACCGACTGCACACCACGTAGACAGCGCGACACTTCACAAAGTTTGCCGGGGCGGCCGCCATGTGTGACATCAATCAAAACTTCCCCTCCGCTCCACATCAGCTGCACAACCGCTACTCGCCCATCCGCAACAGTACGTCCGCCCACTACCAAGATAACTACAACCACCACCACCACCGCCACTGTCCACCCACTGACAGCACGACTGCAGTCCTCTCGCCCTCTGCCAACATGTCGGGCCGTAAGCGGAAAGCCGATGACGATATCGAGGACGAACGCATGTCTCAGTCACCGTCCAACTCCCCCGCCCTCTCTTCACGACCGCCGCCTCGCTCGATACAGAAGCGTGTGCGCTCCAACATCTCTGGCCGCGCCCTTCCTCTACCCCGCCTGCTCGAGACCCTCTCCCCGGACGAGATGCGCAACCTGCTGCAGTCCATCTGCCAGCGCCACCCCGACATTGGCAACGAGGTCGTGACAACAGCCCCACGTCCCAGCATACAGTCGACACTAGAAGTGCTGTCGAAATACGAATCAGAGTTCCAGGCAGCATTCCCCTTCGGCGGCAGCCAATCATCAGACTATGCGTACAACCGAGTACGAGTGCAGCTTCTCAACCTCCTAGAAGCACTGAAAGACTTCACGCCGCACTTCCTCCCACCACACGAACAGCAAGCCGCCACATCGCTCGCCTTCCTCGACGGAGCCACCGACGTTATCCACCGTCTGCCCAACTGGGACACCTACCAGCACAACCGTCACAAGGAGGAGGCGTATGAGGAAATGGCGAAGGCTTGGGCAATGGTCATCCGCGAGGCGGCCAAGAAGGCGGGAGGCATGCAGCTGCTGTACGGCGGCTGGGACCAGAAGATTGCAAAGCACAACGAAGTCTCAGGCGGAAAGATGCAAGAGGCAGTCAACGAGCTGCGAGGAGGCCTGGGTTGGATGGGTGCAGAGACACCAACGCCCGCTGCTGGAGGCCAGGCCGATGCCATGTCGATTCGACAGCAGTTGTTGAATGGCAGCTATGGTATCGGCTCTTCTGCTAGCATTGGCGCCTGGTAGATGTTGACATTGCCTAGGGTCTACAAGCCGATACAACGAGATGTTCTATTGCGACGAACCCTTGCTAGTAGCTGACAGGATCTACGCCTGCTAGAGCAGTTCCATGCTCTGGCACAGCACCGCCTTCTACATCACCGTTCTGAGACATGGTTTCTCCTGCATCATCACGGCCCACCACAGTAACATCATTACTTGTAAGGGGTGGGCTTTTACTTTCACGACTTGCATAGCGTTTCCTTCTCTACATATACATACCACTACACAACTGCATTAGGCGGCTGGGTCTTTCCTTTGTCATCATCGGCGTACGGGCTGCGTTATGGAGGCTTTGGGCTCCTATACCACCTCTGTTAGCGTAAACTTGGTTATTGTTACCGTCCCACACTTTGGTTGGGAGGTCCTCAACCCATCGGGATACCAGATAGAATCATTTGTTTTGGACCTTTGATAGCGCGCGAGTGCGTTGGCTAAGATGTCTGTAATCGAGCGTGGAGGTTGTCTCAGAATGGATAGTACTAGGAAATGAGAGAGACAGTTATCGCATTTGCATCCCCTTGCAGCTGCCGGGCTGGTTAGATGAGTGAAGGTACAGCACGTGACAGCGCGCGTGCCCCGCTTTCGTTGTTTGCTCAACCGCGCGCCTCAGCCTTGTACCTTCCACCTCTCTCGTCCCTCCAGGCACCGTCAATCTCACCTCAAACCTCCTCCACGCTACCCTGACACCCTCCAGGGTGAGATTTGCTTGGTGAAATCGCTGCGCGTCTACTTATCATGGCCATCTTGCCTTCACGTCCTGGTATCGAGATCACTGTCAAAAGCAACGGAGCCGCCTTGCAAGAGTATGAGGACGACGATGACGACCCACAGCCTAATGTAGTCACCAAGTATGTCGAGGCCGTGTCCGGTGCGGAGTTCGGTGTTCAATGGGAGATCACATCGCCTTGGCCGCCATATACTATACTGTTCGAGTATTGGCTCGACCAGAAGAAGGTCAGCGGCAAGTATTGCCAGCAAATCTACTACGGGCGTCCTTGCTACAGCCACCTTGAGGAAGGAGCCTTAGCAGTGGTCAACGGCCAGGAATTCATGCACAAATTCGCATTCGCTGCACTCACTGTTGGTAAGTCAAGTCCAAGCTTGGAGGTAGTCAGCTACATACCGACCATCCGCTGTAGATGAACATGACGCGGCTCCCATACAAGACCAGCTGGTGAAGGATATCAAAGGCATAGGTGAGATCACTGTTAAGGCCTGGTTCGTCAAGAACCTCCAGACATCATCCACCTCAACCAATCGCGCTCTCGTGAACAGCCTCAAGGAGGTAGGCAAGATACCCGAGAAAGCCCTGAAGGGCCGCACGCTATCTCATCAAACTTCGTAAGGCAGCATGAATACCTGAACACCTCCAGCATCAATCTGACCAGAACAGTCTCCGAGCACCGCAGCCAACTGGAAAGGTGACCCCGACATCAATCTGTGAGTACGTCGATCCAGCAAGGCAGCCTTTTGCAACATACACTTTCAAGTATCGCTCCAGAGGTAAGTCACATCAGGCACAAGCTTTTGTACGAAGCTGACGAATGCAGATGCCCTCAAGTCCCTTCTGATCATACCGAGAAGCCCCAGTCCGGTGCCACTCGGACAGCGCGACATCAACACGCTCAATGCAGACGAGATGCGTGAGCTCTTGCAAGGCCGGCGGGTATGTACAATCACGATTGATAAATGAAACAGACGCTCACATATTCCAGGAGCGTGATGCAGCGGCCAGAGCTGTGAAGCCGGAGTGCGGTATCAAACGAGAGCACGAGAGAGAGCGGAGCGGCACCATCGCGGAGGATGATGACGAAATCAGCGTTATCTTCACGAAACGGCGACGAGAGCAGTACCGCACTACCGTAAACAAGAACGGTGTTGAGTTAATCGATCTCACTTGAGTTATCACCATCGCTCGTGACGATTTACTGGAAAGCCTCCAGGCTGTCATATCGAACCGACGGCTTTTACTCACTTCTACGGCGCACAATGGAATTCACTCATGGACATGATACGGTATATACCCCTAGATACAGCGATCTTACTTAGGCGTCACAACAAAGTCTCATTCACCTATCCTTAGCCTTCCCGCCATTGTGCTCTCACCTGTCTATAGATCAGCGCAGCGCGACCGCCGTTTGCCAACACGTCAGTATATAGCTCCTACCTATCCTTCGACACTCATACATCCATCTTCCCTCGACGCCGACCTCTCATCTCCCAGCAGCACTCACCCGCGACACAATGGCAATCGTATTAGCTATACCCGGCCTCGAGGTCACCGTGGAGGTCGAGAACGTTCCGTTACCAGAGCATCAGTACGAAGACGAGGACGCCGCTAGCGACATCGAAGATGATCTCGACAACTCAACAACCACCAAATACCTCGAGGCGCCCTCGGGAGCCGAATTCTCGGTGCGTGCGCTGTTTAGTGAGCACTTCGACGCCACAATGCCAGTACACGCCGACATTTACATCGACAACACTTACATCCAGGCACCACTCAGAGAAGATGGTCACATAGGTGGCTCGTGCTGGTACAAGTATGCTATGGCAATGTCGAAAGAACAAGGGCAGACAGTCACACAGAAGTTCCGCTTCTCTGAGCTGGTCATCGGTAAGTCATGAACTGATCTGCGCCACTCTTCGGCATGGCTGACACAGTGCAGATGACGAGGATCATTCAACCGAAGGACTGCGCCAGCGACTGAGAGGCATTGGCACCATAAAAGTCTACCTCTACCTTGCCATCCGCGAATCGAAGACCGAGGCTCCAAGCGTACCGCGACTCAATCTCTCGCAGCTCGGTCCTATGAATGAGAAAGTCAGCCAGAAGTGCGCTCCTGTACGTGGCGACGTACTCACTCACCAAGCAAGGTGCGAAATTGCAGACTTCCATCATTCATCGAACATTGTTGCTAACGCCAGTAGCTTGACCGAACCTGAGGTGATGCGCAGCTCGGAATTCCATGACGTGGAAGTTGACAAAATACCTCTGGCGACTTACACATTCCACTACCGTTCCACACGTATATAGACCACCTGTGTCTCGATGAAAGTCACTGACGTTAACAAAAGGCGCACTCAAGTCTCTCGGCATCATCCCACGCACGCCCTCTCCGTCTCGCTGACCAACAGTCGAGGCTAAACAGCCAGCAACGCCGCTCGATCTGAATGACATGACCACAGAGCAGCTGATTGCTGAGCTGACGCATCGAAGGGTACACTGTCCCTTCCCTGACTTGCTCACATATCTAGTAGCTGACGTGATGACAGGAGCGCGAGAAAAAGACTGTCCGCATCAAGCGCGAGCACGCTGAAGCGTTCGGACAAGATGATGATAAGGATGAGATCGAATGGACGGGCACGAGACTACTGAGGACGAGGGTATTTGGTGGGGTCATTGAGTGAATGCCTCCAGCGGTCATTTGTGAGCAGGTGTGTGGAGCAGGCGGTGGACTATGACCATTGGAAGAGCTTGGGGAGATATACTGCGATATTGGATGGGAAGAGTGTTGGTAGACACTGCGGTTTCCATTTTGATACGAAAGCGCTTTCGAAGGGAAGGTCTGAAATTGATGTATGACAAGCAATCCATCTCTGCCGTATCATACAGCGCTGACTTCTGCGTCATCATCTATGGTTTGGACTAAACGCCAAGCGATGGATTTGCAAAGCCGAAGCAAGCACCGCTGGCATAGTCCGACCTAGGTCTTTCAGCCTCATGTAGCATCACATGATTGAGGCTCGGGAACAAAGAGTAGGCCAAGACCCGAAGGCCAGTGGGGTCGCCCGCCCAATAGACGTCGAACATGGAACTGGCAATCTTCTACTCTATCGCAAGCGCCTTGACCTTGGGGAAGCGGTAGCTTTGTCTCTCGATTGTGCGGATGAAGTGAGCGAACGAGGTGCAGGCGCCAGCGGTGTCGATCGTGAGCATCGTTCTATCAATTACGCATTCGCTGTAGAGCTGGCGGCATGGGAGTGCGTGGTGCTCGATTTGGATGCTTGTTCTGCCTGTTTGGAGGTTCTCGTAGTATCGTGCGACTGGCGTGTGATCGAGCAAGTCGTAGATTTTGTTGCGCAGCTCAGGTGGCAAGCTGAGGAGCGGAGACTTGCGGCAATTGCGCTCGGTGCTAAGATCTCCAGTGTTAGTAAGAACAATAGGGGAAGCTTCGGGCTACTTGTATGATTTGCAGAGGGTGTGTGAGAACCTTAGTACCACCTTCGTCCCCGAGACCGCGGGTCTCGTCGAGAGGTGCCATGGCACGACCGACTTCGTTGCGTGACGTTGTGGAGGTATGCAAGGTCGATTCCTCAGATGCGCGACCTCGATACAGAAATTGAATGCCATTCATTTCTCACATGTCGGTGTGTGGAGGCGGCAATTGGAAGTCATTCAGTTCTCTCAGCTCTGATCGCTTATTGCTGACTGGATTACTGACATGGATGCGTGCGAACTTGTGTTGCTCAGTCCGTTCGGCCGCAAATTTGAGGGTGGATTGACCATCGGTGGTACAGGTCAAGTGAAAGAAAGCAGATATCATCCGAATTGTGAGTGCAATTAGATTCCGGCCGCACCGGCGCTTTCGCTCCAATGCCGCGCTGCCAAATGGGAGAAGCCGTCCAGGAAATCAGGATGGGATTTGGTCTGCACAGACTCGATAGGAAGGACATGTGAGGGCCGAGGACGGCGCTTTCCCTTCGGAGTATGGGTCTTTAAGATAAAGACGACGCTTTCCACTCAAATTTCGGATCTACGTTGGTCCAGGGTCACGGTAGATAAAGGTAGCCGAATTATACACATGATCGTAGATCATGGTGCGCAGCTCCCCTGGTAGATATAACAGCGGCGAGGTTGTTCAATCTTCGTCGACCCTCCGCATGTTAGCAAAAGCCGGTGGAAGCCTCTTTGGGCCTACTTATGTAACGGTGAACTTTTCGCTGTGCTGTTCAGACAATATCGGAAGGGTTTCATCAACCATGTTGAGTAGGACGAGTATAGTCGGGACAACGTTATTTTGTGGGTGGATAAGACGATGAAAATGTATTTCCTCTAGAGATCGTGGGTTGCCCTTGAAATAGTAGCGAGGACCCCTATGTTGCACCCCAACATAACAAACCCCATGTTGATTTACTGCTCAGACTTCGAGCTGTCTCGGTAGCTTGATCATAGATCCGTAAGGTAAATAGTATCCATCAGCGTAGGTTCACAACTTCAATATCGAAACTTGAGCTCGAGATAAGATTTCCCAAAGAATCCACGGATCGTAGACTCGCCGAGCGGACCCACTGCCTTGTAGTCTAGTTACACAGCGTGCAATCGTGTGAAGCCAAGTAGAGCCCTTAGTGCTCCGAATCCACCAGGGACTGTCATTAGCGACGGTGAGAGAGAGTCCTCTGCCCAACACAATGGTCAATGCCTCAGACCGTTTTCTCACGTCCATTTTTCCGAGCAACCACGCCATCTAAGCGTTCCTGAACGTATGAATATCATGAACGAGTTGCCGGTAGACACACAAATGGAGTGTGAATTTGCGGCAGGTGTTTCGGCGTAAATAACTGGATGCGCAGATTCATGGATCGATGACAAGCTCGGGAGGAGTATCATTGGCACTAAGACCCGGAAAGCCTAGTGTGCCTAACAAAGCAGGAACGAAACGCCGCCACATCCGCAACTCCTTCAACCGCGACGCATCCCATCATCGCGGCGACTGTGCGGCCTAACCTTGAAAGACGTTAGCAATCAAATCATGAATGTTGCCAGAAGACAGACGCAGCGCCAACGGCAACGCATCGCCTGCGACCCATGCCGAGAGCGCAAGCGGAAATGCGATGGCAATCGCCCTTGCAACATGTGCACAGGCTATGGGTATGAGTGTGCGTATCGATCCACGCCTCGCAGCAGACGAAGCCAGAGAGTGACGAGCCGGTCGCAGACGGCTGCGACGCGAGAAACGAGTCCGTCAATCACTGCACAGACACCCTCTCGCATCGTCGAACGCCAGCATCAACACGAAGCGCTTGCAGGCTTGCATCTGGATGATGGGAAACAGGTTCTAGTGCCACTCGCAGATGAGACTCATACGGAGGCTGAAGCACGTCCACCAAGCTACTTACGATCCGTTGAAAGCAATTCTGGAGCAGCCTTTGTACGCCTCTTGACTATGACCCTGGAATCCTCCAGTAGTAGCATTTCCCCTATGCGGATGCTTGCCTGGAACTTGTTTCTTGGCGAGAGGCAAACTGGAGAGACTGCTGCTCCGGAATTGCTGACAGATATCCTGTCGGAAGCAGACATGCAGGGGCTGGCACACGTCTACCTCGACAAATTTCATCCGTGCTATGGATTTGTCAACCAGGACGCACTTTTCCAAAGCATATCGAAAGCTTGGAGCGAACAAATTCGTAACGACGCACGTGACGCAATGCTATCGGGCATAGCAGCCGTGGCCTGCGTCTTCTCTAGCTCGCCAAACCTGGTAAAAGAGCAGAGCCTCGTCGCCCTTAATAGAAGCCTCCTGGATCCATCGGTTGCGGGAGCTCCCTCGAGACTCTTAGCTACTGCATGGCTCCTACGCACTGTGTATCTCCGTTTAAGTGCAAAGCCGGAAGAAGCTTGGCAGGCCAGCTGCACTACCTTACACATGATCGATGCTGCGATATCCGTAAACCGCATTAGCGCAGGCAGCCTGTCCGCTTCTGCTCAAGATGTTCCTGACGTCCAGACGAACCTGTGCGGCGTAGCGCAACACTTGAACATCTGGCTATCTTACGATCTGGGGCGCAGTCGTGTAGTTTTACCAGCTCTGCATGCTTTCCCATTACATGAGAAGTCAGGGGAATTCACGGCAGAGCTACTGGGCTTACTGCCATACTCTGAGGTCCTGGATCCACGGAATAAACTCACATCTGAGAACCTCCTGGCAACTCTCATCGACGTTGTGGCAAGAGATCACACCGAGCCGCCGTCAGTGCTTGCACAGTGCAACCTCACTCTGTGTATATACAGACGGCTTCACTCTGCCAAAGCTGAAGTGCCAGAAGAGGTCAAACTCGCTGTGTTTGGTCTGATGCGGAAGAGCATTCACGCAGTGCACTCGGCAATCGCGAGGCACTTGCCGTGGCACCACGTGGCAAATATTCCATTTCAGCTGCTATGCATGTTACTGGCTATGGACACACCACAGTCGTTCAGCTTACTAGGAGAAGTTCTGGCATGTATCACAGCCGTCAACGAAGCATACCCCACAGAGGCAACACGCGAGGCGGTCGCAGCGGCCCGTACCCTGCTTCAACTGCACCGAAACCGGAGAGAGACCGAGATACAGAACCATACTAGCATGTTGAGTCTGTATCCCTTGATGGATGGCGACTTACAACAGCGCGAAGATGTTTTGCTAGACGCGGATGCTCTGCAAGAATCTTGGTGGTTCAATGAGTTCATGGCCCACCCTGACCTGCTTGGCTCAGGAATCGACTTCAGCGTGTAGCCTCGGACACACCTGGGGCCAAACACTGCTGGCTACCTGCCCAAGTCTCAACCCATTTGAGTCGCAGGACGGCCGAGCACCTACCTGCTGTTTTGCTGCGAAGCACCTACCACGTGTTCCAATTTCGGAGTCGCTGCTGCTGCTGGATGTCAATGTCTGTACAAATTATCGGTAAGAACTATCGATGGATATATTGTACCACGTATGCTTCCGAGGCTACAAACGTCATCCATGTCGATGAGAAAGCTGATTATGAATGGCTCAAACCCGCACTTTCCGCGATCTTTGCCGCCACTTCCAAGCCTCATCTGCCCCGCCATTCGATGAAAGCAAGTATCTTGGAAACTGGCAGGACCTCCAAAAAGCCCGTTGAAACATTCCAGCCACGATCGGGCTGGGATTTGACACAACTGGATTGTTGAACGAACGTCGGCCAGACTTTGACTGCGTCGTGACCATCCGCCGCCAGTTCCGCTCAACATCCGCACCACGAATGGTTTCCTAGATTCTGCAAACTTCTTCGATTGACTCACATTCATTATGATGGACTCGTACATAAATGTTCGTCTGCAAGCCGAATCGAACATCTCACCCTGACGTCGACCTCCCCGAAAAAGCGGTCAAAATCGACAATGGATCCGAACTTGTATGGTGGCCTGGAGGCACCAGCAGGACAGGACAAGGAGGCAGCTCTTTCCATGGGCGGCGGAAGAGCCCAGCCAAAGCACGTGCCAGATCGGACACAGTACGTTGTTACGTTCGATGAGCCACATGACCCTCTGAACCCACAGCATTGGGCAACATGGAGGAAGTAAGCGCCTTTACTTCTTCGCCGGCAAGCCCAGGCTAACACTGTCAACAGACTCTACATATCGCTCATTGCATGCAGCGGCACATTTGTTGCATCTCTCAACAGCGCCATCTTCGCTGCAGGAGAACCTTACGCCAGGGAAGAGTTCCATGTCGGACGAGTGGTTGCTGCCTTGGGCACAAGTCTCTTCGTCCTTGGCTTCGCCTTCGGACCTATCGTCTGGGCTCCCGGCTCTGAGCTTATAGGTCGACGCTGGCCTTTGTGTGTCGGCATGCTGGGGTCGTCTATCTTCACAATTGGCAGTGCCGCGTCGAAGGACATTCAAACCCTGATCATCTGTCGCTTCTTCGCCGGCCTGTTTGCGGCTAGCCCACTATGCGTGGTTCCTGCTGTACTCGCAGACATGTACAACAACACTTACCGCGGCATGGCGATACAATTCTACGCGCTGACGGTCTTCGGCGGACCTTTCATTGCACCCATTGTTGGCGAGTACGTAGCAGCAAGTCATCTCGGCTGGCGCTGGACATTGTACCTTCCCGCGATACTCGGTTTTGCAAATCTTGGCTTCATGCTGCTTTTCCATCATGAGACCTTTGCTCTCTTAGCTTTGGTCAAGAAAGCGCGACAGCTACGACATCGGACTGGAAATTGGGCGATCCATGCCGACCACGAGAAGATGGAACTGGATCTGAAAGCTATTATCCGGAAGTACCTCACAAGGCCACTGCGCATGCTAATCACCGAACCCATCGTTCTGCTGGTCTCCATGTACATGTCGTTCATCTATGGCCTGGTTTACGCGCTTCTGAAGGCATATCCCTATGTTTTCAGCCATGTTTATGGGATGCCGGTGGGTGTCAGGTCACTACCGTTCCTTGGTCTGCTTCTGGGGATCTTTCTGGCCCTGCTCTTCATCTTGTCACAACATCAGGGCTACATTCGTAAGCTCGAAAGAAACAATGGCAAAGTCGTTCCAGAGTGGCGGCTGGGGCCTCCCATCATTGGTGCGGTTGTCTTTCCAATCGGCTTGTTCTGGTATGATCATCTCCTGCATGCTTCTCGAAATGACTGACAGATCTAAAGGTTTGCATGGACTGGCTTTACCGCAAACGTCCACTGGATATCCCCGGTCCTGGCTGGCGTGTTCATTGGGTTCGGAGTCCTGTGTATCTTTCTGCCATGCTTCAACTACATTGTTGATGCGTTTCTTCCGATGTAAGTGACAAACCAACCTTGGCTTGTAAGATCAACTCTGGAGATGCCCAATACTACTATAAGCTTTTGTGCTCTTGCTGACATTTGAGCAGTGCAGCATCCACCGTCGCAGCCAACATCATGCTTCGTTCCGCAGTCGCCGCTGGCTTTCCTTTGTTCTCGACTCAGATGTTCGAGAACCTCGGTGTGCAATGGGCGGGAACTCTTCTTGCATGCCTTGCCACCGTCATGATCCCAATACCGTTGATGTTCAGGGCGTACGGTATGCAGCTACGAGGAAAGAGCAGGATGTTGAAGGAAGCTACGATCGCATAAGTCTTTGCTAAAGGTTAATGCTCAAGACTATGGACCCCAATAACGCTCGCAGCTGCTAAATAGGCCACATTCGGCAAGAGGGACTTTGCTCGTTCCAACAATACATGCCGAAGCCATCGGAGATCCGTTCCGGAGAGGCGTCGCGCCCTTCGCAAGGGTATCACACTAGAATGAGCGCTCATCATGCAGCGTTGGCCAGCCATTGTGGAGTCTCTGCCAGACGCCTCGTTGCTGAGCCGCGAGGAACACGCTCGAGCCTGCCTGGCAGAGTCCGGTCAGGACATTCCGTGACCCTCTCGAAGGCTGGAAAACCTCGTGCCTCCATACTGAGAAGCCACTGACTCTTAAAGTCGCTTGGCTCAGATCTCTTGTCCGCGTCGCGCGTTTTCCGAGTCACCTGGAATTCTACGATACTCGAACACTCGTCTTCACTGAGCTGAGTGCGCAACGCCTGCCGCAAGGCTTTCAGCACGTTACGCTTGTGGACTGGCATCCTGGCGACGGAGAAACTGTTCACGAATTGTTTCATCTGGAAGCGAATTTGTCCACAAAGTATGCGTAGTGACGAGGCGCCGTGACTGTTTGTTTCCATGTACGTTGTCGTCCATAGCCGCAATTGAAAAGCTTGCGCCGCAGATGGGCAAGGCGAAAAAAGTGGAAGGAGCAATAAATGTTCTGGAAGCTATGAACCCCGGCGCTCTTGTTCCTTCATCCTCTAGTCTCATTTACCTGCGATCAAAAATTGCAGCGAGGAGCTCTGCTTCGCGCGGATGCCCGGGTGGCACGTCGTGTGGAAGCAGAGACTCACATGCAGCCGTCCACGCACCGCTTCAGGCACACCTTGTGCACCTCCAGTCCGAAAACTCTTCGGAGCTCTGCTCTTCTTCATTCGTCGTCCCACTATCGCCAGAACGTACATCTTGAACTGGTCGGAAGAAGTGCATCGACGAAGTGAGGTGGCGTGTAGGTATTGGACGGATGGGCAGCAGGGTGGAGGGCTCTTGAAGCTGTACCCAGGTAGATGTACGAGATCTTGGCGCGCCGCTCTCCTTCACTTCACGGGAAGGAGCAGGATTCCCCCGGTTGGCGCCCAACTCGGTAGGTGGCTTGCAAGTTTCTTGCACAGCAGAATAGGTCGGAGGCAAAATCACACGGCTTGCAGAATCGAGGACAATCAGTCTTTATCTGGACGCCATTCAATCGCAAACAGATCCCATGTTCCCATGCCGTTCGGTCGTCGACCCATCTTTTCCTTGGAAGAAGAGGAAAATACACGGCAAGTACGCTGCTCGTGCATGCTCACTGACATCCCACGGCTCGCTGTAGCGTTCAGTAATCCCTTGATAAAAGTACAGACCGTTATACGCCGTGAACGTCCAATCCCATACCGATCCCGCACAAATCAACGCCGCGCTGATGCAAAAACACCCTACTCAGGCCATCCCGTGTTCCGCCATCTGATGTCTTGTCTGCGCTGAACCGCTCCAGGGATCACATATTCGGGCCATATAAGGTTCTCATGAGCACCCCAGGCAGCCGGCCCGTAAACATCTGCTGAGCTATCAACGCTGCCCTTCTCGGTGAGGACCAGATTGCCGCCGCGCGTGAGCATCTCGCTGGAGGGAATATACGTGTAACCGTCGGCATCGACAACTATCTCCTCGACGTATTCTTCCAAAGCGTCATCGTCTCCCACGTTCTCTGCGGACTGAAGTGCATGAGGATCGATATCCGCCTCAGCCGCCAACTCCTTGAACACCTAGTTCCCCACCGCGGTATCATTCAGCGCAACACACACCGCACCGCGATGATGCCCATTATACTGCCGAATAATACTCTGGCTCCCCAGCTCCCACAGCCGCGCATAATGGTCACTACACGCAGTAACCAGATACGCGCTATCCGCACTAAACGCGCAGTCCCAGACCCAACGCTGGTGTCCATGCAGCGTCGTCTCGAGCGGGAAGGCGGCAGGGTCGCGCTCGGCGGCTGATGGTAGCGCATCGCCAGGCTGAACGTTGTGCGGGGATGAGAGGTCGACGGACCAGATGCGGGAGGTGTGGTCGGCGGAGCAGGTTGCCAGGTGTCGCACGTCGGGGGAGAGCAGGACACGGGTGATGTAGGTGTGGTGGGCGAGGAATTTGCAGACGGGGATTATGCTGGTGAGGTCGCCGCGCATGACCATTTTCCAGACGTAGACATTGCCCTAGGGCGGGTTAGTAAAGTGCACAAGATCCGTCGCTTAGCATCGCCGCCTGAAAGGGTTCGGGCGAGGGGGAGAGGAGACTCACAGCGTTGTTGCCGGCGCACACCATGCTCCCGTCGCTGGCGACCGTGACGCTGGCCACGCTCACGTCGTCCTCGGGAATTAGCTGGTGGCTGCACTTATTCTCGCCGAGGTCCCATATCCTCACATTCCCACCTCTATCACAGCTGATCAGCTCGCCCTGATTCGGATGAATCACAACATCATTGACCGGCACGCCGTGTGTATAATTCCTCTGCACGTTGCCGCTGCGCGTGTCCCAGATCTTGACCGTCCCGTCCTCGCTGCTGGTCACAAGCCATTTCGACTCGCAGTGGAACGCGACGCCGGTCACGTTGCTGGTGTGGCCGTCGAAGGTGAGGATCGCGTTGGGGTTCGTGGATTTGATGTCGTACAGCTTGACTGTGTGGTGGCCGGCGGCGGCAAGGTAGCGCTTGTCGGGCGAGATGCACAGGCGGTTTACTTGCGAGTCGGGGTGCGGGATTGTGCGGGAGCAGATGCCGGACAGCGCTTCCCAGAAGCTAGTCGGTCAGTCAGATCTTCGCAGGCGAGTTGGGGCAGCGTACCGAATCGTGTGGTCGTAACCGGCTGCATGTGTTAGCTGCGGAGTGGGACTGTGGGGGAGGGACGCACCTGTGCAGAGAATAACAGACATTGTGGACGAAGCGGAGCGAAGTGGACTGCCAGAATGGCCCTGAGGTTTTCAGTGAGCTTACGCGACTTCTCTGCACGCGGTGCAATGAGCTACAACATGGCGCGCGGGGTTGTTTGTGGAGTCGTAAAGTTCACTGAATCCGCGTGAGGTCGAGCTTCGAGCGCACGGACTGAGATTCAGCCCTACCGCGGTGAACCGAAACGGCAGTCTCTCAAACGATCCGGACTCAAGAGCAGAATCCAGCGAATAAAGGGTCTGTCTTTGTGCAGCACATGCCAAAACAGACATCGACTATTAGCTACTGACTTTTTATTGGGAATGTGGTGCCGATCCGACTTCTCCTCACATGCAGACAACAAGCAAGGTGAGTAGAACGTCATCACATTTCTCTATCCAAACGACACTGCTCACAGGTTCCAGTGATCCAACGCCTTGATAATACAGTTTACAACTTCGCCTTCTCAATCCTCTTAAACAGCACGTCGTTCTGGGGGTAAGGGTCGACGGTGATATCGTTCAACGGGTTAAGCTCGCTGGCACGATGGAACATATCCTCGTACACCTTACCATCAGCACGACCAAGACTGCTATCGAGGACCCAGTCATCGAAGCCCCATGCGTCAACAAGGCGAACAGCGTGCGGCCTAATCTCCTTCAGCAGCTTCATAACCGCATTCGTCCGGGCAAGCATGATCTGATGCTTGGCGCATGCGCCGCTGGTGTAGAACTCGCTGGCCTCTTGCTCGAGTGTGTGCAGCGCGTAGAGACGGAACAGCTTCATCAGCACGTCGACGGTGTCGTTGTTAACGCTGTTGCTGTTTGCGATGGCTTGGAGTGCGGAGAGGTTGTTCTTGACGATCATCCACTGGGCGTGCGCCTTGGAGAGGCGGTAGAAGTCGACGAGCAGGTCGTTCCACGGCTTCTTCTCGATGTCGCGGTGCTTGTGCGCTTCGAATGTGAGGAAGGCGACGCGCCACGCGAAGGCGTCAACGAGGTCCTTGTCGGATCCGATGACGTCGAAGGCGCAGCCGATCTCACGGCGGGATTGGAACTCGGAGAGGATCTTTGTTGTGTCGTTGGTGGGACGCTCGCCATTGAGGACAGAGCGCGCGGACTTGAGGAGGTAGCGGGCTACCTGCTGTGTGAGCATGTAGTTGTCACCCTCCCATGTGAGTGTGGGAAGGTAGTCAGCATACCACGTGCCGATACCGCTATTGGTGTGTTAGCTTTGCAACAATTTGAATACTTCATGAACTTACCTGAAACTAGAGTATCCGTGACCACCGCACGCACGACGGCACACCTCAAGACCCTCACCAGCAATGGTACTGCTGAGCGACTTGAGCGCGCACGACGAGGCGTGCAGGTCGGCCATCGAATCGCTCGCCGAATCGAGCTCCTCGGGCCCGGCACCACGCTGCGACTCATTCTTGTTCCGCGGCTGCTTGAGCTTCTCCTGGTTGGCCTGGTACATCTCCATCATAGACTTTCCTGTGAAGTGCAGTGCAAATGTGGCAGCAATGAGGGGGAGGAGGCGGATCTGAACCATGGTGTAGTTCAGAACAGGTGTTTCTGCCTCGCCAGCCTTAGCATCGCGGTCCTGGAACTGGCGACGAACGGCCGCGTAGCGAGTGGCAATGGTGACACCGCGGGCAAGTACACTGCCGGCCTGCATGACAATGGTGGAACGGACCCATGTCAGCGTGCCGTAAACAAGGGCGGGCGAGCCACGGCGGCCGAACTTATTGGTGTTGGGGTCGACGTATTGGTACTTGGCAAGCATGCTGATGTGAGGCACCTTGACGTTATTGAAGAGCAGGAAACCGTTGTCCATGGTGTTGTAGCCGAACTTGGGGCCGATATCACCAACGTGGATGTTCGGGAGCGGCTCGTGGGTCTTCATGTCGCGGACCTGGACAACGAAGGGGGTAGGGCCGTAGGATTTGCCCTTGATAATGAGCTGAGCCATGACCACGGCGTGGTTGGCGGTGCGGCCGAGGGAGCCGATCCACCACTTGCTGGCAGTCAGGTGTGGGGAGTGGATGGTAAAGGTCTTATCGTCCTCGTTCCATGTTGCTGTAGTCTCGAGTCCACGGACGTTGGATCCGTGACCCAGCTCGGTCTGGGCGTAACATCCGATGATCTCGTAGTTCTCGGCCTTGGTGAGCCACTTCTGCTGCTGCTCTTCGGTACCCTGTCCGGCAAGTGTGACCTGGTGGGTTAGCTGAATGTCTGTCTACTGAGCAGGTCATGCATACCTTGAACATGCTGTCGTGGAGACCGTATGGACCAGGCTCGCCGACGAGCTCTGTGGCGGCACGGAACTCATCGTACGACCAGTTGTGCTTCTTTTTGAGAAGTCTCAGCTTCTTCTCCCTGGCGAGGGCTCTCTCGAAGCGGTCTACTCTCCCCATGAAGTAGTTCTGCGACTTGTCGAAGATTGGCTCGGACTTCAGCAGTTCTGTGATCTTATTCCGCCTCTGGATGACCTCCTTGGTGTGTAGCAGCTCCTCCAACTTCTGGACCGGGATGTTGGAGCCAGCACGCTCCTTAGCAAGGAGCTCATGGCCCTGTGTGCCCGAGGGCTTCAACTGTTTGACCCAGTCTGGTGTTTGCGGCATGGTGGATGATGTGAATCGTGGTGATGAACAGAGAGTGGAAAAAGTGTAGGGGAGCTGATCTTTGTATGTAGTACGTCAACACAGCGAGATCCCTCGGCAGCGAGATCGCTGGGAAGCTGGAACGCGCTAGTAATCACACCGAGGCTCACGGCTCTTGGATTGAGGCTCCAAAAGCGCCGAAAAGGCGCGTCTATTCGGAGGACGCCCGCCTTTGCGGTAAAGTGCGCATCGGCGGTCTCCACGATGTCTCATGACAGATCGTGGTGCTCTGCGCTTTCCCCGTGTCTCCCCCGCGTAGCCAATCAACCCCAGATGGCCGTTGCAAGCGGCTAGTGGGAGTGTTCGAGATGCCGAGGTCCATCAAAGAGCTCACGTGTGGTGACTGATGATCTGATAAGATCTGAAAACGCCGAAAGCTCGAAAGGCCAGAGAATTTGCGTGCGTTGCATGAGTCGTGTAGAGTCGTGTAGAGTCGTGAAACATGTGAAAGGGGCCGCAGTTGAACGCACATGTCCGCGAGTCACTTCAATTGTTCAGGAAGTCACCATACTTTTGAGTTTCGCAATCGAATTGTGGTGCACCGCCGCAGGACCCTGACAGCCTCAAGACAGCTGTAAGCACCTTCATGGGGCCCATTCAAAACAGCGCGCAATCTGTCCGAAGGTAGGTCTCAGCATGACTTGTGAGGGATCCTATCTAGCCGCTGAAATATCGACTGGTACTGCCGCTTGTGCGACACCAGCACCATGACGATGGTGCAAGACACGCCTTTGAACGGGTGGGACAGCTGCATGTGGTGGGGCTAGCAGGCCGCTCTGCCCTTGACACAAAACAATGACCATGGACTGCGATACCTGCAGTATTTCGAGAGGGATTGTAAAGGTTCGTTTCAAGCAGAGGATACGGCTTGGGGAATATCAAGTGCCCACCTTCCAAAATGGGTGTGAGGTCGAGGTTGCCTGGGCCTTCGGCGGTGCTGTCAGCCGCAGCACGCGGATAAGGAGGCAGGTGGTCTCGATTTGCAATTGCGCTCCAATTGAGTTTCCAGCCCTGTGTAATGGCACGCGAGCTGCGAGATCAGGCTGCGAAAAGGGTGATAGGAGGAGCGCGCCTCAGGCTGCTGTGCATATCCTGTAGCTCACCGGCGGCGCGTAGACTCGCTGTGGGCTGTCTTTTGGCGTCACGCGCAGAAAATGCTACAGTTCGTCATCTTTTTGACGTTGTCTAAGCTAGCCCAGCTAGGTAGCCTAGCGCTGTCAAGCCTCGAGGAGACTGAGATCACTCCGCCTCCGCCTGCCTCAACGACAACAGCACCTGTTTACTCTCAGCGAGCTAGACACGCAATTCTCCCTGCCTTCCTTACCTCCTCTCTATCCTTCCTTCACCGCAGCACTGCCACCCGCCAACGCAGCTGCACCCGCCCGCGCTTCCCGTTTTCCGACCACCCCACACAGACGCAGTGACGCTCACAATTGCATGAACGCAAGACGCCGTTCGCTGCACCTCCTCCACACCTCCTTCTTCGCCCAGCGGTCCTCGTAGGCACCAGGCACCATGGGTCAGACACTCTCCGAGCCCGTCGTCGACAAGGTGGGTAGTCAAAACAACGTCCCCGCCCCCGCACTGAAAACACGACCCCCTGCTGCGACAACGCTGCGATATCACGGCCACGCGCGATAATGAAGCTGATAATATACTGACGATGCTTTTAGAAATCAGAGTCCGGCGATGGCGAACACTTCATCTTCGGCACCTCCTCGATGCAGGGCTGGCGCATCAGCATGGAGGATGCCCACGCGTGCATCCTCGATCTGCAAGCCGCTGTTGACGGCGGTAAGCCCACCGAGGCCGACAAGCGATTGGCCTTCTTTGGCGTATACGACGGTCACGGCGGCGACAAGGTCGCCATCTACACGGGCGAGCACCTGCACGAAATCGTAGCAAAACAGGAGGCCTTCAAGGAGGGCGACATAAAAAAGGCCCTCCAGGACGGCTTCCTCGCTACTGACCGCGCCATTCTGAGCGGTATGAGGCTCATTACATACGGCGCCGACTGGCAGCTGACAAGTGACAGATCCCAGATACGAGGAGGAGGTTTCGGGTTGCACAGCGTCCGTTGGCATTCTGTCGAAGGACAAGATCTACGTAGTACGTACGCCTACGAAGACTCTTTCAGTGGTATCTAACGAGTCCAGGCCAACTCTGGTGACTCCCGCACAGTCTTGGGCGTAAAGGGCCGCGCAAAGCCCCTTTCATTCGACCACAAGCCGCAGAACGAGGGTGAGCATTTCCTTAGACATATTTCAGGCCCGCGCTAAAACCTCACAGCTGAGAAGGCACGCATTCAGGCTGCTGGAGGATTCGTCGATTTCGGCCGCGTCAACGGCAACCTCGCCCTCTCGCGAGCGATAGGTGACTTCGAGTTCAAGAAGAGCGCCGATCTTCCCCCTGAGCAGCAGATCGTCACTGCCTTCCCTGACGTCGAGATACACGAGATCAACGCCGACGACGAGTTCCTCGTTGTAGCATGTGACGGTATGCACAATCCCTTCAAGTCTTGGAATCTAGCTAACAACCACAGGTATCTGGGACGTCCAGTCCTCCCAGGCCGTTATCGAGTTCGTTAGACGCGGAATTGTGGCGAAGCAGGACCTTGCGTCCATCTGTGAGAATATGATGGACAACTGCCTCGCGTCCAACAGCGATACCGGGGGCGTCGGCTGCGACAACATGACCATCACCATTATCGGTCTGCTCCAGGGTCGCACCAAGGAGCAGTGGTACGAGGACATCGCAAAGAGGGTGGCAAATGGAGAAGGCCCATGTGCGCCGCCAGAGTACGGCAAGTCTGAAGATCCAGCTCCGTCGGCCCCTGAGGCTGAAGAAGAGTAATTCAAGTCTAATACATCAATGCAGCCGAGTTCCGCGGCCCGGGAGTTCACCACCGCATTGACGATAGTCCCGATGAGCATGACATGGATCTTGACCACCGATTCAGACCTTCCGGTACGGGTGGCCGCGTTATTCTATTGGGAGATGGCACTGAAATTGAGACCGATGGCGCAGACAACGAAATGTTCGACAACGACGACGAGGAGAAGGACCTCGACTCCCAGGTCAACAAGTTCAGCAAAGACGACGCCAAGCGCGAGGGCACCCCCGGGCCTGGCGCCACCGAGGTCACCGAGTCGCCCTCGTCTGTCGCGACCGAGAAGTCTGACGATAAGGACACAACCGGCGAGAAGACAAAGCTCGACACACCTACAAGCGAGAAATAGATACTGGTTACGGTCGCGTAATGTCTTTCATACCTTAGGGCGGGTCGTTTGTGTTGGACGGTTTACGAGATGCGGAACGGGCAAGTTACGATCAAGATACCTGGCGTCGCGAGTCGCCTCCTAGCACCTATCTTTTGATGAATAATCGTGCCTATATGCAGTAATGGTGGCGTGGTACCTCGAGTAGCAACCCCAATCAGCTACATGCCCAACGTGAACTTGGACCCTGTAATCGTTGGCCCGCGGAGCCCCATCGATGCACCGACACTTCCCCGCCGTGAGATCCATGTTCAACGTGTGCGTAGATCCAAGAAAGGAAGCTGTAGCGAACTATCTGTGGCGCAAATATTCTGTGCCACACATCATGCATTACTTACTAAAAACTTACTAAAAAGAATTGTAGCGACCACAACGATGTACCGAAACGCCTCGAATTCCGCCAGAAGCATAATAGCGACCTTCGAGGTTTTTGCAAGGCACAGATGGGGTGCCCAAAGACACGTCGATGCAGCATCACCTGTTCAGTCTCCATGCGGTAGAATCTCCACCGCGATTCTGCACGCGAAACCAACTCAAATCAGATCTTACAGTATCATTGGCATCTATACAGCTAGCAATCATCTGCAGATAAATTGACAATGCGCCTTACTGAACACCATAAAAAAAAATGGGCCCTTCCTACACATCGACCACCCTCAAGAAGCGAATCTCTCTTGCGGGTGACACCATGCAGCCCAGAGGATCGACATATGTGTAGACGGACCGCAGCTCCCTCACGCTTGCACCAATAGATCTCTATAGTGCTCGTACAAACTGACAGATCAAACAAGATTCGCGGTCGTGAAGTTTGAGCAAGCACTATGACAAGCTTTCTGGCCCCACTTGCCGTGCGGCTGCATTTGCGCTAGGCGGAGGACGACATCACATCGACATCATCCTCGCAACGTCTTCCATTCTCCAATCATCTCGCGCTCACGGAGCTAATAACAGCAATTTGCAGGATGTCCACCGCCGCTGAATGCCGGACAGAATGCCGGCTATTTATCCTGAAATATGACAGATGATGTATGTTCTCGAGCCCAGGACGTTCGTCATGTACCGCCGTCACGATTAGCACGGTTCCGGGCGCGCCGTAGTCTGCAGTACAAGTAGAGCAATTGAGCGCATCCTCTACTTATTATACTCGCCATTTATATTGATTGACCCTATAACCTTCATTGACCAGACAGTCTAATCGCTACCATGGATCCAAACAACAAGAACAAGAACATCCGCACAACGCCGCAGTATGCAATGTACCAGCGGCACAACTTCTGGAAATCGAATAACGGCGAAAATCCTCTGTTCAATACCGGTATGTACATCACACTCGAATGTCCCTCGCCACTGACAAGGACCAGATCCTGGCAAGCTGGAGGATCAGGCCAAGGCGAAGCTCACCCAGAACGGATGGTACTACGCCTCTTCGAACGCCGGGCAGTCGCACACGCACACCGCCAACAGACAAGCTTTCTACCGCCACCGCATCATCCCACGTATGCTTGTCGATACTGAACAGCGAGACACGAAGACCACCATCTTCGGCCAGGAGGTCAACGCACCCATCGGCTTCGCTCCGGTTGGAATCAACAAGATCTACCACCCACAGGGCGAGCTGCCTGTCGCTTCCGCCGCCGGAGGTCTGGGTCTCCCATACTGTCTCTCCACCGCCGGCTCCCAGCCAATCGAGGATGTCGCTAAGTCGAACGATGATGGAGCCGCCAAGAGCAAAGACGGCGCAGGTAATGCAGTGCGCTTCTTCCAGCTGTACATGCCGCACGATGACGAGCTCACACGGTCCCTTCTCCAACGCGCGGTCGACAGTGGCTACACTGCATGTGGACTGACACTCGACACTTGGCAGCTGGGCTGGAGACATGACGACGTTGCAACCAGCAACTACGCCTTCTACCACGGCATTGGCGCGGATCTCGGCCTGTCTGATCCAGTCTTCCAGAAACGATTGAAGGAAGCCGGCATCGATCCTAAGAAGCAGCCCAACGAGGCCGGCGCTATGTGGATCGACAACGTCTGGCACGGGCGCGCACATACATGGGAGAAGGCGCGCTGGGCAATGGATCTGTGGAAGGAATTGAGCGGCGGAAAGCCGTTCTATCTGAAGGGTATTCAGAGCGTGGATGACGCCAAGAAGTGCGTCGAGTACGGGTTCGATGGGTTGGTCGTGTCCAACCACGCCGGCCGACAGGTCGATGGCGCTATTGCCTCGCTCGATGCGCTGGAGAAGATTGTCGCTGCTGTTGGCGATAAGACGTACGTCATGTATGACTCTGGCGTACGGTCGGCCAGCGATGTATTCAAGGCGCTCGCCCTTGGCGCACAGTTTGTGTGGGTGGGGCGACTGTGGATCTGGGGTCTCTCGATTATGGGCGAGACGGGCGTGGACCATGTCATCCGCTCACTGTGCGCGGATCTGGATATTCTGATGAACGTTGGTGGGTTCCAGTCAATTGAGCAAATCAAGAAGGAGGGGAAGAAAAATCTGGACAGTGGGGAGAAGACGTATCAGCTCATGAACATACCGTCCAAGCTCTGAGCAGTGCGGAGCTTGGCTTCGGTGATCATCAGGGTTCAGGTATTGAGCGCTTCTTTTCACAGACAACAAGCAGGGGCCGAAGGTCATTCAAGATAGACGAACTTGGCAATTTGTTCTTTCTTCAACTCCGGCTTTCGAGACCGAGCTCACGCATATCATCCTGCTGACAAAATCTGGACTTCTTCGTCAGTTCGCTGCTCGGATTAAGAGCTATCAGTGCTGCCCACCGGTCCACAACAGAGATCAAATGAAGGTGCGCATCGATCATCAGCGTGTCTGAGAACAAGAGCGTTCGTTTTTGCCGTCCGAGATACTAGTACGTGCCGTCTTTACTACGGCCTCTCGCCAAGTCACGCATCAAAATCTACGCCTTCGTCTCTGACACCCTCACGCTCAAATATGACCTCCTGTCTCACTGTCATCCACAAGCACCAAACGGATGGCTTGCACTCAAAAGTAGCGCCGTGCTACTCCTGATCTGCCGTCAAATTTACCTTGAAGCAAAACCCTACATTGACTCTTTCCGGATTCTGGTAACCGCTAGTTGTATGCCGCTCGCCCTCAGCCGCCTAGACGTGGTGAAGGACCACGGTATGCGCGACATCGTGTGCATCGAAAGCGATCTGTGAAGATATTACCCAGGCCCGTTCAATAGGCGTCTCATGATGAAGTCGGAGTATTTGAATGCGTTCAGGAACGTGTTTGCGGATCTAAGACGCCTGGCCTTGCATTATCCGGAGCAGGAAGGAGAGCAAATTGCTGTGAGTTCTAAGCACGGACTGGTATGCTCTGTGCAAGGATGGCATAAAGAGCGGTGCGTGGACACTGTAACTTCTGAGAAATGGTGCTGTCAGCGTGCAGGTGTGAGTAAAATGTCGGGAGTATTTTAGGTCTCCTGACATCAATTCCTGCACCATTTCAAGAGCTGGATGCTGCCAACAATGCGCATCGTCTCCAAAGTTGATATTCACTCAAGCTTCCATTAATGACCCCATGCAGGGAGAACGGCGCCAGCATCGAAGCAGCAGATACGTACTCGCCATATGTCGTCAGATCCAACACGAAGTCCTCCCGTTCCTGGACTCACCACCATCCTGTTGATCCTTCTACCCAAGCGGTTAATCTTGGCTGGCAGAGAGTTACTTCGAGCTCAAGAGTTCCACGGCATCCTGACTATCGAGACTCATTTGCAGATATTATATCCAACATAGTATAACGTCCGGAAGACAAGCATAGCTTATGCGTACTCGGAGCTTCTCAATGGATTCTTTCCGAACTTGACCAGCCTGGTGTTGCAGTATTACCCGCAGAGATCGATGATGGTCGAGGATTTGTTCAAGCCCATTAGGACCGCAGAGGGGCAAAAGGAGGTGAAGGTCCAGATTCAGAACCTCTTTGGAAAGCCAAATCTGGAGGTGACGTTCTGCGACTGGGCAAGTGATGGGGACGAGGATAGACTGTCCGGAGCTTAGAGAAGAGTTATCGCGGATTCTACTACCGCCTAGAGTGGACTGCACGATCCTTTCGGCACGGAAACGACATGAGTCAGCCTACTGGCAAGATTGTTTGAGAACGTCTCTACCCCAAAGACGTGGTGCGCACCACTGCATTGATCTTGTGTGGTAGTGAAAGTCTCAGACTTCTGAAGACTTTCTGAAAATCTGGCATGTTCCCTACCCTCACCAAAAACTTGATGCTAGCCTAACAAGGTCCCAGTCCCGTCATGTCGGCCCACAATGCCAGTTCTGACACTTCAAGTGGAACAAAGACTTGCAGATCTTGTTCCGTCGACCCTCGGGAAGATACCAGAACCAAGCTCGGAACATAGTTGCAGATTTTCGACAGTCGAAGTCAAAGTAAGAGCGTGGAGGGACTCAGTTTTGTCCCTAGAGACATCATATTGACCTCGTCGAGACAAGATCTAAGTTGTAGCCGTCGAGGTCAACATCATATCGGTCGCTAATGATAATCGTCCATGCCTGGACTGCACCGAGATCCTGAGTCCACTGCTCTTGGTCTGCAAGCAGACCTACAACGAAACACGCAACTATTTCATCCGCACAGTGCTGCGAATTCAAGGTGCTCTTCCTCATGCCGGCGATGTCGACAAAGCTTTTGCGTGCAACTTTGTCGGCCTCAATATCGTGCATACGATTGAGTCCTCAAGAACTGCGAGAGCCAGACTCGCATCTTCGTTGACGCGAGGCAATTACATTTCATGGTTGCATGCATCAGATTGAGGTTTCGAAACGGCTATCTGTATATACATATCTTTCCAATACATTCCGCATCTGGGCCGTCGTAAGGTCTGTCTTCCATAATTTAACACTTAAGTTATTTGCTGTATTCTGATGTGTGCGAACTTAAGCTTATACAACTGTTATGACTATTCTGCTTAAAGCACAGGGATAAGTAGAGCGCTAACTGATACAGGCCAAGGCTTACTCTAGGTTAGGATGTCTAACAGTAAGGCATGGAACGTTACTTTAACACATATATTGTGCACAACACGTACAGCCAGAGATTCAACAAAGGTTAACAGGAAGCACGGATAGGAGTTAGGAAGTTTAAATCAATTTCCAGCGAGCATTATCGCACTAGTAAAGGGCATCTCTTGAAAAGGTTCTATGTGAATATATAATGACCACCGCTGATAAGTGCCAATACTGTTCCATGCTACTTTAGCCACGGGAGTATCCATAGGCACCTACAACATTCGAGTCAGGCTGCGTGTACGCCGACGCAGCCGCGTCCTGCCCGTCGACGTATTTGATACACACCAGCGAATTGTCCGCGTATTGATAAAGCGTGAAGCCCGAATATCCGTTAGGAGCGTAATCGCTGGACGAGCCAGATGCACTATTGGCGCAGTAATTCCGCGCGTCGCACAGAGAAACACCCTCATTGAAACGTACACGAGATCCGGAGGCTTCGTCATTCGCATTGTTAAGACCACAACCAACGTAGGTCTGGCTGTAGGTAGACCCACTTCTGCTTTTGTACGAGGTCGTGCCGCAGAGATCCTGTGTCGGTGCCGAACATGCCTTCGGCGTCGGGGTCGCCGTACTCGTGCTGGAATCGGTAACGGTGGCCGAGGAAGAACTCGACGGGTGGCTGGCGATGCCTCCCGAGCTTGGGTTAGTGATCTCATACGAGGCAACGTTGATGACATCGTACTTGTCGCTGCCATAATAGTAGCCAGTATTGACGGCGTAGCTGGGGTCCCAGCTGCGTGTGTAGAGGGTACAGTAAGTGCCAAGGGGAACCTCATTCTGAGTAAGAATGTACGAGGTGAAGAAGTTGCAAGGCTTGTACGTGCCATCAGAGTCAGGGTGGGCCTTGTCGTAATCTGTTTGGGCCTGGCATGCGGCAGCACACAAAGCAGGGTCGTACGGGTTTTCGTTGAAAAGGCGCATGCCGTTGTAGGTATCGTAGCCATTGTCAAGCGGCGCGTTAATGGCTGCTGGAAGAGTTGTTGGGGCGTTGAAGTCCTTGACAGCGGGCAGAGCCTTGCTGATCTTGCTGTAACCGTTGCTACCAGCAATCACAACCTGAAAGTCTTGACGCCATTGACCTTGGTTGGTGGCAGCGTTGCCTGCGACAGGATATCCGTAAAGAGAGCATTTGATGCTGGTAGTGGAAGCGGGGTCGCGGCAATTAGGCCCTGGCTCAAGAGAAGGATCGCGTTCGAAGAAGATGTTGAAGCCTAGGCAGTACTTCTCGCTGTCGCAGGCATCAGCACAGCCCTGGACATCGTAGCTGTTGTAAGTCTTGAAGGTCAAGTAGCCAATCTGCTGGGAGCTTCCATTCTTGTCGACAAATGACTGCTTATAACCGGAGGGAGTACTAGCGGCGCGAGCGATTGAACTGAGATCAGTAGATGTGGAGAATGCCGCGGCGGTGTCAGGGGTGACAAGAGGGCCATAACTTTGAAAAGTCAGTTACTGTGTAGTTCTCGCTTTTGTGAGGTCTTTACCCAGCAGGCTGCACAGCACACGCGTCACGCTTCTCGATGACGCCTTCGCTCTTGACAACAGCAGCAACAGCAGAAGCAGCGGCACTGGGGTCGTAAGAGACTGCGGCAGGCTTCGTCTCCTCAATCCCGGGTCCTAAGATTGTTGGAGTGGGGACAGCTAAGGCAGCATCAACATTGATCAACTGAGGCGCGGCAGCAGCGAGACCAAGAAGGCCAGAGGCAGCGACGGAGTAACGCATTTAGAAGTGAGGGCCGGGAAGAAGTAACGTGAGTCTGTGACCAGAGGGATGGTGCTTGGCCAAAGGACTCTGTAAGTGTGGACAGCTGGTTCTTGTGAGGACCTGTAATGGTGAGGGTGGGACAGCGCTCTTAAACTCTTCGTCCCCTCGTTGTCCTGGTCTGGATGCGAGATAGTTCCGCCATGGTTATGTGTATTTGCGGTTCTCAGCTATCGGCAACAGCGATATCTACCTAGATCAAAATCAGAAGCGCCTCCAGAATCGCCCATCAGCCTTGCTTGGTATTGGGTGGCTTGCAGCTGTGACTGGAGTGCGGTGTGTCCGATGGTGTCTCTCCACTAAGGTTGGACCGTGACAGCCTAGCTCTGGATAGTAGATTGGTTCGAGCTTCACATTTTTGTTCACACACGTACTTTCTGCTGTGTCAATCGCAAGAGAGGCACAAAGGTTGTAGACTGCAGCAAGCAGAACACAACTCGTGCGAAGTGTCAGTCTCAGTTGCAACGACAGGCGTTGTGAGTCGTTTTTCTGTGATTGCAATCAAACGGTGCAAGGCTGGCTTCGCTAAGCCGCGTGCACGTGTATCGTATGCACGGACCATCTAAGCCATGTGGCTGGCTGCAGCAGCCTTTCCCATTAGTGAGCCTCATCCCTTGCAATCGAGACCTCTCCTTTTGCATGCGCTAGGTTAACCGTGCCTGACGCCAACGCCGTGGCTGCACACTTCGGTGCTGTGTTGTCTGGATTAG
The DNA here is from genome assembly GCA_022225945.1 of Didymella pomorum. Taxonomy (NCBI): domain Eukaryota; kingdom Fungi; phylum Ascomycota; class Dothideomycetes; order Pleosporales; family Didymellaceae; genus Didymella; species Didymella pomorum. The sequence continues at coordinate 59,633 of JAKJXN010000037.1, read as the reverse complement.
ACAAAGTGCCGTCACGTATTGCGCTGAAGATTACATTTCGGGCGAGAGAAGAGCGATCTAAAACCAGGCACAGCAAGGCTGGACGCCCAACACGGCAAGAAGTCGATCAGCTAGTACGCGAGGTACCGGTGCCAGCCTTACGTTGCAAAAAATTGCGACAACACAACAATAGAAGTCTCTCGAATCCAAGTAGCTTTAATTTAGCAATACTAAAGCTGCTAAGATTTGTCCCCAAGCCTTTGAGATTTTTCTCCAAGGCGAGATTTGTCCCCAACGCTAGCGTTCACGGGAACAGCTAACTTGATATGGCTATGCATCAGCACGCACTCAGACCAGAAGGACTCACCACTGCTGCGCTTACCCGCTAAACTGCGGAACACATCTTACGCCTAGACCTCAGACACGGCCATCTTCAAACCCAACCTCTAGCCTAGTACTGCTCACCTTGGTGCACGACGTCTCTTTGCCGATATGAATAGCCGTAGCAGACCAAGGCTGCTTCCAGACCAGGAAAAGAAGAAGAGGGCTGTGTCCCATCGACTACAACACAAGACTCAGAATCGATACTTTGGGCACTTGCTCGCAGACTATCGAGTTGAGCGCGAGGATATTGTGGTTAACGGTGAGGGAGGTCAGAGGACTACGGCATCGGCGAGATGGGATCAATTGGAGTGACGTGAGTTGTTCAGGTGTCAGAGCTCGGTATTCGGGGGTTCGACGGATGGTGGTGCATCAAAGCGGCGAGCCTTCTATGGCAATTCGGGAGTTGATCTGGCGCAAAAGGAGGAGGTTTTGGGGAGCGCTGAGCGTATTGTTGGGCCACGGCGACTTACAGATGGTGTTTCCGTAGACTTCGAGATAGCAGCAGCTGTTCGCTGCCTAATGTGGTCGTACTTGGTCTAAGTGGTCCATCACGGATTAGATGGTCAACTGTAGACTTTTAAGATGCTAAGCGTCCCCAAAAGTCGCGTTGGTTGTTCCTAGAGGTTGCTGGCAGACTCAGGGTCATGTTAACGCGGAAATTGGTAGGCTCATTATCTGATCACTCGTGAATGTGCGATGGAGGCATAAAGGGCTTGGTGTGGAGGTGGTCCGGACGCAGCTGAGGAGAGTATTCGATAACCTGTAGATGCATGGCCAGGTTCGCCTGTTGTATTGCGGGAGAAAGCAGAACGCAAGCCTTGGGTCATTTTAGACGGGCGGCAGTCGACGTGCTCATGTGTTTCTTGCGCCCGGATAGACGCTCTGATGGTTACAGTCACCCATTTTGATCTCGAGTCTCGACGGAGTGTTGTTGTGGTGGACGCGGGTTGGCGCCCAGACCTGCAAGACCGCACGGCCAATCAAACCCCCGCGAGTCCGCACCCATGTCGGCTGGACCCTTGGCCGCACGTCACCCGCGGCTTGCACATGGCCCGCATATGCGGTGTGGGTTGCTGTTTGCGCGAATTGTCCCTGTTCACAGACCACATTGTTACTGCCTCCGGAGGTATCCAGCATGTCCAATTTGCAGCGCCGCCAGAGCGCGAAGGTAGGTCACCTTGGAAATGCTAGTGTGCATGTAGCTAACAGCCCAGGGAGAGTTCATTCCCGCCGAGGGCCAGTGGCCGGTTGATCCACAGGAGGACGTCGAGGTGTCGCAGGACCGCATCTGGGTCGATGGCTGCTTCGACTTCGCTCACCACGGTAGGGATTGACTTCAATGCCTTCTGTCATCACTAACAACCCCAGGCCACGCCGGCGCGATGCTGCAGGCGCGCCAGCTCGGCTCCGAGCTGCTCGTCGGCGTGCACTCGGACGAGGCGATCCTCGAGAACAAGGGCCCGACAGTGATGCGGCTGAACGAGCGCATCATGGCAGTCGAGGCCTGTCGCTGGGCCACTAAGGCCGTCCCCCACGCCCCCTACGTGACCTCGTTGCCCTGGATCAGCCACTACGGCTGCCACTTCGTCGTCCACGGCGACGACATCACGTCCGACAGCGACGGCAAGGACTGCTACCGCTACGTCAAGGCCGCGGGGCGCTTCAAGGTCGTCAAGCGCACCCCGGGCATCTCGACCACCGACCTCGTCGGCCGCATGCTGCTGTGCACCAAGAGCCACTTCATACAGTCGCTGGAGAAGCGGCTTTCCGGTGACGAAGGGCCAGGCGGCGAGCTGGAGCGACAGAAGGAGGGCGAGGCGATGCTGCAGCGCATCAAGGACTACGCGACCGACGAGAGCGGCAAAGCGCCCGGCTGCGACGTGTGGTACTGGCACGCCTCACGCCCGGCCAAGCTAAGGCGCACGACGACTAGCAACGCGACTAATGCCACTGCAAACGAGCCGCGCCCAGGCGTCAACCGCTCGCAGACTGCCATCTCCACCGCACCCGTGAAGGAGGAGAAGGGCAAGTTCCACCAGCTCGTGCAGGGCAAGGGGGTCAAGCCGGGGCAGGTTGTGGCCTACGTCGACGGCGGCTGGGACTTATTTTCCTCGGGGCACATCGAGTTTCTGCGCAAGGTCACCGAGAGTGAAGAGAGTGCCGCCCGGGAGCGCGGGTGGTATACTGAAGAAGCGAAGGCGGACCGCATATCCAAGACAGGCAGCGACTACGGGCCCGTCTTCCTGATCGCAGGCATCCACGACGACGAGGTCATAAACCACTGGAAAGGCATCAACTACCCGATCATGAACATCTTCGAGCGCGGGCTGTGCGTGCTGCAGTGCAAGTACATCCACGCCGCCATCTTTGGCGCGCCCTTCTCTCTCTCCCGCGCCTTCCTCCTCACCCTACCCTATGGGACGCCCACCGCGATCTACCACGGCACCACGACCTTCATGCCTTTAACCTACGATCCCTACTCTGCCGCCAAAAGTCTCAACATATACCGCGAGGTGCAGAACCACGAGTTCCAGGACGTCAACGCCGCGGAGATCGTGGCCAGGATCATGAAGAGCAGGAAGCTGTATGAGGAGAGGCAGCGGAAGAAGGGCGAGAAGGGCGCGGGTGAGGAGGCGGAGAAACGGAGGCAGGAAATGGAGAGGGAGCAGAGGAGGAGGGAGGTTGAGGGGCAGTTTGGGATTTAGTAGGCCCGCAGCTGGTAGAGTGGTGGGGGTTGTAAGTGTTGGGCATTGCTATTCAACATTGGCGAGTAGATACCATAGCGTGTTACGTCATTATTATTATCATTGTTGTTGTCCTCCCTGATTCCCTCTGCAACTCGAAAGGGAAATGGTGGAGTTCCTCGAATGCATTGCCGTTTCAACATCGGCGATTAGATACACACACCTCTAACTCCGCGTTCGCGTAACTTTGTCGCGTCGAGCTTCTTCTGAACATCGTCATTTGCAACTTTAGACAACAACATCGACGTCTTTCACATATCAGTCCAAGCACGAGGACTGAACGCTCGCTACGCTCGCTACCCCCACAATGCCGCCAAAGCGTATGTCCGACATCCTCGCATCCTCCTCAATCGACGCGCGCATATCCTCCCCGCTACCCACAGCTGCAACGGACACAAGCGATGAGCCGACATTACCCATCATTGGCGCCACAAGTGAGCATGGCACAAAACGAAAGAGGGCCACCGATGCGCCTACGCAATCTAAGAGAGCCGTAACACAGCCACCGAAGCCCCAGACAAACACAAACCACCCCTCGCTGTACCAACCATGGACACTCCTCTTGCCCAAACAGCGCTCAGACATCGAGAACAAGGGAGCAGATACAGTGGAGGCTATCGTGTACAGTAGGAATCAAAATGTCAGATCCGGCATTGAGAGGCTATTACGAGTCGTGGGCGCTGCGCCAGCAAAACGGAGCGAGGAAGAGGAAACACATCAAGGGCCGGGCAATGAAAAAGAGGCAGGACATGTGAATGATGTGGACAAGATGGTCGTGGTGTCAGCGCAGGGCGAGGGCACGGTGAAACTTGTGGGGATTGTGGATATGGTGCGGAGGATTGTCGCTGAAGGAAGGTCGAAGGCCGTGGCTGCCGGGAAAGATGGCAAAAAGGAGGGGGCGGGGTGGTATATCTACACGGTGTTGAGCAGCGTTGAAGTTGCGAGAGCGAAGACGGCGACCGGTGAACAGCGAGGGCAGGAGCATAGCGATGTTGAAGTCAACGATGATGAGGCTGAGGCTATGGATATCGATGATGACGGCGGAGCGGTCCAGGAGACACAGCAAAGTGCGAAAGAGGACATGAAGAAGGTGCCTGTGCTGAGCGTCTGGATGAGTAGGAGGACGCTTGTGGGATGGAAAGAGGCGTTCGGGCAGGAAGAGATGGTCGTGCATAAGGCTGCGGATTGATAAGAATGCAAGGAATGCAAATTTGCCGCTGTAATTAACGCCTCATTCAATCATGAATGAGGATGGTCAGGTGAGAGGATAAATCATCGATTAAGCAGTCATCACGGAAGTCCTGCCAGTTGCTACATCTACTGTGGCTTCCACAGGCCGCACGTCTCAGCGCCCAATCCCCTTGCGCACACAGTTCCCGGCGTGCCTCTTCGGAGCACACTCGCCTCTTTTGTAAGTAGCCTGTGACGACTTCATGCACAGACTCGTCTTCGAATGCGTAAGGTATTACCACAAGCTCGACGTTCGGGAACACGACTCCCAGTCCAGGACCGAGGTCAAAACTGTTCCAGTATAGCATTGCGTCGACCGCTGGACCGTTCAGGACCAGCGTGTGAACTCGTTCATAGACGATTTCCTGACTGAGTAGAGCGCTGCGCATGTCTGTATACCTCTCGTAGTTGGAACGTCTTGGATCACACCGAATAAGAATCGCAAACACTCGTGCCGAGATGGGGTCTTCGAGAGAGCGAACTTGTCTCGTGAAAGCTCTGGCGACAGGTGAAGGCTGTAATCGTGGCGAATTGGCAGGCACACAGCGAACGTTTGACCACACGCTAGTGATGGGCTGGGTGGTTGTAGTTGCAGGAGGAGCTCTGGGACCTCGCATTAATAGGGTGGTCTGTCATCCTAGATTACTATGCGAGAGACCTTGTTGAGGTGTTTGTATTTGACTGGATGAGATGGCTTATGCCGGATGCTGACAGTCGAGTTGTGGTGCAGGGTGGTAATGGGTCTAAAGAGCGAGAAAGAGCCCAGGAGAAGTACAGATGCGGGGCCTAGGCAAGTCGTTCGCCACAACGCTGCCTTTCACTTCCAAAGTTCATGAATCAGAGCGCAGACGTTCTCGCACTCCTTCTCGTGCTTGTGACTGAGAAGAACGTAACCAGAACAGATGTATGATCAATTTGAGCTGGACCGACGGGGCTTCAGGTCTATGCAGCGGCAAGTATAGCAGGGAACCTTGCAGTCGTGTTAGTAGGGTCATCTTTGTGATATGATCAGATCGGCTTTAGCCAATGCTCTTTCTCGTCACGTATTGCGAGGGAGTTTGCTCAATGGTGAGGTATTCACACCCTAGGCGAATCTGGTCGCGTAGAATCGCTGACGTCATCGCCATGATTCTGCTGACGAGTTATGGTTCGCTTGGACTTGTGCATGTGCAGTTGCAATTGATGGCATGCTTTGTTGTCGTGACATTGGAGGAATGTGCATGTGTGAGCAGATGGCTTTCCGTTTCATGTCTTCCTAGAGGGATGCTCTTACGGCCGAGGACGATGCTCTCAAGACGTACGGCATGGCTGCGCTATTGCGATCCTGGAGTCGAGGATTGACTGCGATAAATATTGGAAGCCGTTGGTTCTCGTGAAGCATCTGGGAACGATATAGATGCTTTGAAGATGCCATTTCCTCGATAGCTGACGCTCTCAGGTCGGCGAAGCAGACCTCCAAAACCTACGAGCGCTACAGAACAAATGGGGCAGACCATATACCTAGCGAGAGTGACACAAGAAACTGCTCAGAGGTATGCGATGGTAATTACAATCACGCCTTGTGTTTGGTAGTTGTGTAGAGCTCTTGGGGTATTGGGAAAGCTGGGTCTTTCCGGCTCGGACCGCGGGGTAGGCTGAAATTTGGCGCCGTGGGTTGCAGCGGCACGCGCTTTCGTCCACCAGCACATCACAAACATAGCCCTTCGGCCCCCAATTTGATCCTTCGGTCACATACCTGGAGCATTTAACCGGCCAAGATGATGGGCTTTGATTGGTGGGGCTCGCAGCCTGGGCGAATCGTCAGCCTGCAAAGCGCCATGCAGGTGCGAGGCTGGAAAGCTGAAAAGCGAGCATGACAAACAGGCGTTCCCTCAGCCTGATCCATCTTGACACACGACCTGCAAGACAATCAAGTCCACTCCATCTATTCTGAGTAAGATACAATCATTGCAGGCATTACATTCAAGGGACTCGACATGGACACCACACCGGCGGCCGAAGAGTCTGCGGCACCGGCCCCAGTCACCACTACAGGAATCAAGGCCACATCCTCCTCGATCAAGCAGGACCTTCACGGCGTCGGACCCACGGATGCAAAAGATCTCAATCAATACCATGATGAGGTTGACAGGATCAAAAAGTTCGATCGCTCGAATCGACAGCCCACAGTAGAAGATTTTGATTCTGACCAGGACTTGTGGTCGAGTCGACCAAGCAATCCTCGGTTCCATCGAGCTCCCGATGAAGTCGAAGAGCCGTCAAACCATGGGCAAGACTCGTTGGCTCCGAGTCCAGCACTGTCAGTGCGTTCTTACGCTTCCTCTACACATGGATTGAGAATGGCAATCAATCCTCACAATACGCAACGCTCAGAGCGGATGAGAAGCAGGAACCCCAGTCTTCAAAGGATGAAGAGGGTCGCATTTTCTGGAAACACCAGCGGAGCCAGCTCTGTGATTGAAGGGCAGTCGTCCTCCAGAGCTCGAGTAAATCCTGGTCGTCATGTCGAATCGGCACGTTCAGCCCGGATATCGACAAGACGGACATACAAACAGCCACAGCTCCTCAGTAGGTCCCCATCAACGTCAGACCCGTCTTCAATGCAGGTCCAGCAGTCTTTTACCGACACCTCGCGAGATAGTGATGCGTCGAGGACTCGCCAGACGAGTTCAGTGCGCAGTCCGCGTAAGTCGTTCTACGGCGACCGATCGCATGCACCCAGTGCATCTGAACTTAGCTCTGGTGAAGCCCAATCAGATCCAGCGATCTATAGTGATGGTCTTGTGTATGATGACAGAAGCGGCAGCGATTACACATCTGATGAAGAGTCAGAAGATTTGTGGGATCTCATCGACGCAGAGATCAGTGAACCTCAACCGCGTCCCTCACGTCTATATAGGCGCACGTATTCAGCATCCCCGGAAAATGCGCACTCTAGGACATTGGGTCCCCGACCTAGACGTCGCAGAGAGCGATCGAGTGTTCGCATCGGGTCACCCTACGATGACTACCAAGGCTTCCCACCACCTTCAAGTGGCCCTGATCCATGGGCGGTAGTACCGGATGCGCCATATCCCGGGTCAAACTCTTTCTACAATCCAATTTTCCAGTATACGCCCAACATCTATCCATACTCAAACCCGAACATGGGAACATATGGACAACTTCCCTCCCCAGACTACGGCAGGCCGATGTCATCAGCACCCTTTGTTCCAGAGCCAGCGCCAGCACCGCCGGGGCCACCACCTCCTCCTCTACTGTCTACAATGAGGTCTCCAGTTTTACCAGAGCTGCGGGCGCTACTTGCCCCGCAAAAAGCCGAGCCGGATCCCGTGGATCGGCCACCCGTTCCCGATGCACCATCTGGCGAATCTTACGACTCTGATGATGATTCTCGCACGATCACTGATGAACCCATCGACCGCGCTTCGCATGTGAATAAGGGCGAGAGGGCTCCAGGCGGCTCCCAGGATGCTGTCCTTGGTGTTTACATAGATGAAACTGCTGATGTCGATCCATCACATTTAGCTCAGTTGCGTTTTGGTTCGAATGTACCGTTACATTTTACTGCGTCATTCAATGACAAATGGCCCGAATCCAGTAGTAGTGGCAACGAGATTGGATGTGCTCACGCCTACGAAAGACGCGATGCTCTCGTGGCGAGGCGGCTAAGGAGGGGCGACGGCTGGCAATCTATCGAGTTGGAGTGTCGACAAGGCCCTTCGCCTCAAGGCTTGGACCACGTTTCTCAAATGCAATGGCTGTAAGCGCTTCCAACCCAATATTATCAATGTGGCGTCCAGCTTACCCTACGTGCCTCTAGACATATACAGAGCGAATGTATGAGCCTGGAATTACTTGAGGTCAGTCCACCTGTCAACATAATGTCAAACTCTACTCACAGGCTAGACCTATTGCATTAATTCCCCAAGAATTACCCAAGAGCTGCAGTACGTTGTCGCACGTTTGTTTGAGAAGATCAAAAAAACTCACTGCCGACAATTTTTCGACGGGTACTCGCTCAGTCCGGGTATAGCCTTACGCTGGGATGGCTCAACACCAAGCCACAAGAAAGGCCAAAATCTTACCGCCAGCTTTGTCTGCTTTCCCTTTCTGACCATGCAGGATAATGTTGAGGCTCGGCACAACCCGGATGGCTTTCCCAGCAGAAGCGTACTTCAGACTCTGTACCCGTATGACTCAACATCTGATCGAGACAGACCGCCAATTTTCAGTCGAATTGCTGCGAGCGCGGCTGGCAAAGTGATGCTCGTTCCTCAGGTCTGGTGTGTGACCATTGGTCATAGTGAGTAGTTCCGCCCACCATGCAAAAGGAAGTCCTTCTGATCCTTAACAAGAATACCTGATCACCTATACCCAGCTCCCGTTGAAGGACCTCTGCGAAGATACCGTTCTCATCAAGCAGCAAGATTCAGCACCCGAACGTCTAGCGGAAGACTGGAAGGTGGACAACGATCCGCTGCACCATTCTCCCAAGAGAGCGGAGCAATTGACTGATACCCACCCCTCTGAGACGAAACAAGAGGTCAAGCTGTTTGAGGGCAAACATGTCGAAGACTTCGAAGTCACCGATTTCGCGCAAAGACCTGAGGATGTTACACTTCCTAGCCCGACGACACCGCAGAAAGCGAATACCTGGCACGCATCGCCGCACTCAGCGCAGAAAGCGACAGTGGACGTTTCGCAAGGAAACGTTGAAGGACACCATATTCACGCGCTTGCCTCCGAACTGGGGCAAGATACGGCTAGTCAGCCTTTGCGGCGACGTTCGATTGGGCACTTGCCAACGCAAGTATCCCATGCACTTCCGCCCGCCGCTGTTCCAGTCCAACAAGAAGTTTCTTCGAAGATCGACCTGAAATCTACGAGCATGATGCTAAGCACGATGGGCGAGCCAGACATGACTATGGACTACATGCAAATGTTCAAGATCTGTATGAACTCTTTATTGGCGGCATGGCAGGACATCTTCACTGAAGAACCTGAAAACCCTATGGAGGAGCTTGAGCAAATTCAAGAAAGCCTTCAAGTAGCCGAAAAGCTGGACAAGGTTCTTATGTTGGAGGAAGGAAATCTGAAACTTGCGGCAAGGCCCGAGTATAGGATGTCACTATTGAAGATTCTTAGACTGCGTTCAGTGGAGCAGGAGCTAATAGGGCTCTCAGAAACTGTCCGAACAGTGATACGTCTTCTCCGCCACCATAGCAGCGAGGATGCGCGCAGGATATTTGCGGACGTGAAGTTTAAAGGTTTGGATGGTGCAGAAAGACGCTTGGATGATCTCAAGAACATGGCTCGGCGTTCTTTCCTGGCTTGGCCATGGATTCTCAGCGATGCTGCTGATTTCACCAAAGAACCAGAGGAAGCCGCCCGAAGTCTTGCCCGAAACTTTTCCATGATACTCGACAACAGCGACGAGCACATCAAACGTCGAAAAGATCAATCTACATACCTCAAGGCGGAACGAAAATCTCTGCCGGAACTGGAACAATGCTTATCCACCGTCCAAATGTCTTGCCAGATACCGGCACGCGAGACATCACTCGAGGGACCCAGCAATATCCCGGATACATCTCAAGCGCGCACGAGATTCAGTCATGTTCCGACCGAAGCTGACCGCTGTGAGACAACTGCATCTTCAATCATGGCGCTAGTGCAGACAACAAAAGACCTCATTGACTTGTTCGTGCCATGTGGATCATCGCACCCCATGCTGGAAAAGGTTTGGGGCTCTCTAGTCTCTTCATCGCAGGTAAGCATGCAGTGCAACTGTCGAGCTCCATGCTCAAAATAATTCGTGCAGGCTCATCAAAGACTAGGTCATCATCGACTCACTCAGTCCCAACAATGATCAATTGGACTTTTCGTGCGTGATACGAGAGACAGAGGACGCCAACCGTCTGAATAGTGATCTTGCTCCAAGCATACCCATAAGCGATTGTCCGGCGTGCAAGACTGGCCACATATACAAAAGCCCTGCGGACGCCATAACACACCTAAGGACTACTCACTTTCGGTCTGTAAACAGACCAGACGACTCTCTGGGCACTGGCTGGACACAAAGTGCAGACTCGATACGTAGACGCCTACTCAACCGTCATCACCTCCGTTTGGTAGACCTCTACAAGGACTATCTGAAGGATCTCTACAAGAGAGCGAAGGCGATCCATGACCGAACATCAAGCAGAGACGACGGCGACGCAGGCTGCACCTTGCCCCGTGGTCTCGTAGAGTGCTTCGAAACGATCATCCTCTTTACTGTGCAGATTCGCACCATCGCCTACGGCATGCAAGAAGAAGTCGAATGTAAAGATGTATTGCCGGCCAACGATTTCAATCTGCGAATGTACGATTATGCGTTCCTGAGATTGGGTCATCTGGGCGAAGCAGCCAAGCTAGCGATGTCACGTGCAGAAACAGCGCTCATTCGATCTGATCCTACAGCTGTCGTAGAGCTAGGACCGGCAGGCCCTGACCTGCTCATTGCGGTCATGTTACAGAACGTTCGAGCGAGGTCGCTTCTTCCAGACGAGGAGCGTAACTACGATATGTACCACAAGTACGCCTCGAAATTGGTACGTAACGATTTGTATAACTGGGGTGGAAATGCACTGATCCGCAACTCGCAGGATTATCAAATCAACCAGTTTCCTCGACGGCGCCTGCTCCATGATATCCAGGTCTTACATGAGGAGCTAGACGTCGTTCGCAGAGTCAACCACTGGCAACATGAGTGCATCGCAAACTTCATGATTCTTCTGAATCCCAATTACTTCCCCAGGCCTACAAAGGAGCGCAAATCGATGTTTCCGGCAGAGCAAGCAGCGCTTCAGCGAACTCTAGAGAGTCTAGCTATCGAAGATGGAGAACTTGAGGCCCTTAATCATCGTGTGCTAGATCTTCGAAACAAACTGCGTCAAAGCGTCGAAATCTTGGAAGAAGACCATGGAAAAGCAATTTTCGTGTTCACAATGGTTACAACGATCTTCCTGCCCTTGTAAGGCATCGGTAACTCTGTCAGAACAAGATTGAGCTGACAATCACAGGTCATTTGTGAGCAGCTTCTTCGGCATGAACTTTGCGGATATACGAGACATGGAGCGACGGCAAGGCGTGTTCTGGGCAATAGCTATACCAGTCACCGCTGGTATCATTGTCATAGCGGTGTTTCTCGCCAGCCATGGCGATAAAGTCCTGGAGATGCTGACTCGGACGCTGCAAAAATCGAAAGGACAGCAGCGGCCCTCGTCGATGTCATCTGTTTCTGGCAGCGAGATAAATACTTGGAGCAGTAGCGTTACGACGCTTCCCCTACCGCGCGGCATGAAGCATCGCAGAAGATTCGCCTTGGGGTTTTGAGGTTGGATGGGCGTAGAATGTGGGCAGCAGATCGGAACTGTAACGCACAACATTCTAGACAATCGGCGCGCCCAAGCAGCCGTGTACAACCTAGATGACACCTGGCTGTATGGCCTCCCAATTTTGTCGATGCCTTGATTGCTGAAGGCCTCAACGCAAGTGCTGGCGACTCAATAGGACCTTGTCTAAGCGTTTGTGCAGACACGTGCCCGATTGCAACTTCGGCCTTGTAAATTGGCAAGAACATCCCTGCAAGTCATGTCCGTCCTTGGCGGGAGTCTGACTTAAGTGTTTGTGGTCAAAGGCCTCCTCCGGGTTGTTGGGGCACATTGTATGACTAAGCGCACTTGCCCCCAGTTTGCTTACCTCGGCAATGTCCGAAACCTCTCCTCTCCACCTTGTGCCATCTCGCGCGTAAGCGAAAAGCTTAGTGATCACCTCTTGCGATGCTCGATATGTGAAAGCATGTCGACCGAGTGTTCGCAGCTCCCGGCATGCTCCAAATGCAGGACTCGGAAGGTACGCTGTGACCGGCGGGCACCGAAGTGCGGCAATTGCACCAAGGGCAATGTTGCATGCATCATCGTCGATCCTGTCACCGGCGAGCAGTATGCGAGGGACTTCGTATACCAACTTGAACAAGAGGAGGCACGTCTGAAAGCTCACTTTGAGCATGCAATGTCGCAGTCTGGGGCCGGTACCTTGCGCTCGGAGACTACCGAACGGACACCTCGAGGGCCTTTGACTGGTGAAACAGTGGCTACTCACAACGGCTTCGTCGGCGATGGAAGTGGCTTGGGGTAAGTGTATCTTGATCTATGTACTCACAGCTACTGATGACGTAGATTTCTTCACCATATCTTGTCAGAAGATAAGTGGCAGCAGCATCGAAGCCGCATCCTGGAGCAGCTTGCGGATCGACCTAGGATCGCGGATCAGGCAATTATGCCACATGACCTTCCTCCGCTTCCTGAAGCAGAACAGCTCTTAGAAAACTATTTTACGCGCTTCCACATCCATCACACCTTTCTCCTCCGGCAAGAGGTACTTGGCATCTTCTACAAGATATACGGGATGTCGCCACCCTCTGACGCACCTATTGCCGTAGTGCGCGAAGCGAGCTTCCAGGACAGATTTCGGCTGTTGATGGTCTTCGCGATTAGTGCCACGACACGATACCGCAATGGTCTTTGCGCTCAGCATCCGTACGGCTACTATCTGACTGCCGAGACTCTGCTCGGCAAGATTCATCTGATCAGCAATATAGATGCCATCCAGAATCTCCTATTGATCGCCAGATTTGGGATGTATCACCATATTGGATGCTCTTTATGGGAGATCTCCCAGGTTTGCATGCGGCAGTGTATTGAACTTCGCCTACACGAGTCGCCATCGAAAGCCATGGAGCCTTTGAAAGAGCAGCATCATCGACGAATCTTCTGGGAGTGCTATGTGCTCGATCGTTATAGCTCCGGTATCTTAGGTCGTCCATTCGCTGTATCTGAGGAAGATATTACCGTGCTACTACCAGTGAACGCGTATGATGATCACATTGCCTCAGCTGGGCCTGGGACCTTGGATGCCTTGTACCAACCAGGAGTTGCGAACTTCACGGAAATGTCGATCTTCATCGTCTTCATTGAACAAAGAAGGATTAGCTCGCGTATACACACGACCTTCTACACACCGATGTCGACTGGAGCCTCTGGCGGCGAAGACAACGTCATCTTCAAGTCTATCGGCAAGACCTATGCCGCTTACGTGCGGTTCAAGTCAGAGCTGGACGTTTGGCGCTTGACTGTACCTGCATTTACCAATCCTCGGTCTCTCTACGAGAGGGCAGACTGGCATGACTTCATGTATCATAAGGACATGTTGCTTCTTACGCGTGGGGCGCTGCATAGTCTTCCCTCACCATCGTCGACAACCGGCTCGAGTATCAAGAAGCTCATCAGCGCGTGCTACACAGCAGCTACACGAGTCATACAGCTATATGGCGATCTCATGGACAAAGGTGCAATCACTTGGACACGCAGTTACTTCCAGGTGATATTTACAGCAGGTCTTACGGTCACATACTGCATCAGTTTAGGGGTTCTGAAGCACAGTCCAGATGAGATGCAGAACCAGACAGAGGCTGTTGATACAATTACCACATGCGGCAGAATCCTGTGCTTTTTCAAGGACCGAATGCCGGACGCAGGATCCTTTGCGGTGGTATTCGATCTGCTGAAAGAAGAGTACATTGCAGGTCTACTCGGTCACACCTCTCAGAGCGCCAGTCAGATTGACGGTAACGGTGGCATAGACCCTGGCTTAACGCAAGGCGTCGTTGCGCCATCGGGAGGCGACTTCGACGGCATGTGGCCGTCCATGGGACCTGACCTCAACGGATTTGGCGTCTACACCGACTTTGGCCTGACAGACGACCTGATGACACAGCTTGAGGCTGGCCTTGGGGAGTACGCTTGGGGCACAATGCCAATTGAGAACAACTTTTTGGATCAAGTTTCATTCGATTAAGAAGATCTGTCTATGTATTCTGCCAACCGGTCAATGGCCGCCATGGCGGTCTCCATTTGTGTCTCTGCTGTTGCCGCGCCAACGTGAGGTGTGCTCACCACCCGCCCTGTCGCCCAGAGTTTTGCGTACTTCTCCTTCGTAGGAGGCTCTTCCTCGTGGCAGTCCAGACCAGCGCCAAAGATGAGCCCTTCCTCGAGTGCACGCTCCAGATCAGCCTCGTTGACAATGCCACCGCGTGCCGTGTTGATCAAGATCGCGTTGCGTTTCATAAGCGATAGCTGTGGATAAGAGATCAGACCTCGTGTCTGAGGAAGCAGAGGAATATGTAATGTCACAATGTCAGAGGACTCCAGAACCTCGTTCAATGTCTCAGCACGGACATGTGGAATATCGGCCCAGGCATCCTTGGGAAGCAATGGATCGTATGCCACAATGCGACACCCAAGCCCGCCACGGAAAATTGCTGCAACCTTCTGGCCGATGTTGCCCATTCCCACGATGCCGATCGTTTTGTTGCGGATAATGACACCCGAGCATGTCTCCTTAGGCACAGCTTTGCCAGCAGTTTGTAGTGCAGTGATGTGACCAACTTGCCTGGCCACCGACATAGTAAGGGAAAGTACTGTCTCTGCGACTGCCTGTGCGTTCACGCCGGGGGTGTTGAAGATTTGGATGCCGCGCTCTTTGCAAGCATTGGCATCGATCTTGTCTATACCTATAGGCGGAACGTCAGTAGTGGACCCGTAAACCGGGGAAGAAATTTAAATACCAACACCCTGCTTTCCAAGCGCTTTGAGCTTTGGACATGAGTCCACATCCTCCTTTGTAAGGTATGAACCGCGGATCAGGAGATACTCGGCGTTTTCCCGCCACCCTGAGTGCTTTGGGTCAGACGGGAGGATAGCGTTGAACTTGTCTTGCGCATGCCTCACAGCGCTGGGGTGAAACTTGTCGAGGAGATAGACGGTTGGCTTGCTCGGTGCGAGCGTCCGTGCGTCATCCGTAGGAGAGTCGATGCGTCCAGGAGCCATGGTGGATGTTGGTAGAAATTGATGCGGTTCAAGTTGCGCCGCAACAAAGTATATATGACCAGTTTGCACCCCGCCATAGCCTCTCCACATTCGTCAATGTAATGGCACTGTTTCACAGTGATGAGTTGCCGGCCGAGTGCCCATCTTCGGCGGAGGTCCGAAACCCCGCATGTCGGTGGTTGAAGTAAGCTCGGGTATAGTCCGACCCCACAACATATGGCCTCGGGGTGGTCCGCCTACAACGGCTTCCTGCCGAAGATCATCGCTTCAATCTGACTCGGTATTTGTTCTTCGAGCTTGTCGATCAGCTCACGTAGACGCGCGCTTGGCTGCTGCGACTGAGCGTTGGCAGAGGTCATCAGACACTCCATCAACACATCGCGAAATCCTCGGGCATGGCTGTAGCGCGTCGACAGAAGCGTCAGGATGTTGGTGGCCTGATATGCAGCTTGTTGCTGGGTGATGTGTCCTGATGCGTGCAGGCGGCAGATGATCACCCCGATGGCAACAACCAGTATCACTTCCAGAGAGGTTACCGACCTTGATCTTGCAATGAGCTGATCCTCCAGAACTACGAGGCAGTCTGCGAAGACGGTCTCGGTCTCTCTTACAATCGTCTTGCAGCTAGGGTCGTTGGTATCGACGGAGTATTTGAAGATCTCAACGAGCCCAGCAGCATAGTACTCGAGGCCGACAGCTTTCTCGGTGATGCATCGACTCGCCATGGTCTCTTGCAGATGCTGTAGGTCAATGAAGATGCATAAAGCATCACCGCCTTTGGATCGGCGCATGGCACGGAGTATGCGGGCTTGCGAGATGAGATGAAAAATCTGGCCTTCAATGGCGGCGCCGTCAAGTTCGGCGACACAGGTGTCGTCCAGATAAAATGGTCGATCCAAGGCACAGCTGACCTGGGTATCTAGCAGATATAGCGCCCAAATAGCACGCATCTGCTCTATACGATCGATCTGCTGATCAGGGGCCGGCTCTTTCGAAGTGTGCATACCGCTGGCTACGGCGCGTGTCATGGCAAGACCGAGGAGATGCCACGTGGAGCCTGCCTTCTCTGACAACAAAGCGCACACAGTGAGTGCAGTCAAACAATGCACGATAGCAAGATCGTCCCCATTCTCCACAACTTGATTGAGAGGCCTCAAGCTGCACTCGATGAGGGCTTCTGCATCCTTGTGACGGCGATCGAAGTCTGGTGACAAGAATATGCCAGTAGCCAGGCCGAGGTAGACAATGACGACATTCTCAGCAGGGAGATCATTCTGTGCAACACTGACAGCTTGATCGTGTACAATGACGGTTTGTTTGTATGCTGCTTCGAGCTTACTTGGCTGAATATACGGACACGAGTTGTCCAGGTAGCGTACGTAGGCCTGATACGTAGCCTCATGGGGTCCAGTGTTGAAGAAGTCGCTTGTTATCTTGATTTTGTCGTCGATTGCAGATGGGAGCTGGGAGCCTGCATGACTGACTTGGACAGCAGCATGCAGGAGGGACTTGAAGGAAAGGCCCTCCGCAGCTGAACGATGTTTGTCAGTCCGTTCTGCCATGGCCGACAGAGATATATAGGAAGCCTCCTGTATCGTACTGTGCATGTCGTCACGAGGCTCTCTTGGGGTAAGACGCTGGCTAGGTGTGCTGGCTGAGGCATGCTGAGGTGAAACGTGAGGACTGCTCGATATATCTGTGCCATTTTCTTCGAGGCGGATCTTCAGGAACGCGATACGCGCTTTCAATGCTTCCACGTAACCGTCACCTCCGGAATCGAAACCGTCGATGATGGAGCCTTGACTTCGACGAATACATTCTTTCGACGCTGTTCTGCACTGGAGACACGGGAAGTCGCGAGCACACTGTCGTCGTTAACATGGCTCATGATGATCCGGGAACTATGCACCTTCTGCTTTCGCCTCCAGCAGCGCTCACACGCCTGCGACATCAACGTAGCCATAGCATGTTGAGTTGAGATGAACTTGGGATGGTTGATGCTCTGGCCAAAGAGCGTGAACATATTGCACTAGCGAGAGCGCTAGCTAGACTTGGCTTAGTGTATGCACGGGCCAAGCATCTGATCCTCTTCCGGCGTGGCTGTTCACCAACATTCATCAGTTGTCATCAACATCTACAGTAGGGATTTCTAATTTCATTCGTCTACAAGGTCTTACAGTCACCAGATCAGCTACCGTACGTCCACAGCTACCTCATTGACCTGGACATTTGTCGCGCCATTCTTCAGTCCGTTCGACAGTCCATTTGGCTGTGTCTTCTGTTCCGACTTCGCCTCGGACGTTGCAGCCTTGACTCTGCTGTTAAGCTGAGACATCTCTCCCGCCCTCTTGATGGCACCGCCGAGAAGCAAGGGGCCATCAGTAGCTGCCATCACCCAGCGTGCACCCATTGTGCAGAACTTCTCGACAAGATCCAATCGAGAGTGCAGCCCGCCAATGCCGACCCACTTGCCGTGCTTCTTGCATGCGTTGATCGTCTTCTCGTAGACTTCAGTCAGCCTGGGGTTCTCGTAGTCACCGGGAATGCCCATCTCTGCCGTCATGTCGTTCGTGCCGATGAGCAAAGAGTCGACTCCATCAAGTGCTGCGAGCTCTTCAACGCACTCAACGGCTTCCAGAGTCTCGACCATGGGTATTACGAGAGTGTTGGCGTTGACGACTGGGTTGGACTTCTTGGCTGCGATGGCGCGGTATTGGAAGTGTGGCAGGTTGTTTGTTGATGACCTGTGGCCCTGAGGCTGGAATTTGGCTGCCATAACGACATCCTTTGCGTCCTGCACCGAACGGATGTGTGGCACGATGACACCCAAAGCGCCTCCGTCAAGTACGCGAGAGACAAAGAAAGGATCTTTCGAGGGCACTCGCACGATGGGTGTGATACCAGCATATAGTGCTGCGATGCAGATCTGGCTGGTGGTGTCGAGATCGAAGGACGAGTGTTCCATATCGATGAGAATGCCGTCAAACCCCGCAGTCTTGGCCATCATAGGCAGCTCGACACTCCGCACAAGCTTGACGGACAGAGTGTAGGCGACCTCATCTCTCAGCATCTTCTCGCGAAGAGAGTTTGCAATTGTGACTTCGGCCATTGTGAAAAGAGATGTGTATAGGTATTCAGATGATTGGAAGTGGAGAGTTGCTGAAGGGAGTCAATGAAGTGTCTTTCCTTCTTGGCCCTTCGAGCGACTTTATGTACGCAGCATCCACGAACAATGTCTGCTCAGATGTTCCGAGCTACCGAATCGTACCCGCACTCCTCCATTGCCGACGTTGGGGGGTCGTCGGGTGGTCCGAAGCGCCCGAGATGTATCTTGACGATGCCTCGGACGTGCACCGAAACGGCTTCCCCGCGCTCGGAACGCCCCGATCTCGCAGGATCGCCAAGATTTTCCGCAGCTTGTCGCGATGGTAGACTCTGGGGTATGGGGAAGCTCTAACTCCTCCACACTTGGCGTGAACTCCAAGCATTGGCACACTCGCATGACACCGGACGCAGAACAGCTGAGATTGAGCGCTGCAAGCCACAGGAACGAATGCATAAAGGTCTGCAAGTTTCTTCTGCACCGAAGAGATTATCGACAGGATCGTCAATCATTCTGACCATATCTTCTGATCTCGATATTCTTCCACGATGACCGCTCACGATGCTGCTTCCATTTCCAAACCGAGTGCTGAGATCGTCAAGATAGAGAATGCCGTCCCTGACGACGAATCTGTCTGGATCCAGCAGTATCCACTACTGGCCAACAAATCTCCCGAGGAGCTTGCTGCCCTGAACAAGTCCGTGCTCAGGAAGCTGGACTGGAAGTTCCTCCCCTGCATTACATTCATGCTGCTCATGAAGTAAGTCAGGAAGTGTTTGGCTCAGACTCCCAACGCTGACCCCCCAAAGCTACCTCGATAGGATCAACGTTTCCAACGCCCGCCTCGCTGGCATGCAGGAGGACCTCCACATGACAGATGTGGAATGGTCTGCCGGTATCTCGCTCTTCTACGTGGGATACATCATCTCTCAAGTTCCCGGCAACGTTATAATTGCCAAATCGTCCCCTCGCGTCATCATGCCCTGCATCATGCTGGCCTGGTCTGCCGTCACAATCGCTATGCCAGCTTGCACCACACCTTGGGCCTTCATGCTCTGCCGCTTCCTTATCGGCTTGACCGAAGGCCCGTTCCTGCCCGTTATCGCATTGATGACCTCTTCTTGGTACACAAAGGAGGAATCGCCACTGCGCATGGGCATCTGGCACGCCGGCACTACCATCTCGAACGTCATCTCCGGACTGCTGGCTGCAGGTATCCTCGCACACATGGACGACATTGCTAATCTCCACGCGTGGCAATGGTTTTTGCTGATTGAGGGTATGGTTTCGATCCTTGCAGCAGGCGCAGGCTTCTGGCTCCTGCCCAATTTCCCCAATAATGTGAGTGTAGTGGGCTTTGCTCTTGGTGCGAAATTTAAAGCTAATCAGTGAGGACAGACTGGTACATACTTCTTTACCGAAGAAGAGCAGCAGATGTCGCAATACCGCGTACTCGTCTCGGCCGGTGGCAAGTCTGAAGACGACGAGGGAGACATGCTCGGAGGAGTCTGGATGGCAGTCAAAGACCCCTACACGTGGTTCTTTGCCGGGATGCACTTCGCACTCATCATTGCGCAAAGCTTCAAGGACTTCTTCCCCTCCATCATGAACACGCTCGGCTTCGGCAAAGTGGAGACATACCTTGTGCAAGCCCCGTAAGTCTTATACTCGTCGGTGGATGTATATTGGCTAACGGCAGCTTTCAGGCCCTATTTGATAGCATATGTTGTCACTCTCGCTGTATCCTGGTCCTCTGGTCGCAGGCTTGAGCACTGCTGGCGTAAGTCTATTCTCATCGATGGATTTATAGCGGCTAACGTTGTGGGTTCTTTCAGACATTGTTGGCTCCATCGCTATCACTCTGATTGGTGCTGTGATCATGATCTCGACGCTCAACGTTGGCGCTCGGTACTTCTCTCTGATATTGCTCTGCTCTGGCGTAAGTCTCGCACTTGTCGATGGATATACAGTGGCTAACGTCGTGGGATCTTTTAGCCATTCGTGGGCTTAAATATTCAGCTCTCGTGGGAGACTACGGTCGTGCCGCGCCCTCGCACCAAGCGCGCTGCACTCATTGCCATCGCCAACTGTGTGTCCAGCGTCTCGCATTGGTTCAGCCCTTACTTCTTCCTGCGCTCTCAGGAGCCTCGCTACCAGATGGGTGGAGGCATCATCATCGCCGGCTGTGGACTCACCATCGTGTTTTGTATCCTGGCCAGATGGTGGTCGATTCGGAAAAATAAAGCAATTGACCAGGAGGAAGAGCGTACTGGCGTTGTTACAACTTGGCGGTTCGCCACTTAGACCCTTCAAACGGCTGGTGGATAGGATGGCGCCATCACACAGCTTGTACTGTCTGTTTTTGTCTTTTGCACGCCTAGTATTACGTTGATAATTCATGCTCGAGCGAATGGCTGTAGTTCATAGACTGGTCGCAACCAATCAGCTTCGGGGAACTACATTCCGATACTGCACGCTTGACAACGATCATAACTTCTTTGATTGGCTGGAAAACGAATACTAACATCGCGCAATAAGCAACCGGGTCTTGCCGTGAAGTAGACTGTATTTTCACATCTAGGATATCAGCACTACGTTCCGTGGTTGTGAGCTAGAACGATGCACAGCCACCATCGCCTGTTTCGAAACATAACAACACGAGAAAAACGCCCCGTACTCAAACGCACGACCCGCCTCGGCTCGGGACCACCAGTCGGGAAGTATTCTTCTCGGCCCAAAG
This sequence comes from Didymella pomorum, assembly GCA_022225945.1. Taxonomy (NCBI): domain Eukaryota; kingdom Fungi; phylum Ascomycota; class Dothideomycetes; order Pleosporales; family Didymellaceae; genus Didymella; species Didymella pomorum. The sequence continues at coordinate 38,519 of JAKJXN010000037.1, read as the reverse complement.
CAGTGGCCGAATCGTGCAGACAGCCTTACGCTAAGAGCATACCCGCTACTATTGGCCTGTCTGCCTTATGGACAGACACTGTTTGTGGTACCACCAATGCGACATTGCGCTTGACGCGTTTGAGTTTGAGCGAAAGCTATCCATGCGATGAAGATCGCTATCTGAAATTAGCAAAGAATATTTTGTACATGCGAATGAAGTGTGAAGCCAGAAGATGGCCTTGATCAATGCAGCAGCGTCAGAGCATGCAAAGTGTGCCTCTACAAACAGTTCAGATTCACAGCATCATTTACCACACATCCATCACAATCGGAATCTAGGTCCATCTGCGTCTCCAAGCGCGTGCCCAACTGTGCAATCAAAATGCGCCTTCGATCCCTCTTTGCTAAGACGGCAGCCTTCGTCGCTTCGTTGGTTACATTCTATCTTTTTCGATCCCAACACACCTTTCAAGGCGCCTTGAAGGGCCTTAACATAACTTTTGACGACTTTCCTATCGCGTACAATGCTGCACTGAACGTATCTCGAACCGAAGGCGAGCCACTGGTCGACTTTGACTATAACTCCACGTTTCTCTCGCCCCTGATACCGCGCACTATACACTTCATCCACTTCGCAGATCTCTATCGACGTCATGATGGTACACCCTCGCTGCCTGAGACAGCGCGATCGCACGCCCCTGAACTCTGCCTAAAGTTCAATCCGTCCTTCGAGATCCGCATCTGGAACGAAACCGAAGCGCACACCCTCATCGAGACCGAATATCCCTGGTTTATCCCAACATACGATACATACAAACATCCCATCCAGCGTGTTGATGCACTCAAGTACTTCGTACTGTACCACTTTGGTGGTGTGTATATGGATCTCGACATTGCATGCCGCCGACCGCTCGAGCCGCTGTTGCAGTTTCCTGCTTGGTTTCCTGAGGCAAGTCCACTGGGAGTCAACAACGATCTGATGGCGAGTATGCCACGTCATCCAGTATTGCTGGAGATGACGAGTGCATTACCTCAAAGGAATCGAGACTTACTATTTCCTTACCTGACTATCTTCTGGAGCACGGGACCCCAGGTAAGTCTCTCGACAGGTATGCAAGAAGATAAGGAAATGACAGTCCGCAGTTTGCCAGCGACATCCTTCGCGATTGGTGGTTGAGAAACTCAGCAAGACTCAGTACTCGCGGTGCGTCTTGCCAGCATTGCACAAGAAAAGCAAAACTGAAAATCATCACAGATACTGCGAGCTTCCGCATACTGCCGCAAATCTTCTACTCGGAGGAGTACACTTTCTTCGGTCACAGTCCCGGTGGTACATGGCATGGCAGAGACGTTGCTATTATCTTGTGGCTGGTTGAGAGGCCACTTGCGGTGGTCTCCGTCCTCTTTGGGTGCGTTGTCCTCGCGTTGGGCATCGCAAAGGGTGTAAGGAGAAGAAAGATACAGTACAGACGCGTTGAGGAAGGGACCCTCGGCGCATAGTAAGAGTCTCTCACCGCTTGTACTTAATCACCATAGCACATGTGAAGATTATTGGATTCGATTTGTGCAAGAAGTGCTGAGGAGTGGAACTGACGTGCTGAGTTGAGGTGAAAGTCAGGTCGAACGGCCGGCATCGGTTGCTTCCAGCTCTTGCATCAGGAGCACCTTCCGTGGTGTATCTCACCTTCAACACCAACGTAAGGAATTTCCAGCGCTTCCCGAAATGACAACGAATGCAGGATCAACTAGCCGTAATGCCATGTGAGTAGAGATCCTGAACATCTCCGGCTTCTCCTTGAAATCTTCAGTACTCCCGCAAACAGCTCAAACTCACCTCTGCTGCGCCTGCCAGCCGAGCTCCGCAATCAAATCTACTCAAAAGCTTTGGACTCCGCAACGATGCGACCTGATGTCACTACAAACATCCGTGACATGCAACTTCTGTGCGTCGGCGCCGGTCACCTTCTCGCCTGCCGCCAGCTCTATCACGAGGCTCTCCATCACGATATCTTCGCGTAGTTGACCTGGGAGGGATGTCTGAACACGAAGGGCATCTACCAGGCAGTTGGACTCACGATTCGAAGCATCGAGATCATAAAAGCTATCGGTAACAATCGGCCAATGGGGAAGCGGATCCCAAAGAATCAATTCTTGATACAACTGTGGTTCTATTTCTTCTCATTGCGCTATGTCGAGAAACATATGTGCTGGTCGGAGGTGGATAAGCATTTCAAGAAAGGGCTTTGCAATGAGCTTACACATCTGCAGGCCATAAAGTGCATCAGGGACGTAACTTTAGGCTTGTCGTACACGTCGCGCTGAGAGCGAGTGTTTTATAGTGGTCGTCAGGTATAGGAAAAGTGCAACAGAGTATTGGTCATGGCTATGGATACACCTTCATAGCGACGTCAATCCTTGAGTCGTAGACCTTGACGGACGTAGTGACCACGACTTACTATTATATGCTTCCAAAGCAACAAGCTCGGGGCGATCCTTCAGGTTATAAGCGGCAGATTGAGATGCATCACTCTCCTGATATTTACAGGGTTGAACACAAGTTAAAGCAATGGTAACCTTGGGACGCCCATATGCAGCCTTACCCGGCTACGCTCTTTCCCATTCTGCTCACCCCACTAACCAAGCCTTCTCATTCTCATCATCGACAACCTTGACAATAACGACAATGACTTCAATCTCGAAGTCTGACTTGTTGTATGCACGTCGATCGTCCTCTGTCCCCTCACTAACTTGTCCAGCATGCTACGAAAGCAGTCCGAGTCACTTCTGCTGCGGCTTCCGCCCGAGCTGCGCAACCAAGTCTGGGCACTCGCCTCTGACACGACCACAATTGACCACAAAATCATTTCCAACATGTACGAGCCCTTCGCTCGGCCATAGCTGTTCATCAATCATAGCAATGACGGTCTTCTCCGCGCCTCCCACCAGGAGGCCAAGCCATACCTCGCCAACACACTGCAGCTCCTTAGCCATCGCGCTGTCCTATACAGTATACACTTACTGTTGACAGCAGCAGAATGTGTTCTGGTGCGCATTCTCATTCTTGGGGTGGATCTCAGCCGTTGAAAGGCCATGAGCCCATTCTTTGGAGCATTGGACAAGCCTGAGCATAGGAGGTTGTTCATTGGATTGCAGCAAACAGTTGCCTCTGATGGATCTCAACTGTCCCACTCGACCTGAATTGCAATTTGAAAGCATACATGTGGCAGTCCGAGAGGGGAAATCGATCTTGTGCATCCAAATGTTCCACTTGAGCCTATGACTGGAGATTAGAACGGTCAGTGCCAGGCAAACACTAGCAACAATGGCAGACTGCATAACCTCAGAAGCTTTGTGCAACAAGGTTAGATTCACACTTCAGCAATGCGAAGTTATAGTCTCCTCAAAAGCAGGTGTGCTGCGGAACGCTTCCCGAAAACCTTTACTTGCGAGCAAGTGAAGGTGTCCAGGAGAGCTTGGTGTAGAAGCCGCGCGCCGCGTCAATGCACAAATCCTCACTTTTTCCACACCGTACTCAACTTGAACTTCTCAGCACTTCATGGAGCACAATTGTTTCACTGACGGACCGCCGCTTTCTGAGGGAGATCGAGAGTGGCTGCATTGGATATAGGTGCCACAGCGTGTCGTGAGCTGAGCTATCTGCTGACGCGGATGCAGTACCCACATCAACGTGATCAAATCGCCCCTTATTCGGCTGCCTCCACAACTTCGTAACCGTGTCTACGAGCTCGCGGCTGAGACGGCAAGGGCAGGGGTGATCACGCATGCGACCTGGCCGTACCGCAAAATCGTTCTCCGCCTCGGTAACGCCGGTCTGCTTCGCGCCTGTCGCCAAGCCCGCCATGAAGCAGCTTCCTACCTAGCATCGATACTAGAAGTTCTCGAGAATTCTCTCAATTTCGGAGTCGTTCTGACGGCGCTCACTGCTCGTAAAGCCGAGGCTTTGAGTACCCTAGTATTGGCCGAAAAAGTGATCTATCCTTTGGTTGAGGGCTGGAGCTGGCCGCAGCACGCGACTGCGCGCTTCATCAGGTTACGGAGAGTCATATGCTTGCTGAAGTCCAAGCAGAGGGAGGCGGATATGGCAAGGATTTGTCCCAGACTGCGACTGGCACTCGGCGGAGGAGATCTCAGGGTCCAATTTGTAATGCATCTAGCGGCTGCAAAAGCATGAGATTAAAAGATTCAGTAGTATCAACTGAGCGTTGGATATCATCATAGACTCATAAGCCATTGATTGGTGTACACTTGGAAGCACGCCATCCTGAGCCGCCGTCTTGCTGTAGAGCCACGTTTTCCGACGATGGTCTATCTGAAAACTGTGCAGTGGGCGCGCCTGAAGTCGTTGAATTGGCTGCAAGCATCGTGAACGTATGGTATCCCGGTATGCGCAGTGTGGTTGCAGCAATCAGGAGTGACTCTCAAGAGATTGCGCGGTCGGCGCCAACTTTGGTGGAAGGCGATCGAAACGTTGAAGGGAAGGCAGTGATGAATTGTGCACGTCGGGCGCGCAGCAGCTCGTCAATTTTCGGTCTTCAAAGTTGACCTTTCATATCCTCCCAACAAAACCCCGCTCTGGATATGGCATTCCTCGACATCATCATACAGTCGATGCACAGATTGTGCGATCTGTTCGGCAATACCATGCTACGGACCGAAGGTGTTCCCTAGACGCGTTCAGACACCGACTTTTCCCTGGAAACACACATCAAGCCTTCGATGTCAATGCTAGAAGGAGCTGAACTTTGCGCGTGCAGTTCAGGTAGTTAAGGGTGATGCCAACGAGGGTAGCGGAGCGCATGGGGCAATGGAGTTAAGACTTAAGAACACCGTATTGATATTGTCGCCGAAATAAGCTCCGAGGAGCCCAATGCTTATTTTAAAGCTAAGCATTGCGTATCTGGTGATGCTTGAAGTTCCAGCTGCCGCGAAAGATAGAGTTGAATTTGCGGCGTAACTCACTCCGGGGACACTCTACCTGAAACAGCGGACGGCCAGATCACTTACCTGAAATGATTGCGACAATCCAGAACACCAGTGTGGAAATGAGCATGGAACATGTATAAGTCCGGGGTTTCCAGAGGTCTTCGTAACTTTCAAGAGTCAGAGATCCCGGCTTCATAGATCGCTCTTTGCATAGACTGACCTGTTGAGCACAAGTTCGCTGTATCGCTACGATGAAGCTACTTCCCATCGCATACCTCGTGCTCGGCGCATCAGCACTCCCAGGAGGTCTTCAGACGCGCGCGGTGCCGACAATATATACCGCAGGAGACAGCACCATGGCGGCGAAGGGTGCCAACAATGGCCTTACAGACGGTGAGAGTTCCAGCAACTACCTTCGTCTGCAATACTGACAAAGTGACTCTAGGCTGGGGGCAGTACCTCTCCAAATATGTCACGGCGCCCGTAGTCAACAAAGCAATGGCAGGGCGCTCGGCGCGCAGCTACACCGCCGAAGGCCGCTTCACTGAGATCGCCAACCTCGTCAAAGCCGGAGACATTGTCATCATCGAGTTCGGCCACAACGATGGCGGATCACCAACCTCAGCTTCGGACAACAAGCGCAGTGACTGCCCTGGATCTGGATCAGAGACTTGCAAGTCCGGTTTGGATGGCTCTACGGTCTACACTTACAACCACTACATCGAAGCTGCTGCCAAAACACTGATAGCGAAGGGTGCGAAGGTCGTCATTAGTAGTCAGACGCCAAACAATCTTTGGGAAGGCGGAAAGTACACAGCGACGGCTCCACGATTCGTGTCGTATGCTGCGCAGGCCGCGAAGAACGTGGGTACTGGAGCGAACTTCGTCGATCACTTCCAAGCCGTCGCCAACATGTATAAGAAGCTGGGCTCGGAGGCTACGAATGCCTTATATCCTAAGGATCACACGCACACGAGTCCCGAGGGCGCTGATCTGTCTGCGCAAGCTTTTGCGGAGGCTATTAAGGTGGCTTTGAACGGTACTACTCCCCTATCCTCGTTTTTGAAGGCGGGCAATCCGACCGTGTGGTAGAGAAATATCGGGTTGGATGTTGGTGCGCGGAAGCATCGGCGGATCCTTTCCGTTGAACATAGTTTGTGTTAATCCTCACATCGATCTGTGGTACATGTATCCTCTTCTTCTAGATCTATGTCCTCCGTCCTTCTCATCCGCTCGCTTCGAATTTTGTCAGCTTTCGAAATTCAGACACATCACTGGAGGACTGGATAGGCTCCCGGGCTCCTGCCATGACGATTGCCGTATAGACTCCAGAAGTGACTGACCTTGGTGAACGCTGCCTAGATATACTCGATGTCTAAATCAGCCATATTCAGATGCCCACAAATCGTTCCTGGATCTATTACGCGACCACAGGCGTCAGGAAAGGCCATGCGCTTCAAACCCCACAAGGTGTCAGAGGCCCGCCACCAATGACGCCCCCAAGTCTCGGGAGCTAGATCCGTCCGCTCAAGAAACTTTTGGAAGGCTGGTCCGCTCAATTTGAAGCGTAGTGTTTCAATTTGCGTGCATTGCGTGAAGCCGGTCAGGTTGAAGATCGTGAGCAACGGAAGAGGAAGCTCTGGCAGGATGAGCTCGGTGGGGAGCTCGACAGCACAGACTTTCCACATGTCGTGCCGAATTTGACGGCAAGTCACGGCGAGACCAGCGTTGCTCTTGATCAGTCGGTAGTGTTCTTGCGGGCAGAGATTCGGTTCTTGGCAGTGGTGGGGGTTGACCTTCTTTATCCGCACAATCTCGATTGGGCCTGATGCGACTAGAAAGTAGATCGTGTTTCGAACCTCGGATGGAAGACGCAAGAATGACGAGTCGCGCTGGTTACGTTGAAAGCTGCGCATTTCAGCACAGTGAGCCTCGATAGCGCGATGCAACTTACATGAATTCTCGGTCATTGACAGCGGGCCTGGTCGAGTGAAGCGCCGAATCGTGAGCCGGTGCCATATCTTCAGGACCAAGATCGCCTGGTGTTTCGGGTGTCGTATCGCTCGCGAGAATGTGAGATCGAGGTGTTGTATCGCAGCGTTGTCGTGCCTTCCTCAGGGGATCGGCGCTACGGCCCGATCAGGTAAGGCGTTGTGTAGGTGCCTACGAACAGTGGGTCCTCGGCGCGGGTGTGTCTTCATCTTCAGCCTCGTCTACTTTTGGTCATCGCAGACACCGTGTAAGGACAGGACAAAGGCCATGGTTAGATCGGTGGGCCAGGATGAATGATGGATGTCGGTGGATCGTGGTTGGAGCAGCGAGGGCATCCGGGCTGGTATGCAAACATGATAAGATTGATCTAAGGCCTGAACGCCATGCGAGAACGCTGCAGAGTCAATATGCTACGCTAAAAGGGATGCCATATACACATGTCCTTACTCATTCCCTCTCTCTCCTGTCCGATCCGTCTTGATCGTTATCCGTCTTGTTTGTCCATGTCGAAGCAAAGGCTTCGAAGTGCTTCAACGTCTAAGCAGCCCAGAGAACCAATTAGCAAGTTGCTGCCCTCTCATGCTCGGTGTGAAGCTCAGCACATCCTCGGATCTATCTCTCTTATGCTCCGGCGTATACGGCTGCGGAGGCACAGTGTTCCCCCTCGGCCTCCTCGTTGGTGTCGACTTGCAACTCGACGCATCCCTGTCCTTGGGCCTCAAACTCAATGATGCAGACTTATGCGTGCGGCGTCTCAGACTTCCATGGCCCGGTGTAGAAGAGTCAATACTGGCTGGTGTTGCCGTGCCCGAGTCTCGACGACTCGTCTCCGACGCACTTGTGTCCTCGCTTGACCCAACAACTCTGATCGTCGGCGTCGAAGGGCGGTTTGAGAGCTGCTTCGCCAGGCCGGGCGAATGCGCGAGCATCTACATCGGCAGCTGGACTCCGGACTTGACCCACGGTCTGACGGTGTAGCTTAGTCGCGGTGTACCTGGTGATTCTGCATCAGCACACCAGTAGACATGCTGAGGATGACGGGCAGTCTCAGGAAGGATTTGCACCTTCAGGCGACGGGGCCCGTTCCTCTTTTGCATCTTCTTGCGCGTCAGTTGCTGGTACGTCGTCGGCTGCGGCAGCCGGCGCTGCCTCCTCGGCCTTCTCCTCGGTGCCATTCTCTTGTGCTGCGGCCTCGGCTGCGGCTGCCTGCATCCTCTCTTGTCGTTGTCGCTCCATCTTCTCGCTCTTCTTTCTGATGCGCTCAGCCTCACGCTCGTTGTGCTCTTTGCGAGCGCGTTCCTCGCGCATAAGGCGGATGCGCTCGACCTCTTCCACTCCGCCACTCTTCTTGAGCTTGCCTTCTGCGACGAAGTCACCAAGCTCGCGTTTGAACTCGTCGTCGCGGCGGGTCTCGAGGTCGCGCTGGCGAGCCTTTTCTGCGCGCTCGATGGCTTCGAGTCTGCTTTCGTGGTTCGGTTGCAGCGCTTTGACTTCGCCCAGCACTCCATCGCGGGCCTGACGGGGGTCGACAGCTTTGTCCATGGCGACTGCGTTCAAAGCCTTCTGTCCGCTGGCGGTGCGGAGGCCCTTGCCTTGCTCTTTCTCGTTCTGCAGATTCTGCTGCTTGGTTGCCTGTTCGACGAGCTCAAATGTCTGCGTGGCCTTCTCGAGATCGTCTTGCAGATCCGCGGCGAGCTCTTCCTGCATCGTCAGCAGGTCCCTCTCTTCGCAGACAGTCTGCAGCTCTTGCTCCCAAATCTTGGTCCAAAGCGGCTTCTCCTTAGCCAGGAAGTCCTGCAACTTCTTGAGCTCGGCAGTCGCCTTCGACAGATCCTTGGCTGTGATCTCGAGCTGGCGGGGCAGAGGTCGTACACCGCGCATGACGACGTCCTTACGGAGATCCTCCACCAAGTCTTGGAGATCATCGACGCGGTTGACGATCTTCTCAGATTCATCCTGCAGGTTCTTCTTGCCTGTGTTGATGTATGCGCGGCCAGTGTCTCCATCGAGCGTAGGCAGGGCTGCCTTGACGGCGGTGGACTTGACTGCAGTTGCTTTTGTACGCACCGCAGACATGCTCGCCTGGATGTCTTGAACAAACGAGGTGTATGTTTGTCTGACGACAGCAAGATCACGGCGCAGTGATTGCACTTCGCTCAATTGGGCGGCTGATGCCAGTGTGCCCTCTGGCGGTGTGCCACCTTGCAGCGGCCTCGAAGGCAGAAGCGCTGAATTGCGTGCAGACGAAGGTGGTGCTGCTGCAATACCCGCAAGCTCGCGCGCCGTCTGCTGCTGTCTCTCTGCCACGCGATCGATGGCAGATTGCTGGTCAGTCACGACAGTCTTGATGCTTTCCACCAGCTCTCTCAGCCCGCCGAACTTGTCGTCAATGTGGTTCTTCACTTCATCAAGCTGTTCGACGTTCAGGACAAGGACCGAGCGCTCTTTGATGTCGTTCAAGTCTTCTAGTTCATAGCGCACGCCAGAGACTGGGTCCTGGATGTGGATCTCTGGCAGCTCTCCATGGCGGTGTGTGTCCCAGGCGAACTTCTCGATGAAGGCGAGCTGCAGACGTCCGGCCGATAATTCGCTGCCATCGGAGAAGACGTACTTCTTGATCTTGCTCTTGTACTGCAGGAACAATGTGAGTTCCTTGCCAGCCTGTGGTGATTGTTCTGGGACGAACTGCTGCGGCTGTGGTGAAGGTGACTTTGCTGCTCTACGCGATCCGTTCCGCACGGGTATGTTATTGAATTCAGCGGGCTGCTTTTCAGGAGAATCGCCGGTCATATCAATTGGATCACCCAGAGGTCCGCTTGTAGCTCCAAGTGACGGCTTGTCAGGCTCCGGGAACTCGGGCTGGCCCAACATTTCCTCCGGCGTCTGCTGCATGGGACTGAGCTGGGGCGCTGCCTCTTGCGGCGGAGGCAGAACGGGTGCCGCGCTCTGAGAGCTTTCTTCTGAGATACGCCTCGACATATCGTTCGCCTTGTCCACAGCCGTGTCCACTGTCGGTCGCTGCTGGTTTGAGCGCTGTCTGTTGTGCATCACGGACCCCCTCGTCCTGACGGCGTTCATCGACTCCCTCACATCGCGGCCCCTATTAGGAATCGGCGAGTTTTGCACGGGGGGGAGGGGGATGCCGTTTGTGCCCAGGTGCTTCTGGATCTGGTAGGCAGAGAAACGCCGTGAGGCCCTCCTCTCCAGCTCTCCGCCCCTCTGCAGCGCGGCGAGGGCGTCTTCCTGCTTCGGCGGCGGCGGCGGCGGCGGGAAGTCGGTGGGATAGCTGCGCGAGGGCTGGGGCGGCTCTGCAGGCATGGCGTCGTCGGCGGGGTAGGGCGCAATGACGGGCATCTGCTGGGCCGTGTTACTCGACATGGACGAGTCGGTCGAGTTCTGGCTGTTCGCCGTGTTGCGGTTCGCGCGGGGGTTCGAGGGCAGCGTCTCGTATTTCGTAGGTGACACCCTCCCAGCGACCGACGACGAGCGCGGGGGCAGGTCGGGGTTGGCGCCGTTCTCATCGTTGCGAGAGGGCAATCTTTGACTCGACGCGCGGGTCTGCTGCTGCGGCTCCTCGGGCTCGCCGGTGCTCCCTATGCTGCCCTGCCTGGGACTGCCGCCGTTCAGCGACCCCTCGCGGCCCGTCCGCTGCCTTAACCGCTGCTGCTTCTTCTTCAGGCCGTGCAGCAGGTTGATGATGATGTCGCGGATGCGCGGGAGGAAGTTGTCGAGGCTCGCCTGCGACGCTTCCTGGCTGAGCGTCTCCTCGAGGATGCCGCGCAGCAGCTCGGGCACGTTGCCCAGGTCGTTCGTGTCGACGCCGATGGCATTGAAGGCGCGCGAGGCGATGTTGAACTCGTAGCCGAGGCGCACATAGACGTCGGAGACCTCGCTCTCGGTGGCAGTCCCGCGCGACCAGAGTGTCAGTGTCTCTGCGCGCGGTCACAGTTAGCGGGCGGCGGTGAGGTGGTTGGGCGCACAGGAGATGGGACGAACCGAGGAGCTGCTTCGTGGCGACGAGCAGGTGCGTGACCGACTTTTCGATCTGCGAGAGCTGCTGCTGGGGCTTCATGTCGTCAGCTATGGGTGTATGATGTGAATGGCCCCGCGGCGCAGAGAGCTGTCGGCGAGATGTGGAAGAGGCTCACGTTCTTGGGCGCACGGCGAGAGGAGCCCTGCGAGGAGCGCACCGAAGACGCCTCGTCTGTCATGTTGGATTCCCTCCTACACAGAAGGGTTGTGCTTGTGGGGTGTCGGGCCGAGCTGCGTGCTCGCTGCTCCAAATCGTGGTAGGATGATGTTGGGTTCAACGTTCGGTCTCGTGGTGGATGACTAAGATTGGAAGGCGCCGGGGGCTGTCACAGATGTCGAAACAAGTCCGAGTGCACGCGACGTTACCCTGTCGTTACATTGCCTGGCAAAGGCAAGCTGAGAAAATGCGTCGATGAACGTTTTGATTCAGCTGAACTCTCTCTTTTTGGACATCGAGCATTCAGGAGTAAACACAACACCGTCATGGCTCGGCTTGAGCCGCCGTTGTACCATTCGCTGGGAATAGCGCGCTACTGCTGCTGAGGAGTTCACGCTATAGAATGGTACACTAGCTGCATGCTTTCTATGTGGGTATGATGGTTCGCAGTAGTCGTGATGATGTATTGCTGTCTCGTGAGTGCATGACGCGGATACAAACCTGCAGGAATTCCAAACGCTGTTCAAGTTTGAAGTCTGAACGTTCATGTTTGTAGTCGTAGTTTCATCGCGAGGCTTGCTGCTGCATCCTCCACCGCCTGCTGCCCTCTTCGGCGCCCACGGTGTCACAGCATAATCGCCGGGACACAAGCTGCTCATCGTCTTGCTCCGCTCAGTCTGAGTGCATTCTGCTGCATCTGCTGCAGGTCTCTACTGCAATCCCTCATAGCTTCAAACTTGCTACAGTGGACTCGCTCTGCGGCCTCAGGCACCTCAGAAGTAGCTCCCGCCTGCTCCGTTGTTTCAAACGGGCGATCCAGCTTGGCGCCGCAGCACCACGACAGCATCTGGCATCTTGCCCACATCCTCACAGCTCAAGCCTCCTACACGAGCCCGCCGCGTCGCCTCCCCGTGGGCTCTCTTTGCCGTCCTCTCTGAACGTGCTGTCGAGCGTCCCGCGCCGCTGCACCCACCAAACGGCGCCTTCCCCGCTCTGCCTGCTAGGGATCACTAGGACTACCATCGGTGGTTAGCCAACGGAGCTGCAGCCCGCGTTATTATTCTGTCCCTCCATGTCCACCACCGCCGCGACGCCCACCAGCGCTCCCAATGCTCTGAACCCGCCCGCCGCGACCCCCGGCCCGAAACTGAAGATGACCTCGTCGGCGAAAGGCATTGACGCACAGCGCAAGCCCGGAAGCCCCGTCGACCAAGCCCAAAGGTAGGTCTGATTGCGGTGCAGTATAGTTGCACGTGCAGTACACCTCCACACAGCAAAGAGCCTTGCACTGCTCCACAGAACATTGTGTACGGAGTATGAGCGAGGCTGCTCCCGACGCAGCGCTCGTGTGACGTCCACCGACGGTCACATGGAGGCACAGTGCAACGATCCAATCCCACTGGAAGCGTGGAGCCGCAGTTCATACTGCAGCGATTGAGCCTCATGCTACAGCAATATGTAGACGACTGCTGACCCCCGCAGGAAGCCGCCCGCGCCCAGGGCGTGGTCCCAGGGAACGAACCCAATTACGCAGCGGCCGACGAACTCCACGCCCACCAACGGCGTCGCAAACACGCCGAAGCCCGTAGCCAACGCGACCGGTGAGACTGCGACACCAATGCGGCACCTCAGCGACAGGATGATGTACCTGCTGGCCAACCTGACTGTTAGTAAACACATGGTAAACACGCACTGCGAGTAGCGCTAACACAGCGCCAGGGCCTGCCGGGCACCATCACGCTGAAAGACGGCAAAGTGTACTCTGGCGTGCTCTCGGGTACCTCTCTGGACCCCAGCGAGCTGCGCTACGTCTTCAAGATGGTGAAGCTGCTCAAGTCACCCGACAATGCCCAGTCCAATGGCCAGACCCCCGACGAGTATGCTGGCCAGGGCGAGTCCCACGTCATGTCCTTCGACATGAGTGACGTCGCCGACTTCAACGTCAACAACGTGATCCTCGACAAGACACAGGCCAAGGGGCAGAACGGCTCGGCTGGCTTCCGCACTGACACGGACATCTCCGGCAATCTGGCGATGCGCGAGCGCAAGCTGCAGGCATTCGACTTTGGCGAGGGCGACACCAGCCTGGAGCTTGGATCTGGAGGTGTGGGCGGATGGGACCAGTTCGCTACCAACGACCGGCTCACAGGCAAGAAGAGCAACTACGACGAGACCATCTACACCACCGCCATCAACCGTAGCGATCCCGAGTATGCGAAGAGGGCAGCTCGCGCCGATAGAATCGCCCGCGAGATCGAATCGAGCGCTGCGACCAATTCGCACATCCGCGAGGAGCGTGGAAGCTACAACCCACTCGACGACCAGGGTCTGGATGAAGAGGACAAGTACGGCGGTCAGTGACAGACATGAAATATCGAGCTAACATCTTTTAGATACAGCGGTGTCCGCCGAGAGTTCTCACCTCTGTCCAGCGGTCAAGCGAACAAGTACACACCGCCTGCAAGACGTGCTCCGAGTGCAAATGCGACCGTCCCTGGCGTGCCCGTCGACCCTGCGATTCTATCTTCCACAATCGCTCGCCCTGACTCTGCAGCCGCAAAAGCCGCACAGCAGATTGCCGCTCCCACCACTGAAAAATCTACCACCCCCGTGCCTGCCCCGACCGCAATAGTGCCCTCTCAACCCGAAGCGCCCAAAGAAGCACCTCAAACCGAGAACAAGGCGCCTGCTGCCGCACCGGATACTAAGAAACCTGCCGCTGCGGCTAAGCCCACAATCGCCGCAATCCCTCCTCGCAAGGCTGCAAAGCCCCACGACGCCACGACTAATGTCGAGCACGATCTTCTGGACTCATTCAAGGCGTTCTCGGCCGCCGAGAAGCTCCGCATGTCTGAGCGCCAAAGGAGTATTGCGCGCGAGAACAAGGCTGTGAAGCTGAACGACCTCAAGAAGTTCGCCTTGAACTTCAAACTCAGCACGCCAGTCCCCACTGACTTGGTGCCGATTCTCGCAAAGGACGAGACAAAGCAAGCTGCGATTGTGGAGAAGGCTCTCAAACAGGCTGCGGAGACCAAGGCTTCGCCTCCTAAGACATCACCCGCTGTCTCAGACCCGAAAGCAGCAGCGCGGGGAACTGCGTCCAAGGTGGACGCCCCAAGCACATCTCCCAGCGACCGACAGCAAGCTCAGCGTCCTCGCCCTGGACAGACCGCCTATCAATCGGCCAGTATGCGAGATCGCTCGCACCAGGCGCCAGCTCAGATTCCGGCCCGCAACCAGGGTCTGCTCAGCACTCGTCTGCAGTTGAACCAACAGCAGCACAAGCAACAGGGCGGCCTTCCGTACAATGGAGTTCCTCAGCCAATTCCCACACAAGATGTGCGCGCCCCCTCTGGCCCTTCGCAGACCTCCAGCGGTGTGCAGACTCCAGCTTCCAATGCATCCCTTCGATTCAACGTTCGCGCCCACGAGTTCAAGCCCAACCCTTCCGCGAACACCTTCACACCTGGTGGCAACGCCAGTGCTACTTCGAGCCCCAGGCCAGACTCTGCAGCGTCTAGGCCAGAGTCTCGCAAGCCTGCAATTACAAGCTTCTGGGGTGGCAAGCCGCGTCCTCAGAGGAAGGAGGTTAATTTGGCAACTGTCTTCAGTCCCTTCGAGCGCCTCGCAAAGTCAGCGACCGAGGGAGACAAGAAGAACAACGCCGGCATCCCGTTCTCGCACCGCACGCCGCCCACCTGGGACTTCCCCGAGGCGAATAAAGATAAGGGGTACAAAGACCTGTTCGAGCTCGCTCCACCCCCGCAGATGCTGGGACCTCACAACGGCATGCCGAACGGCCCCATGCCTCACCAGCACCAGCTGCCACCACACCTGCAAGGTCCTCAGGGCATGCAGCATACTCCTCAGCACACACCACGAGGCCCCCACGTGCAGCCTCATCCTGGCCAGGGCCCTCCCCACTTCGAAGCCCCTCACATGCAGTTCTCGCACTCGACCTCTTCCGTTCAGCCCTCGCCTCGCCAGATGCAGCCGTACGTGTATGGACAGCCTCAGCCGATGCCCGGCTACCCGCAGCAGATGCAGGTCCCTCAGCAATACAGCATGAGTCCTGGCATGCAGCATGTCGCACTTCGAGGCCCTCAGGGACAGTTTGTTAATGGCCCTGGACCTCAGATGGGCGGACACATGATGCAGCAGAATCCCTCGAATGGACCATTCATGGGCATGCCCGGCCAGCCTCAGATGCAGATGTATCCCCAGCCTGGATACCCGCAACACCCCGGCTACATTCCACCCGGTGCCAATGGCTTCCCCAGCCCTCGCCCGGGAGCGCCAATGATGAGCCACCAGGGGTCGCAGCAAGGACACCAGCAACCTCCCATGATGTATATGCAACCCGGCGCGCAGGGCCCGCAGATGTACCAGATGCCACCGGGTTCGAGTAGGTAGTCCATCCATTCACATTGGTCTTTTGCTAATCCAAGCAAAGTGACACCCATGCGAGGCCCCTACCCGCAGCCGCACCAGCCACAGTACGGTTCGCCCCACCAGCAGCACCAATTCCCGCACCAGGCCCATCGCGGCACACCGAGTGCCAGCTACGCCCAGCCGATGATGCACCAGCACTCGCAGCACCAGCACCAGGGCCCTCCCACCGGCCCAGCCAATCCCGTCGCCGAGAACGCTGAGGAGCCGAAATGAGAGACTCGAACCGACTCTTTCGTGACTTCAACAAAGTGATAGGGCTGGGTCTTGGTCGCCCAAAAGAGACCAATACTTCCACGCTACGGTGCGAATCATGTCAAGCATTAGCGACAGGCGTTGGTGGGCATGGCTGGCGTCAAAAAGTCGTGCGCGTGTAAGGGCGTGCCCGTGAGCTTGAGTCGAGGAAGACTCAGTGCTCTTGATCGGAAATGCGCTCAGCGCTTCGGCGTCATTACAGAGGCAAGCTACTACGTCGCAAACTGGAGAAGAAGGGACAGAATATATAGCTAGCACTGCAGTCTTGCATACTTTGCGCTGCTCATTAATGATACTAGCTTTGGATACACGTTGAGCTCTGCATAATCATTTCCCATTATTCAAGATCTCTAACCATTTCGCAAAGGTCTCGGCAGAAGTTCGTGTGCGTCTGCAAGACATTTGATGCTGTTGTGGTGATGCAGCAATTTTTCGACGTGTTCGGTGAATTGGAGATTCTTTCGAAAGAAGTGAATTCTAGGGTACATACGTGAGCTACAAAGAAGCTTGCGAAGGGACGGTGCAAGGATAGCAGACGCAAAGAGGCGATCTACGAAAGTCAAAGATCTATCTCGAATCATCAAAGGCAGCATCGACGTAGCACTACGATGTTCGCTCGCAATTAGTGCGGACTCGACCAGCCGTTCGTAACTGCCTCGGGCAGTCTACTTGCTTAGCCATTGTTTACCAAGCAGCACTTCTCTGGCAGCTCCTCTCCATCACTCCATCTTTCATCTTTGCTACCGAATTTTGCGTACATGTTTGTCCATGACAACTTGGTCGCTTCACTTGCTTATCGAACCCCACTCTCATGGCGTCAAAGGAACCGGGACCATCCCAGTAATTCAACATTTTCCGGAGTGCTTCACGAAGATTTCCGACAGCACTTACAATATATTCTGATCTCTGAGGACTACAGCTGCTTTCGTAGCTACATCCGGTTTCTTTGGTGTGGTGACATGCGAGCTCCAGTCGCGATCACCAGGGCCCAGCACGCGCTTAGCCGGCCCACCTGCCGACTGCACGACCCCAGATTTCCGGACGTAGCAATGCGGCCCGCTGACGTCCGCGTAAGCCGACGACACCCCATGCTTCGTACACAACGCCCATATGCCTCACTCGAAACCCCCTTGAGCAAGCCAAATCGCCAAAGTGGCTCTCGATGAATTCTTTGAACTGCAAAACATGACCAATACTGCGGCAGAGCCGCTCATCACCTCGCACAACACCAGCGACGATGCGGACTTCGACCGAGACGTTACGAGGCACAGTGAAGAGGCAGAAGATGTAGATGTGGATGAGAGCCACTTGGTCCGTCCAGGAGCCTTCATATGGGCTCTCACACTATGCGCGGGCATCAGCGGATTGTTGTTTGGATACGAGTAAGTCTCCGTGGTGCTGTCTCGCATTCACGACCATGTTCCATTAAACATACCTACACTCCTTATCGACACTCTCCCGACCCAAATGCTAATTCCACTACTCACTATCTATACTCGAACTAACATCTCACAGCACCGGCGTCATCTCCTCAACCCTCGTCTCGATCGACCCAACCGATCTCGCCCGCCCCCTTACAACCCTCGACAAAAGCCTCATAACCAGCTCAACCTCGTTCTTCGCCCTCGTCGCAAGTCCGCTAACCGGTGTCCTCGCTGACGTCACCGGCCGCAAACCTGTTATCCTTCTTGCCTCTCTGCTCTTCATCCTCGGCGCCCTGCTGCAAGCCTTCTCCCACACTGTGTCTATGATGATACTCGGCCGCAGCGTGGTGGGCCTGGCAGTCGGGTCTGCGAGCTTCGTGGTACCGCTCTATATCTCAGAGCTCAGTCCGTCGCCGTTTCGAGGGAGGCTGGTTACGGTGAGCAGTCTGTTCATCACGGGAGGGCAAGTCGTTGCGTATGTGATCGGCTGGGTGTTCTCCGACACGAGCGGAGGATGGCGGTGGATGGTCGGTCTGGGCGCTGCACCGGCAGCTGTACAGCTTTTCTTGCTGTTTGGAATGCCGGAGACCCCGCGGTTCCTCGTGCAGAAGGGCAAAATTGCCAAGGGGAAGAAAGTTCTATCACGGGTCTATGGAGCGGGACCGGGAATGGAGGGTCTGGTTTCCGCGGTGCTGAGGCGTGTCGAAAGGGAGATATTGGAAGAGGAGGCTATTGCTGGCCCAGCCGCGAAACATCCGAGCTCCTGGAGAGCGAAGGCGCAACACGTCAGCGACCAGTTCAGCCAACTCGTCACCGTGGGACCCAATCGTCGCGCCTTGACGATTGCTTGCATGCTCCAAGGGTTCCAGCAACTCTGCGGCTTCAACAGGTACGTACCTTGTATACCTTGAACGATGGTTCATGGCGCTAACGAACATAGCCTAATGTACTTCTCCGCCACCATCTTCCGCCTTGTGGGCTTCCGCTCGCCCACTCTCACCTCCCTTTCCATTGCATTGACGAACTTCGCATTCACACTCGTCGCATTCTGGTGTATCGACCGCGTTGGCCGACGTCGCATCTTGTTGCTTAGTATACCGGTTATGGTAGCAGGTCTGGCGCTCTGCGCGCTCGCCTTCAGCTTCATTGATCTCTCTACGGAAGAAGGTGCCAGCAACTTGCTGCTCCGTGCAGCAAGTCAAGAAAGCAAACTCTGGCCCTTCACCATCCTGCTCGCCATGGTCCTCTACGTCGCCTCTTACGCCGTCGGCCTCGGCTGCGTGCCCTGGCAGCAGTCCGAGCTCTTCCCCCTCTCTGTGCGTGCGCTAGGCAGTGCGCTCGCGACCAGCACGAATTGGGCGAGTAATACGGTGGTGGGGCTGACGTTTCTGCCTATGATGGAATTTTTGACGCCGACGGGGACGTTCGTGTGTTATGCAGTGGTTTGCGCGGTGTGTTGGGTCACTGTTCGGCGCATATATCCAGAGACGGCGGGTCTGAGCTTGGAGGATGTCGGTGGGCTGTTGACAGAGGGGTATGGGGTGCAAGAGAGCGTGAGGAAATTTAAGAGTAGGATAACAGACAGATAGATGTACCACATCGTTATTGGTTGTTTAGTGCCCGGTGCCTGTCGTCTTTCCGGTATCGTTGATGCCACAATACTCTTCCCGTGGTCATCACCATCAGTCTCTCACTTCATTCGCTCGAACAGACTGGGGTCATTGTAGCCAGCAGAGGTGCTATTAGGCTACCAGAGACGTCAGAGAAGATGCTGACTACCTCCTCGTTTCCTGGCTCTTCGGCTTTGAGAAAGGGCCGGGCACTCGATCGGGACCGCATCAGCTCACAACGTCGTTTCGAACCTGCCAGTGTGTCAGAACTTTGGGCTTGAGTGAGACAAGATCACAATCTTACGCTCTGCACCGTGTACGCTCCCTTCACTTCGACCTTAATATTCATCAAGATAAGAGTTGCATAGCAGATGCTCTCAATCTTCCCTCGCCATCCATTCCGCCTCCCAGTCTCGCTATCGCTGCGTCAGTGCGAGAAGCACAAAGTTCAAGGTGAGACTAGTGCTAAGACTGAGGTTCTAGAGGTGATTCCGTAGCTCGGCCGGCAGACTTAAAAGTGGAGATCGAAGCGCATTGCACTGGGTGCTTTGAGTAGACTTAGTTCCATGCCATGACATAGGCGACAAAGGTAGGTATAACTCACACGAGAGAATGGGGATATTGTGACATATCGAGCACGACGAAGGACAATGGAGGTGGCAGCTTGTAGGTTGTAGTTAGATGGCGGAGTATGTGGGAGCGCTGACGGGCGAAGTTATTTGCAAGTTGCGACGCTAGCGCCTGCGCCTGCTTTCACTCGTGTTCGATACCACACAGATTTACTACTGAGGCACTTTTCAGAAGTCGGGGCTCGGTGTCGAGGGCGGAACAGGACTGTGGTGGGGACCCTGGCCTCCACTCTTCGAGATAGCAAAACAGACGCAAGCGAAAGTCCAAGTGATCCGAGATGCTACTCTTGATCCTGCATCAACTCTCGCGCCGCTGGAAATCGCACAAGCCTGTCTCGGTGCTGCTTTGTCTCCTTTTGTGTGCGTGCCTGACGCAGCCAGCAGCTCGCAACTGACTCGTACCGCAAGCTCTTGACTGCTATGGCCGACGATGGCCCTGCTGAGGCGATACTTTAGCACCCTCTCTGCATGTGCGATATTGATGTTTTCGACTTCTAAAACGACGGAGTGCGGGAAATTTGGAGTAAAGGCCTGGCTCGTAATACGAATCCAAGAACATATTGGCGCTGGTGCAGCGGATGGTGTGCAGCCTCCGAGCAGTAGATTGCGTCCTTGGAACAAGTTGAGGTCCAGCTCGCCGAGCCAGTCGAGATGAACGAACGCATTCTTGTACAGGAGCGCTTCTCGGCGTAGTTGACCGCAGGACATGAGCGGGCCGTGGATGTCAAGGATGAGTGACACCTTTCGCTCGATGTTTCGACTCGAAGTGAAAATCGCGCGTGTGCCGGTCGATGATGAGGTATAGACCTCTCCGCGAAGCTCCAGAGGTAGTCGCAGCAGGGGGATTGGTCCTGATTCGTCTCGCTGCTACATGGCATCAGCTACCATAGGAACCCGATGTTCGGAAACAACCTATATCATCTCACGGGCGGCTGCGACCGGCATCGATTGATACGCTGTCTCTCTACTCACGCATTTCGACATCGTACCGGTGATAGCAGGTTTGGCAGTGGAGCGCGAGAGGAGATTGAGCTCTTAGGCATTACACAAGGCGGGGGAGTGATACAAGCGATGATTAGTGCGTGAGACAGGCGTTCGATGCGTCTTTGACTCTTTCGATCAAGTCTGACAAACAATCTTGGTCTGGGAAGACGTCTGATTACGCGATGAAAAGAGTGCTGTGCTGGATCTTTGCTTCTACAACACTTCCAGGATACTTTTCCTTGTTCGTTCCCAGGTCGTGCAAATGCGCAGATGCACACCACACGATATTTGTGTCATCGTTCCCAATGCTTGAAGCCCAGCTGTTGTTTCCCTGCTAGCAATTGAAGTAGGCAGTTCCACAGGTCTCACAAGAAAGGTCTTCCTGAACGACAACAGGAGGCACGCTCACGCACAGGTCGTGCTGTGAGGCAAGCGTTTGAGGAATGTTCTGCGAGGTGGTTCAAGGAGGTACGAAACTTGGTGTTGTGAACGAGCCGGAGTCGAGGGCCGTCTTCACCGCTCTGGTTGGCGCTCCTCGGCACTTTGCTCCGCGGCTTGGCACGACGCTCCTTCCTTTGGCTCCAGCACCTCATCAAATCATCAAACTCACCATGCGCGAATGTCTCCCATTGTACATATCAACGCCGCGGAGCTTCACAAAGCTGTCTACGTAGCTCACAGTTTGGGACTGATCGTACAGCTCCCGGGGTCGAACGGTCCGGCAGTCCGGAGCGCCTCGAGGCTTGACACGGGAAAAGCTGCGCGAGGCCTCGAGAATGTCTAAGCAGCCAGGCCAGCTCACCACCACAGCGCTCAGGCGATGAGCGGTCATCGCTTAGAACTACGCCGGAGCCGACTCGCCAGTCAGCAATGAGTTTGCCTCATATTCGCGGCACGTACTGAATAACTCAAGGCTTGATCCCTAGCCTTCGTCATGGCAGCAACGTCCTCGAAGTGGAGATCATTCTGATGATCACAGAAGCATCACTTTTCGGACGCAGGCATCCATATTCAGCCTCTACCCACGCCTCTGTTCGAGTTTTGCGGGTCGACTTCAGTCCCGCGAAGTCCGCAATCAGGTTGCAGTACGTCACACTGTCTCGCTTGCTTTGATGATTCCCATGGTGATTGAGGCTTGACGCCGCCACGCCTGTCAAGATGAAACCAGGTCTCTGGGACGCGAATGCCTTGCATTAAGTCTGACAGCCTGCGCGATCATGCGCTCTGTCCCGGCGCTAATCGATTTAGCCGTAGTCGATTGTCTCGATGTTTCTGTGTTTCAAAGCAGTGGGGCGCGGGGATGAGCAGAGGCGACAGGTCTTTGATGTTTCCACTCACGTTAAAGCAGGGAGATCTGAGTCGCTATCGACCCGAGGCAGGAGTGGCTAATATGCAGGTCGGTGTTGGTTCTTGACAGAGAGAACATCTTGCCCTTGGTCTGGTGTGGCACATCACTGTGTAATGGCAAGAACCGAACGACGCTTGTTCCACCAAGTGCAAAGAACACTGCCCATGTGGTGTTCTCGGAGATTTTCATCCGGTGGATAAATAAGCTTCCCAAGCCTCGCAAGCACCGACCGTTGAAAGCTTGTTCGCACTAACTGTGTGGAGACGGCTCCTCAAATGTCGGTTCGCGAAATGAAGTGCAATGTTTGCGGCCACTTTCTGAGGCTCCCGTACGCACGGCCATGGTTTCGACCAATATCAGGAGCGAACGAAATTGTTCTTACGGGTAGCCACATGCCCTTCGCAAGAGAAACAATCTAGAGCACAGCCGAAACGACCAAATGCGGGTTGCCTTCGATGGCTGACGACATGAACGAGCAGCACGTCCCTTGATTGATCTGTATACATAGAGGCCATGGTTCGGACTCTGTCCTCCTGCAAGATCTTCATCTCACCTTCAGTCTCTCTTTGTTCGCTTCACGGTCTCACTTAGATTCTCTTCTATACCTCACAAGCTTGTACCATGGCTCGTTACTCCTACGTCTTCTCTGCGTTGATCGCAACTGCTGTCGCAGCCGACGGCGCGGCTTACGCGCAATGCGGCGGCAACGGCTTCACTGGCGCCACGACCTGTGTGTCTGGCTACACGTGCCAGTACCAGAACGACTACTACTCTCAGTGCGTTCCTGGCAGTGCCGCAGTCACAACAAAGGCTGCTGCGCCGACAAAGGCTGCTGCCACTACGCTGATGACCGTCCGCTCTTCTGGTAGGCTCCATTCCAGTACAGAAACTCGTGCATGGTACTGACAATCTCACAGCCGTCGCCTCGGCCAAGCCCGTGGCTTCCGCCGTCGCCGCACAGGGCTCATCTGCCTCTGGAAAGACCCAGTACGCTGGTGTCAACATCGCTGGATTCGACTTCGGCTGCTCCACTGACGGAACCTGCTCTGGTGGATATGTAGACCCCAGCACTGACGGCATTTCTCAGATGCAGCACTTCACCACCGCCGATAAGCTTAACGCCTACCGCTTGCCCATCGGCTGGCAGTATCTCACCAAGAACACACTTGGCGGTGCTCTTGATACTACCATTCTCGCTGCTTACGACAAGTTGGTGCAGGGCTGCTTGGCCACCGGCGCCCTCTGCATCATCGACTTGCACAACTACGCCCGCTGGAACGGCGGCATCGTCGGTCAGGGTGGACCCACAAACGCCCAGTTTGCCGATGTCTGGTCGAAGATCGCTGCCAAGTACAAGTCTGAGAAGAACATCGCGTTCGGCTTGATGAACGAGCCCCACGACCTTACCATGACCACCTGGGCTACTTCCGTCCAGGCTGCCGTCACTGCCATCCGCAAGGCCGGTGCCACCTCGCAGTACCTCCTTCTCCCCGGTACCGACTACACCTCCGCCGGAACCTTTGTCCAGAACAGCGGCCCCGCTCTTCTCACCGTTAAGGACTCCGACGGCAGCACCAGCAAGCTGATCTTCGATGTCCACCGCTACCTCGACTCCGACAACAGCGGCACACACGCCGAGTGCACCACTGACCACGTCTCCGACTCCTTCACTCCTCTTGCTTCCTGGCTTCGTACCAACGGCCGTAAGGCTATCGTCTCCGAAATCGGTGGTGGCAACACTGCTTCTTGCGAGCAGTACGTCTGTGCTGCCCTTGCTTCGATCAACAAGAACAGCGATGTCTACCTTGGCTACACTGGATGGTCGGCGGGCAAGTTCGATCAGTCTTACGTCCTGACTCTGACACCTAACGGCTCGACTGATCAGCCTTTGATGACAAAGTGCTTCAGCCGTGCATAGATTATGGACAAGGTGTCTTTGCAAGACGTATGAGGGCTGCATCTCGGGGAAGATCGCCAAGCCAGCTACTTCGATCTTCAATTCTTCTTCTTTTCAATCTGTATATACATATCTTCGAATGCACGACGCATCTGGTGTTCTCATAAGACCCAGCTTTACACGTTTAAGACCTGAAAAGCCTGCTATGATCTGTGGTATGTGTTGACAAAGCTTACATGATCGTCGCTGCCAGCCCGCAGCAAGTCACTTCGAAACGCTCACAGCGCGAGCAAGAACGCTAACCGTTCCAGGCAAGTGCTTATTCCGCGTTGATCTGCCTAACTTCAAGGCATCGAACATCGCTCGCATGCTCATACTCTGCACAACACAGACGGCCAAGAACTGTAACGATGGCTTCCTCCCCATCCACATCTGTGGCAGAAGCTGCTTCCGCAATGCTGCTCCCGCACCTGTCCCTCAATGAGAACGGCAGCACGACCGTCATCTTCATCCACGGTGCCTTCGGTGATAGCAACGACTGGGACCTAGTGGTACCGCAGATGCGGGGTCATCATCTTCTCCTGCCTGATACCCCCGGTCACGGTCAATCTTCGCACCTATCCTTCTCCATCGCGTCATCTGCAAAGCATATCGCACGCTTGATCGCAGCCAAAGCCGTCGATGGCCGTGCACATATTGTCGGTCACAGCCTTGGAGCGTCGATTGCGATACGTTTGGCCATCAATCATCCTGATGTCGTTCTTTCCACATTCGTCTCCGGCTACAGCGGCATGCAGCTATCGAGCGTCCCGCTCTTGCCATATTTCTTCTGGACATCGAATCGCATCGAGAATGCCGTGCCTCGTCCTGTCATTCGTTGGCTGATGGACGGTACGGACCTGCGCCGCACAAGTGGTGCATCGATGGCACTTTGTACGGCGATTGCGCACTCCGATCAATTCGAGCTGCGATCGTGGACGTCGAGGACCTTGATCGTTGCAGCGGGTAAAGGTGGACTGATTCCATCGGATGACAATGTGGATGCCGCACGCCACCTTGCAAAAGTTGGTATGGAAGGCAACGCGAAGACTCGTGCTGTCATTCATCCCGCTATGCGACACCCGTGGCCTCGACAGGATCCCAAGCTTTGGGCTGAGGCCGTGACGGCTTGGGTGGAGGAGCGGGATTTACCGGCTGGATTTGCTCCGCTATAAGCATGTGGTGCGCTACGAGTTGCTTTCATGCATGTCCTGCCCATTCAATCGACCGTCCTTCAAAGTACGGTTTTTCTCCAGTTCGGAAACGCCTGCAAGTCGCGTCCTTGGTCTTTCGACAGACGTGCCCAAACGTTGCGGGATACTTTCGGCGCTGACTGCCAGTGATCACCGCGGCGCCACTTGTTTATTCGAGCTGTACTAAAGAAATGTGACGGTCGTAATTTGGCGATCTTGAGGGTGTTTGGCGAACATGGTTTGGTGCGCCGCGGTCGGCGATATTTTACAGTAAATCAAGTCCTGGAGCTGAAGTCGGAGCACACCAAACCCGAGTGAAATCACATTTACAAATGCCTGATCTGATGACATATCCGAGACGACGCTTCGCTCTCAGCGTTGTAACACCACGCTAACAACACGACGTCACACCTGGACCATGTCTCCTTCAAGCTCCATGACGACTTCTTCAAACGCCACAATGTCAGTATCACCGCGCGAGCACGCGAGTGTTGTCTGAAATCTGTAGCGCTGTTCGCAACCAACGCCGCTCGCTTATTCTCCGCTTGCCTGCCGAATTGCGCAATACGATCTACACGTACGCCTTCAAGTCAGCTAACTTACACACAGATTTCGCACAGTCGCAAAGCAGAACCGTTATGCACAGCAGTATCCATGACGGAATCTCCCTACGCTCAGCTTGTCGGCAGTTGCGACACAAAACGACCTCTTATCACTACCAGGTTACAGCGCTCTTGCTTCCGAAACACTTCGTACGCATCCAGGACCCCGTGCGCGTCGTCGGCCAAAGGTGCTGCGCAGAGTTGCGCGGGCTCACGGTACACGATAAAATTGCAATGTCCCCGGTCTAGTACCCTGGTGTTGGCTTAAGGGATAGGAGGAGATATATCTATGTAATAATAGCAAATGGGTGATGTATAACTCTTCCAGCTAGTCTTACGACTGAATGCATAACACACTTTGCGATACTGTTAGCGATACTAAGGCATATGTATAGGCGCGCGAGCAATGCAACAAGCACGCTGTCTCTCTGAATTAAGGTTCAGCTCAAGCAACCGCATCGTTCTACGAAACACGGCCTGGATTTAGAGATGAGCCAAAATCATGTCGAAGGTATGTGAAGGGAAATGCCTGACAGCAGAGTGGCATAACGGAACTACAATAGTACGGTGGCGTTTATTCGCAGACTAGGGCTACTAAGAAAGCTCCATGGGGGTTTAATCAAGGTAGGTTCCAGTACCTGTAATTGGCATGACGAATAAGCTGAGAGATGTTCCGCTCTTCACATCGCGGAACAGCGCCCTTCTTGTTGGCATGTGTACAAAACAGGGGCGGGGGCCTGTTCACAGAGAAAACAACGCTATTACAGATGGTAATCTGATTCCTACCTGCAGGCAATCAATGGCTGCTTAGATGCATTGAAGAGAAGATGAAGAGAAACTGACTGTGAGCCCATTTCTCAAGTTGTGCGCACGAATAGTCGCAGACACGCAGATTGGCAAATGTGCTCAATTACGGACACTCTGAGTTGCGGACGGCTCTCGTCGCGGACGGCTCGGGTCGCGAGATGTGTCTGGTCACGGACCAATCTAGTTGGGAGGAAGTTTGCTTCATGTACATTCTTGATCCGGCACAGGTACGACTCTAGCAACCTTGGTTACGGAAGTGAACTTTTCCGTTTCCCGGTCTATGTAGATCTACTGCGCATAGGGGTTAAGCAGTATAATATGCCTGTAAACCTCAAAGTCTATATAACGGTCTTTAACTGCGCTCATCACAGCTGAGGCAGAGTGAAAACACGATATCACTATTCAAAGTGCTTTCTTACTCAGCCAGTTCACACATTCTTTCCAAACGGATGCCATCATCTTGTCTGTTCGACTTTGATGTCACAATCTGAAACTGATGTGTAAGTCTCTACAGACTCCTTCTGGCGGCCTTTGTTGATCACCACTACAATGTCATCATCCGCGCAGGACCTGCGGGTCTTTTGATCGCATGGTGAATGGTGGATGGCGCGTTGCGGCATCAGCGCTAGGATCATAGACAAACGTTGCAAAAAGGTCATCAATGGTCACTCCGATGGTCTGAGACCTCGCACGGAGGAAATATTTGACAGTATGGGAGGCGGAATACAAGAGAAGTTCCAAGCTGAAGGCTACATCTTCGAGAACATGATGATTTGATTTCGTATTGCAATGTCCCATTCTTAGGCTTCGATCGTATCTGAAGGTAATAAAAATCAAAGATGATAAGGGAGGATTGACTCGGTCTCAAAGCCAGCAACTCAGTGAGAGTTACATGACGGATCTACCTTCCCCCTTTCCTCCTCATACAATAGCTCAGGGGCAGATCGAGCGCTTTCTGATCGAAGGGGATCGAGAGAATTTCAGACTCAGCGCTACGAATAGAGCGCGGGACTGAGGTCACTTCTTTCAACTATGCATCCTCGTCGGAAGGCACTGCGAACAGTCATCCTCTCGAGCTCACCCTACGCACGCTCTCGGACGATGAATCAGACCCAGTGCCTGTCCCTGGTGCGTTTGGTGGGTGCAATATCATTGCTGAAAGTAACACGTCACGTGACGAACTGTCACAGGTCACCAGGCTCACTGCTGGTTTAGGAGTCAGTGAGGCTTTAAGCATGGTACGAGGCTCCCGGGATGAAAAACTCTGTTATACATAAGCCAACACTGTCAGGGGCACGATTAACATAGTTCAATGACCAATGTCCCGGACATCTACCGCCCAGCCTTTCTTTCTGTGGAACTTAGTACGTTGATGATCATCCCTCGAGAGCGCAACTCGACGCGTCTGTATGTTTCATTCAGCAACCAGGGCCATGAGGGACGATTCGATCGCTCATCGATCACTTTAGAGCGAATCCTTGCAAGAGCCAAAAAAATTTGCAACAAATAACCAAAGAAATTTGCAACAGCCCAAAATTTCTTTGAGCCTTACACGCTCGATTTCAAAGTGTGCGAGTTCTGCATCGTCTATCAGGTCGGCCAGAGGGTCTCAGAAAGTGATCAACATCCGAGCAACCGCATCTTTCTTGCAGGAGATGCTGTACATATGCATTCTCCAATAGTTGAACTAGGCATGAACACGAGGATGCAAAACGGATAACTTCGGATGGGAGGTTGTGATGGCGGCTGTGGGCGCTGCAAAAGATCCCTTCTGCCCAGCGACGCTGTGCTACCGTCTCTTCGTGAGGCTCGACGCGCAATCATGACCTACAGTGAGGGAATCAGAGACTACGTCGTGTAATTTTCCGCCTACGTAGTGTCCAGACATCCGCCTGCGTTCCTGCGTACGTCATCGTCTCTATCGTCAACACGGGCCATGTCGTGATTTTAACACCTCGCAGCTTTTGCCAAGCCTTTCTCTGTCACCTTGCATAACAGTTCGCCCTTTTCTTTGCGTTCCGGGTAATGCCCTGAACTTAATCCGATGAGCACAGAGTGAGGATCGTCTTCCTGGCGGACTTCCCAGCAGATTGTGGCCCATACAGCTACACAAGCCGCTCGTTTGATCACCTCGTTACAACAAGGCGCTGCTTGCCGTTTCCCCATGTAAATATTGCTCGCTCGCCTTTCGACTCTGTTCCTCCATTCTTCTCTTGTTACTCGCCCTCTCTCTCACTGCGATGGCATATAGAGGCTTCAGAACATAAGGGACTCATCTAGTGTCATATACGGCTTAGTCTTCTAGACTAGAAGAAGAGTAAGGCTATTGAATTCTGAAACTTATCAAGACTTTCGTGGTGTGGTTGAACTCCACTCTCCGAGCAGAGTGGAGAAGCACCCTCTGATGAGATGATTAAATAGTAGATATAGAAGGCAATAGAACTTTTAGAAGGCAGAAACAGCGAAGCTAAAGTCTGCTAAAAAGATGCATAATACAGAATTTGCCTGGAAGAGGCGCAGGTAGCGGGCGAGGGAAAAGGGGGAATGTAACTAAGTTAGAGCTGAGATAGTTAAGGAAGTAGCTAAACGCAAGGCTCAAAGACAGCATGATCAACAAGCTCGTGACGCTAAAGACGCAGCGTGGCTGCCTTAAGGAGGCAAGTGAAAGCTTTTACAGTCTGTGGCGCTAGGAAACAAGCATAACTGTAGTGCCGGAGCCGCGCAGGGTGGTGTAGTTGCTGCAAACTCTAACCCGAACTCGCATCTACACTACCTATAGTGGCAATGTAGCAACTCCATAGAATCAATTCATTAAAAGCAGTATCGTCGCAGAGGTCTCTAGAGCATCGTAATGATACCTGCTGTGACAACATCTATTATGCGTTGCTCTATAACTTCATTTTGCGAGTGCGCGTTGGGGTGGTTTGGCGTATTGACTGAATCCGTGTGGTGGGCGAACGGACACAGTGACTCTCATCACCCTCAACAGCTCAGGCCTACGTATTCAGAAGCTCTGGACCGTCTTCGAATATTTATCAACGGCGCCAATGACACCCTGTCACGTGCTTTCGACGTACCAGTAGCAATGTTTTCGATGAGTGTGATGTCATGACGTCCAGAATTAGTCGGGCCAGTGCTGATACGGGGTGCAGAATGCATGCTACGAGATACGTATACGCACGGTGAATATTGCTTGTCTCGCGCCTGATGATCTGGTACACTAGTGCAATTAAGGATCATGAACGAAATACGCATAAGTTTTCCCGAGGTTGGTCCGAGCACCATGTGAGTAGGGCAGAGGCAGCTGAGAACCGCATTGACTGGCTTACTGTTACATCCCAGAAGCCGCTTCCAGATCATTTAGCGCATTCGTCTGTCGCGATAACAAGAGTTGGCTTAGCCATGGCCAGGATTGGCAAGTTTCGACATTGTGCTCGATCCACAAGTGAATTCTGCACGGGTAATTGGCAATTCTCAAGATTGTTCATGCGTCACAGATTTGATGTTTAGTGATTTTGACAAGGTTATGTATTGAAGTCAATGCTGAGGAAGAGATCCCTATAAAGTTGCGTATACGTCAGCGTTGTATACATCAGCCTTCACGGTACGCTACT
Organism: Didymella pomorum; assembly: GCA_022225945.1. Classification (NCBI taxonomy): domain Eukaryota; kingdom Fungi; phylum Ascomycota; class Dothideomycetes; order Pleosporales; family Didymellaceae; genus Didymella; species Didymella pomorum. The sequence continues at coordinate 8,562 of JAKJXN010000037.1, read as the reverse complement.
TTCTTGGCCTCGCAGTCACGTCGGGACATCTCGGCAAATTTACATAGATAAGACTCTCTCCGCAGCCAAATTGCCAAAACACATTCAACCATGAAAACACGTCTTTCAGTTATTTTGGCAAACGCCGCGTTGACAGTGGCGAAAATGTCGCATATGTCGCAAATGCGTCACAACCCTGCCCTTCCTGGGTGGCACAGCGACCCAAGCTGTGTATTCGTCGCCGAATGGGACAACACCACGTTTTGTACCACGTCGACATTCCTCCTAACACCCGGGCTTCCTGTATATGGAACCAAGGATAATATCAACTTCCAATTAGCCAGTCACGCACTTTCCCGCAAGGTTCAATATCCCAAATTCGACCAGTCCCTGACTATGAACGACGGTATTTGGGCTCCGACAATTCGATACCATCAAGGTGTCTTCTACATCATTACGATATACAGGAACAACGTCCTTGAAGTTGGCAAAAACCAGGGTTTAATCTTCGAATCAAAGGACCCGTACAGTAATGATGCCTGGAGTGATCCGGTCCAATACAATGCAGAGTACATCGATCCAGACCTCTTTTGGGACGATGATGGTACTGCGTATGTCGCAAGTGCTGGTACCTTCATACAGACTGTTGATCTGAAGACTGGCACGTTTGGCAAAGCACGCTCAATCTGGAATGGCACTGGCAATGGATTTGCCGAAGGTCCACACCTATATAAGAAAGACGGATACTACTACCTCCTGAGTGCGGAAGGAGGGTCCGGGATGAACCACTCTGTTGTTATGGCTAGGTCTAAGGCTATCCTGGGACCTTATGAGAATTTCCCCAAGAACCCGATATTGACGAACAGAGGGTCGGGTGAATACTTTCAAAACATTGGTCATGCAGATCTCTTCCACGACGTTAGCGGACGGTGGTGGGCTACCACGTTGACCTGGCGCTCAGGACCAAAAGGGAAGAATTATCCCATGGGTCGCGAGATGACTCTGACACCTGTTAACTGGGTATTTGGGGATTGGCCTGTCATCGAACCTGTTCGTGGCTTGCAAAATGGATGGTGCCTTGCAGCCTCGAGAGACATGCCAGGTGACGGGCCGTTTGTTGATGAACACGACGATGTCGACTTCCCACCAAATTCATCCATCCCGAAACACTTCGGGTTCTGGCGCTGGCCGGACAGAGGAGCTTACACTATTTCTCCACCAGGTCACCCTGGAACGCTCGAGCTCAAGCCCTCTGCGGCAAGCATAATAGCTGGCTACAAAAACTACACTGCCGGCTACGAAGTCGCGAACTTCACTTTGATTACACGTCGCCAGACTGACACCCTCTTTCAGTTCAGTGTCGATGTTTCATTCACACCCGAACTGCAGAACGAGGAGACCGGCGTTACTGTGTTCCTCAACCAAGTGCAAAACATCAATCTTGGAATTGTCATGCTCCCTCGGGGCACATCGAACGGCTCAGACACGACCACAAATTCCACATTGGCCCCCCATCTCCGTTTCATTGTGTCTGGCCTAGGGAGCGAGGAAAAGAACGTCACCGGCAATATACCCGCACCAAATGTGACGATAGTCCCGGATAATTGGCTCACCAGTGCCATACGATTAATAATTCGTGCAGAAAGTGAGACACACTATGCTCTCTACGCTGCCTCAAGCGCTGCCCCATGGGATGTGTTGGACATGGGACGAGCACCAGCCACTATCGTGAGTGGTGGTGATGGACCATTCACAGGTAAGTCTGCTACTCAGGCAAGCGATCCTTTCAATTAACGATGAGACTTCAGGATCATTAGTGGGGGTCTACGCTACCAATAATCATGGACATGGGAAGACACCCAGTTATATCTCAAGATGGAGATACCAGGGCATCGCTCAGGTGATTGACAATGGTGTGTTCGTGCCATCGCGATCATATTGATCCCACTCAAGCTGAGCAGCTTCAACGTTCGACGTGGGGACCTAACATAAACGGTAAATAGGTGAGGAGGATTTCTCATCAGACAGCCTTATTGTTTGACTAAATTGAGCTTTCTTGCACACAACGGCATAACCAAATATAGTTTGCTCCACACCTTTGCCCCTCTCCATCATGATCAGCAAACCTACATACAACTGCATGATTTCATGCTAGTCCTTTTGAGTCATTCACAGCTCAATTGCTTGATTAATTGATCTCTTCGGCTACTTTCTCGTTGCAAATTTTTCGTCGCTAACTCTCAACATGCAGTGACCGTCTTTGATGGTAGCACACTCGTGAATCACACATGCTGCCAGGTACATAAGCACCCGGAATGGTAGCAAAGATAATTGTGTGAAGATTCGAGAGGTGCACTAGTCTATGCTCCCGCAAGCGCTGATGGCTCCAGACCCTAAGTCATCTCTCCCTAGCTACTCAGGCATTATCAAATAGCACAAGGATCTCAGTCCCGCGCTACTGTCAAGACTTTCCTCCACACAGGCTTGCGTCAGTAAGTTTGTTCCAGACTTACTAACGCACCTCTGTGCGTAGTTAGCCTTTGGTTCTTGCTTTCCTTTTCTTTGTTTCACTCGTGCAGAGGCTCCCTGCCTACTATAAATAGCCACCTACCTCTATACCTTGGATAGCTCTCTGTCTACTATTTTGTCTTTTCAGCAAATTCAACTATTAACCAGATCGCTATCTTTTGTGCTCGTGATGTCAGCCTCACAGCTACCATCCCGCTAGTAGCTCTGCATGATTAAGTCAACGCATGGAAACATTGGTTCAGGAGATGATTCTATCAGAGGGTTGATAGGTAAGACGAAGCGAGGGTCTTTTGTCCATCGATAGACGAAGCACATAGTGTTATATTGCTCCGCTGTCGATGCGCCCCCACGGAAGTGAGCACTGTTACGAGGGACGCAGGGATCAGATCAAGATAGACGGAGGACAGGTCTCAGGTCTTAGAGACACTCCTGAATTAATTGTAAGGAATGCGTACCGAGCAGGAGAGAGAATTCGTTGAATGAATGAATAAAAGACCATTTTGATTCGTTTCGGGAGAGAGACTGTTGAAATGATTCATCAGAGTAGCTGCAAACTCAGGATCATCCAGAAAAGTTGAGTTAATTGTTCCAGACTCGATAAGAAGGCGGTCTCTTTTTCTGCTTCAATGCGTAAAGTGGTGGTTTCGTTCACGGCGAGCGCATGTTCGACGGTGACGAAAAGCGCGACGATTACAGGTGCTTTGATGATTCCGATAGTTGCACTTAATGTAGCTTTTTCTTGTCTTCTGTATTGGATAGAGGAGTTGTATGTCTACAAATGCAGCTTAACGAAATACTTTATACCGCTGGAAAAAGAAACCCCGAGAACAATGCGTATGTCAGGACTTTCCTCCACACAGGCTTGCGTCAGTAAGTTTGTTCTAGACTTACTAACGCACCTCTGTGCGTAGTTAGCCTTTGTTTCTTTGTTTCCTTTTCTTTGTTTCCTTTTCTTTGTCTGTTTCACTCTTTTGTTTGTTTCACTTGTGCAGAGGCTCCCTGCCTACTATAAATAGGCAGCTACCTCCACACCTTAGATAGCTCTCTGTCTGCTATTTTGTCTTTCACTGAATTCAACTATTAACCAGATCGCTATCTTTTGTGCTCGTGATGTCAGCCTCACAGCGTAATTGAGGTCGCAAGGGCAAAAGTAGGCCGTACTAACGGCATAACGTCAACTTCTGCCAAGACTATAAGACATAGGGTTTTAGGCCGAGCTGCCGGGTTGCTAGTGTGCCGGAGTAATATATAAACTAGACACCATTGATGAGAGACGCAACACGAAACCCGAAACCCGAAACCCAAAACACGAAACGAGAAACACGAAACGCGAAACACGAGACACGAGACACGAGACACAACAAGCAAGTCGCGCTAAAAGACCTGTAGACAAGTAATTAGAGATATCGCACTTGATTACTCGCGTTAGAACAAAGATTTAGTAGGGTGTAGTTACTATTGGGGGGATAGTTGTGCTCGATGCTGTGATAACCAGCTCGGAACTTAGATCTGAGCCAAGGTCCGATACCTGTCCGACTCGGACCCTGGCCAGATCCTGGTTACTCACAAGCCCCTATCTTGACCCTGGACTATCAGATGGTATAAAGGCAGCATAGGTAGCAAGGTAGACTGACAGCTTTTGAGTATCCTTCGTACAAGACCTATAGGAATAGAGGAATCTCCTGTGTCCCAGTCCCAGTGCTCCCATACACCTCGTAGCGGATTCCCACACGTTTCGGAGCCCTCTATCATCCTGCGTCGTTACAAGCGGTGCTACTCCTAGAGAGCAGCAGAGGCCTGCATCCATAGAAGGCGGTGTTATATTAGCGCAGATAGATGCGAGAGATGTAAAGTAAAGTTCAGCAGAGTAGGGAGAGGTGCAGGCGCGTGCTGCGCGGGTCTGCTGGTGCCTCAGGAGCTGGGGCGGTGGTGCTGACTCAAGGGCCGAAATGTGGGCTTAGGTCAGGATTTTTGTCGCCGAGTTTGCTGCACCGCAGGAGAATGCGTAGGACAGTAAGCACACGTCTACCCTCCGCTAAGCTCTACGTGCCGTGGTGATGGTGCTATCGCAGATCAAAGTTAGGGGCAGCAAGTTCTAGCAGCTAAATTAGGCAAGGCGCCCCTAAGGACGCGCTAACGCAAAGAGGAGTTTTAGTGAACTCTAACAGCAGCTAGGCCTTAGCAGGCACACAACTACTCCTACTAGAGAAAGTACGCTTCTCTTATATGCAAACAGGCTGTCCTCTATTACCCTATAGCTGCAGCGTCTACATATTAGGGTTCTATAGCCACTGCAGGCGCACGCTGCGCATCAGCAGCCTAGCTAGGCTGCGCTAAGCCTAATTAGGGTTTTTAGTGAACTCCTAACTATGCAGCAAGGCTAAGCCTCTCTCTGCTATTGCTGCGCTACAGCAACTAGCGCACCTGTCACTACCACAAGCACCTACCGCGATGCCTCCTCAAGGGGGAGAGAGGCCTAAGAAGTACGCTACTCCTGCAGACAGCAGAGCAGCGCAAAGGATCCGCAACTAGCAGCAATACCTGCATAGGCAGCAACTACCACGCCCTATTACTATCATCCCCTATAAACCTCCCCTGCTAGATAATAGCACGCTGCGCCCTACACCTATAAGCACAGGGCTTTGCATTAGCTCTAGTGTCCTTGCGCCTAGCACTAGTGCAGGCCTCCAAAGCCACAGGCCAGCAGAGCTAGCAGAGCAGCACCTAGCGTAGCAGGATCCAAGCGCTGCGTTAGCCTCCCTAGCCGTCAGCGACCCGGACTACGTGAGGGAGGTAGATAAGCTGCAGGCTCAAGATCAGGAGCGAATCGCAGAGCTCCAGGAAGAGAATGCAGCCATTGCGCAGCTCATACAGGCATCAGAGGCTGCTGCAGCAGAGGCCCTCTGCAGCCTTTAGAGGGGAGCAGATAGTTAGCAGCACAGCAGTCATGTAAGCACCATAGATGCCAAGCGCGCTGCTAAGGCTCTAGGTGCTAATGGCATGTTAGTGTATAGCAGCCCTATTATTAGCAGCCCTCTTGTTAGCAGCTAGCAGGAAACTGCAGCACTAAGCACGCCTATCTCCCAGCGTGCACCTAGCCTAGCCGCAGCAGGCAGTGCGCTAGCCTCCAGCTCCTCCAGCTCTGCAGAGAAGAAGCGCAAGAGTCTGTTTCTAGCACAGCACAACAACCTCCTCCGCTACTTCTTACTACAAACTAGCAGTCCTCCCTTACCCGCTCTAGTGGCAGCACCTTAGCGGGAGAGCTAGTCCCTCTGCAGCCCTAGGTCTTAATTAAGCGCCTGGCAAAGCGTAGGCTAGCTTGCTAGTACTTAGCCTAAGCAAGAGCTCCCCTTTTAGCCACTGCTTAGAGGCTGCACTATCAGCAAGCAGAGGAGCGTGTCTTCTAGCAGGAGTAGAGAGCAGGCTAAGGGGGCAGAGAGCGTTACTAGCAAGCTTGCAAAGCAACTCTGCCACTTCTTAGGCTGCTCCTACAAGGACTATAACAGGGCGCAGGAGCTACATGCGCAGCACTATTAACGCAGCAACGTTCACCCTAGGTGCTCCTTATTTAAAGCAATAACAGAGCGCCTGCGCAGAACGTATAGCAGGGGCAACCCTCTGCCTAACGTGCTCTAGAACGCGCACTTCATAAAAGCGCAGAGCCTAGAGGGTATAGATATGCAGAGTGCTTTTAAGGGCGTAGACGCTGCAGCTCCGCCAGAGGACGCAGGCACGCGCAGGGAGAGGCTCCCCCTCAGCCTCTGTATGTCAAAGTACTACAACAGCAGCACTAGGGCCTGCGTTCCTAAGACGTTGTTTAATATCAACAGCCTCTGCTGCTTCCCCACCAGTCTAGGGTTTGCACGGCATGGTATCCAGTAGTTACTAAACGCAGTGCGTGCTCTTAACCTCAGCCATAACATCTACTTTAGTGCTACGGTTGCAGCCTACAACTCTGCTGGAGATCTACGTACAGTAGCTCAACTACTACATAAGATCCCGCATTACTGCTTTGGGGCAGTAACAGGCATAGAGTCAGTCTAGGTCTTTATCTTCTTCCCTAAGCTCCGCCTAGGATGCAACTATGACAGCTTAACCTACCTAAGCAATAACAACTTTAAGCTTTGGTATAACAGCGTGCTCATGCCTGCCGTGCAGGCTGTAGTTCAAGATCCAAACACGCTCCTATACTACCCTGCAACTGCTGAAGTAGTTGCACTAGATGCAACCACGCTCTCTGCTGAAACGCTTAGAAAGAAGGAGTTATCGCGCAAACAGCTGCTAGTGTATGCTATGCAGCTGCAGCATCTTGACCTTATCTAGGTGCAAATATAGCAAAATATTGCTAGTAACCTAGCACACAGCTACTTCTACAATGCTTTCCTATTTGCAAACTCTAAAGACACTAAGCTAGAGTTTCTAGGCGCTAACCTTAGTGCAGCCTACTAGAAATAGGAGAGGAACTAGTCTAACTACACTAACGCTGCCTTCTATAGCAAGGACTGCACTTTTGTTAATCTTGCTAAGCAGATTACCTTAGAGGATAGCTACCTACCTACTACTCCTATCTCTAGCTCTAAGCATGCTGAGGTGTTCCTCTAGAGGGAATGCTGCCTTAAAAGCTACTACTAATTAAGGTATAAAGTGCTCGCTAATAGGAAGCCTGCTAGGGGTAACCCTAAACGCACTGTCTACTTGTTCGCAATAATGCAGGACAGCGCTAACCAGACTCTCTTTGCAGCGCTAGGTAGCACAGAGCGCTTAGAGGGCCTAGTCTACTCGCAGTTCTACAGGCTCGTGAAGGCGCCCTTTAACACCTCCAAGGCCTACGTCTTTAAGCAAGATACGCTTAAGAACCTTGCTCTAGACCCTAGCTACGCTAAAAGCCTAAAGCAGGAAGGTAGGGCGTCAGTGTTTACAGAGGCAGCTTGCAAGAAGGCCTACCTACACATAAAGCAGCAAGCGCACGTAAACCTAAGGGACAATAGCCGCAGGTCTTATAGGATTCAAGAGGAGCACCAAATATCTCTAGCTATAATAGATGAGGTTAAGAGCCAGTGGACGCAGCAGGATCTCTACAGCGCTCCTAAAGAGGCTGCAGAGCCCGCCCTCCCCTACTATATTATCCCTACTAAGGAGCTGTTTACATTCCTCTACGCGCAGATTAACAAGTACTGCTTACTCTTCAAGCACACTCACGCCCACACCTTTAGGCCGTATTCGCACCTACAGATTGCTGTTATGCTAGTGGCCTTACAGTCGCTTCAGTTCTGCTACAGTAGCAGCCTCCTAGGTCAAGAGCTTCTGCTCTACAAGGATCGCTGGGAAAGGGATAAGGAGCAGCATAAAGTAGTAGTAGAGGGCCTTAGAATGCAGCAGACAATTAAAAGCTGCAGGCTTAGGTAGTATCTGCTAAAGTTTAACTAGGCTATCCTGCGGATCTAATCGCCTTATAGGGAGAACATGCTCTGCAGCTGCCTTCTTACCCACCCTAAGTACAAGAAGAGGCAGCAGGCAGTAAAGGACCTATAGAGTGTGTTTATTTAGTTTAGTTAGGCAGCAAGGTAGTTTCACTAGTACAACGTTAAGCACAACCTAGGCCTACTACAAAAGTAGCTTAAGTATCTGTTTGCGCTCAACCTAGAGCAGTTTAATGCTAACCTATAGAGAGCGGTGGTGAGGGCGAAGGGGCAGGCGCAGGAGCTCTCTCCCTAGGCGTGCTAGCAGGCAGGGAACGTCGCATACAGCTATAATAGAATAAAGCGCCTCTTCCTCGCTAATTCTGTGGCAAGCCTGCCGCACCTCATAACAGGGATAAAGGGAGCGTTCAGAGACACTAGGGAGCTGCTTAACTTCATCTTCCTAGAGGATAAAAGGAAGAGAGCTAGCTAGCAGTAGAAGCCCTTCTGCCAGATTCTGGCCAGGACCCGCAAGCTGCTATATATATTGGGTTGTCGGATTGCCGTCGGCAATCCGTGCCAAGCCGGTACGTGCACGCTAAGCGAGGGTCGACAATCCAGCCGCTAATCCTACAAACTTGACAGCAATCCTCCG
>JAKJXN010000036.1:322626-346546 GCA_022225945.1 Didymella pomorum | reverse complement strand
CCTTTGTTTCTTTGTTTCCTTTTCTTTGTTTGTTTCACTCTTTTGTTTGTTTCACTCGTGCAGAGGCTCCCTGCCTACTATAAATAGGCAGCTACCTCCACACCTTAGATAGCTCTTAGTCTGCTATTTTGTCTTTCACTAAATTCAACTATTAACCAGATCGCTATCTTTTGTGCTCGTGATGTCACAAGTGTGATGTTGTTAGTCTGCGTTCCTTAGTTGTAGTATCCCTTTAGGATCTTCTTAAGCCATGCTTTAGTTTCCTGCGGGTTATTAGTTGGAATGGCTGTGAGCGCGTTGGCGCTGGTGTAGCAGCCATATACGTCGTTGTGTCGTGCCACGTCGCGAGCCTGTCGTTCGTTGGATTCGCGTAGCGCGCGGTCGCACTAGTTTGCTTCGTGCTGCTCTCGTGCAGTGCGGGTCTTAGTTGGCTTCTGTAGCACCTGAGGTTCTTCCTCTAAGTAAGGCGTGGGTGCTCGGTTGTATGCTTCGCGGACGTTAATCTGTGACATGTCCTTATTGGAATACTTGATGTAATTGTCATTGCTCCTGGAATAATCGTCTTTTATAAGACGTCCTATGTCATTGGTGAGAACTTCCCATTCGTCACTGGTCCCATTGTTGTTGTTGGTGGTCAGCACGTTGAGCTGTTGGACCACCTTGTTCTTTATGCGACAATTGCGGGCAAAGTGGCCTTGCTTGCCACATCTGTAACAAGTCACATTGGACTTGTTTGGCTTGCTTCCCTTGCTCTGATCCTTGTTCCACCTATTGGGTCCTTTGTTGATGTTTGATAGGTCTATGGCCTCAGGTCTGTGGTATCCACTGTTCGTATTCTGGTGGATGCGTCGTCCCGTGTTGGATTGATAATGGCCGCCGCGCTGACCGCGGTGGAAGTTGTTGTTGCGCCATGGGTTGCGTGGAGGCGGGCGTCTGTCAGTTAAGACCACGCGCGCTCTTGGATTGTCTTGTAGTTCCTGCTAAAGTTCCTGAAGCCGGACATTGATGTTGATGGCTGTGTTGATAAGGCTGTTGAGGGTTTTGACACTTGCGCTAGTGCGCATGAGTTCCTCCTTAACCTTAGGCTTTAGTCCTTGTCAGAACATTGTTATTAGGGCAGTGTTGTCCTAGTTAGTGTTAGCAGCAAGCTGCTAAAACTCTGCTGCGTAATCTGCAGCTAACTTCTCCTGCCTAATGCGTTAGATGTTGCGTTAAGCGATAGTGGGTTTGTTAGAGACTCTGAAGATTAGCTTAATCTTTTCCTTAAATGCATTAAAGTCTCTTATCTACTTATCTACCTTATTAGGGGCATCGCTAGCTTAGTACTGCTGTACAAAGGGCTTAATCCACTGAAAGGCCTTGCCTTACATATAGCTAGCTACAAGGACAACTTGCTTAATCTCAGGCACCTTCTTACCTTAGAAGGTAAAGAAGAGGTCCTACTGCATAAGCTAGTTATTAAGCTTGCTACGTTCTCTATAGTACAAGTTAGGCTTGTTGACGTTTATACTAGAGGTGTAGGCTAGAGGTTCATAGTCAACATCTATGTTAGAGCTGCTAGGGGTAGAGCGTGTTCCTAAGATAGTACTTATCTTAGGGGTGTTCAAAGTGTTGAAGTTATATGTGGGACGAAGTCCTCTAATACAGGTTCTGTTGGTTCTCGGGGATAAGTGCTGGTTCTGGAACAGTAGGGTGAGTTATCAGACAAAGTCTAATATACAACTTAGGGTTGGTTCGATGACAGGCGACAGGATTGACTGGCTATAGTATTAAGGGTTAAGATTCCAAGAAGTAACTTAATTAACTGAGTTAAACACGAACTATAAGGGTTGTGATCCTACTTGCTATATACTTAATGAGATACCTGAGCGCGACTTGCTCAACGTGAGCAAGTCAAGCAGCCAGCTCGCTTTGCTCAACGTGAGCGTCGTGAGCAACCGCACGTGAGGCCTCGCTTGCTCGACTGCCAAGCCGTGAGCTGGATCACGTGACCTGCGTAATTACCACGCCGCGACTGTGCCGCGCGGGAAGCCCCCGTAATTACAACAATCGGATCCTTCCTGAGTGCTGACAGCCTGTCAGCAATTGGCTGGTATAAGAGTTCGTAACAGTGTGTTCTAGATGTGTACTAATCTTAAGGTAAAACTCCACGCGTTCTATAATCTATTTGCGTGGTTCGCCGTCGTAGGCTTCGCAGGCAATAGGGGAGGCTAAGGGTATTATTTAAAGCGCTTTGGTTGTCTTAAGAAAGCTTTAAGATATAAAACTAGCATCTGCTCTATCGTCTGCTAGTGTGCAGGCTCTATGCAGCGTACTAAGGTTGCTCCCTACAAAGGACAGGAAAGCAAGTTAGTTCTAGGGAACTTCCTGAGCTGGCACCTGCCAATCAGTCTGTGTCCGCTGAAGTGCAACGGCGGCGTCTGAACGGCTAAGGTGAGGAACAAATGGGGACCTCAGAAGTGTTTAGAAGGGAGTAGTCTTAGGGCACGCTGTAAGACTTTCAGAAACAAGAATTGCTCTCTTCGGCCACATAGGCCGGCATTAAGTAGGTGTCTCACACCATGCTTGGACAAGGGGAAGACTTAGGGCACGCTATAAGCCTGTCAGAAAAAAAATTCTGCCCTCTTTAGCTATTAATAAGCCGGCATCCTGCCTGGTGATGCAGGCAGGGGCAATAGCGCCAAACACGTTGTACAGCTATCAGGGCTTAATGTACTTAAACAGAGGCCCTCTCATCCTAGTTAGCGGATAGGATCTATATTAGCCATAAAACCGTTTTCTTCTGTGCAAACCTCAAGTGATGTAGGCCCTACAAAGCTTAACTAAGGCTGTAAAGCTAGCAGAGAGTAGCTAAAAAAAATTTGGCTATAAGAGGTCTGCTATTGTGTGAGGCTAACATCACAAGCACAAAAGATAGCGATCTAGTTAATAGTTAAATTCAGTAAAAGACAAAATAGCAGATAGAGAGCTATCTAAGGTGTAGAGGTAGCTGCCTATTTATAGTAGGCAGGGAGCCTCTGCACAAGTGAAACAAACAAAAGAGTGAAACAAACAAAGAAAAGGAAACAAAGAAAAGGAAACAAAGAAACAAAGGCTAACTACGCACAGAGGTGCGTTAGTAAGTCTAGAACAAACTTACTGACGCAAGCCTGTGTGGAGGAAAGTCCTGACAGACATCGTACCTGTAAGGAGTATGCCTACAATGTCCTATATATTCATTACAGAGCCCTATATCAGCAGTTACGCTGATATTGATGTACTTTTGGCCATATGGCGTAGTGGGGCTCTGCACTATTACACTTATTGCTGTGCCGTTCCTGTGCATGAGGATCCTAACAACGACTCACTCTCATGGCGAGCCCTTGCCGGAACAGTACTATATCGTCAGCCAGCCCTGACACTAGGTTAACTATATGCTTAACAATCACCTGCTCTTTAGTATTAGTTAGGTTTTGCAAGTTAGGCATAGTATTAACGCGTAAAGGCTGTCTGGCGCGTTATTTGCTTATAGTACTTTAAGAGACTCTGTAGATTGCTGCAGCACGTTGCTAGGAAACAGTTGCGTCTTGTTCAAGAGCTTAAAGCATAAGCTGTATCTAATGCTTATTTAACGCGTTAAACTATTGTTGTTGTGGAGGCATTAGTATAGAGTTAGTATTTTGGTGGTGTCTTGGCAAAAGTTATTTTCTCACCCGGTGATTCTTCGCCCGTGATGTACGTTATAGGGAGTAGTAGTAATAGAGTGCGCAGCCTTATAGAAGCACCAAGGCGTGAGCATATCGGAGGTATTCAGTGCTGATCGTGGGATTGTTGAACTGCCCATAGACCCCCCGCTGGCTACCATAGAATCAAACGAACATCCGACTTGTTCCGCTCAACAGAAATAATACCTATCGCACGTCCAGATATGGCTACAGAGCATTAGCAAAAAAACCACTGTGGATTATCTCCGGACCGAAACGAGTAAACTGCCAATTCCTTCGAGATCTTGCTAAGCAGGCACCTCTGTACATTATCGGTTGACACATGCTTTCTGATGTTCCTTTGATCCCCCGATGGAGCGCTTTGACTGCCCCAGCACATCTCCATTCCAGATCCCAGATCCTACGAGAATTCTTGAGCCTGTAATGCGCTTTCAATCGGCGTGATCCAATTTGCGCGGTGCTTAATCCACAACTCCGTATCCGGTTTGAAGTTGCTGATGTCTTCGTCCAGCAGTCCAGCGAACAAGATGAAAACGTCTCCAAATGCTGGATCATCTGTAGTCTTTCCAACGATGCCACCGCAGTCGCCGCAGAAAGATGTTTCCACTTGGAGGCCTGACTCTTGCGTGAAATGGTTTCGGCGCGGTGCGCCACTGGTCATGCGAAGAGAGGAGCGAGGCACCAGAATGCAGGTGGTGTAAGTTGTGCCGGTCAGACGACGGCACAGAAGGCAATGGCAAAGAGCCTGTTGTAGCATCTTGTAAGTCGCTTTCTGGGACAGAGTAGAGATTTTGGACGGACGTCTATTTGCACACAAGGATGACGGATCAGGAAGATGGTAACATGGTCCAAAGGAATAGTAAACCGACAATTTTGAGAGGATCGCTGTTGACTTCATATTGAAGGTTGCCACATGCGCAGCTTCCCTTCTGGAGCGACTTGATTCTTTCCATGTTGATACAATAAGAGAATTGACAAGATTTCCACAAGGCATGCCCTAACTCACGAGCAGCACGCTTTATTTATACTATTTCTCCAGGTAATACCCTTGTTGCATGACCACAAATAATACGCGTAGAAACGCTCGGCTGAAGACTGCAGCTGATTTAGCTTCGGTCTCGCTTTTCGACTAGTTGGCGAGCTGAGTGAGCTCAACAACGCCATCTCGGCTTTCTTCCACCACCCACTGTCACCCCATCTGACCCCACATGACTTCATCTCGTCGACAAATCAGACCTGTCGAAGCGGAGTCGTGTTGGAGGGTCCAGATTTTCGTGCACACGAGCACCAACTCATGCGATTGGCGGACCATATCGCAGCCTCACACTTGTGGCGCAAACAGCGCAATCAATTGATTGGCCAGCGGGGTCGCTCCAATCATAGATGCTGAATTTCAGCGGCTGACCTTTTGATGGGGAAGTTTGGATTTGAAGGGTGGTGATCAACTTGATAATTCGATTGATCACTACTAATATCAGCTGGCCCGCACGCAAGTGAGAAACGGATAAGTGCAATAAGGAAGGCTGACGACTCAAGAAGACCGTGCCAACGAAAGATTTGTTCGGTGAGGGTGGAGCAATGATGGCCCCACATCAGCTTAACAGCGCCGCTTTGAATACTACCATAGATGTGTTACATGGGCGTCATTCAGCTGAAAACAGCACCGAGGATCGAGATGGTGAGATCGGCCCAGACGGAACGCATTCCCCAGGGTTTACCCCGCAATTGCCGCGACCTCAGCTAGAGACACAAGTGCTTATTTTTTCTTGAATGTCCGGCTACAACGTGATTTCTACAAGCTCTCTGCGTGATTCTGATGACCAAGGTCTGCGGCGCTGATGCCCTTTTCGACTACAACTCTTTGGTATGCGCTGCTAATATCTGCAAATACACAGACAATAAGCTCGATTATGTTTCCATATTATCTTGGTTGCCGCCCCACTAGAGGGTTGCATTGATGCTCTCTCAACGGACAATATTTCTTGAAAGCCCGTTTATGGCGCTCTGCTGAAGGAGCCAGCGAAAGTGTCGCGCGCCGATGTAGAAATCTTCGGGAATTGCTATGTACATATCCATATTGAGCAGCGTGATTTGTGCGCCGGCGAGACCGTACATCGGGGACCGCTGTCCCCTGACTTTGTGAAATGGTCCGTTGGGAACTTCCAAGTCACTACACCAACTCAGTGTGCTGCTTCCCACGGGAGTCATGGTCACTTCGCCTCCTTCTGCTTCCTCCATGGGTTCACCGGCGTTGTCCGCATTTTTTCTCCTCGCTCCAAGAGCAGCATCGTCCTCACACTCTTTTCTTTTCAGCATTTCCTGCTCTGCTCGGCTACCCTTGAAATTGGCACGTCTCATGTACTTTACGTATGGGACCTTTTCTATGCCCACATGGACGGCGCCGTCAGAGGCGAAGTAGCTTCCATACCCGTATCGACAATTAAATTGTGCCAGATACATCGCTCTCTCGTCGCTCTTCATATGTAATGCACCCCTGAAGTCTGTCACAGCTGCGCTCGATACAAAGAGTGCGATGACAGCGGCGATTGAGGTAGGTGTACGCGCAAGGTACAGACCAGGGCGACGCCAGTACAGTGTGAGTGAGACTGCAACGTACGTAGCCAGGGTGATCTCGGTAATCATGAACAACGGGGTTCTGGAAAAAGATGCGTTCCTCCCTAGTGGTACTCAAACCACCAATCTGCTTGGTCTTTTCGGTGGCAGGTTTGAAGAGACTTTCTCTATTAGCAGCAAGCCAGGCGGCAAACAGTCGAGCTTATGCGTACCGGATTGGTGTATCAACCTCTTCGTACGTCGGAAGTCGTGTTTCAGGATTGGTAAATTCTTTGTTTGTGAAATACTGGATGTCTTCGTTCGCGTAAGAGTGGTCATGCCAGCTGGAAAGTAGTCAGCTAAATATGAAGAGATCCGATTACGACGTCAAATCTCCGACGCCGCTCTCGGTGTACCCCTGGAGATCAGACTCAGGTTGGGCTAACCCAATGTCTCGAAGTACCGAGCCTTGATCGTTGACAAGAACTTCAGCAAATCCTTCCAGGAGCCTGGGCCAACAGATCATGAGGAATGTGTTGTAGCCATCAGCTTCGATCCATCGTTGACTGTCATCAGCTTATTGAAACTACTGCAATACATCCCTCCCGTACAGCACAGCTATCATGGGCGTGACTCTCGACCTTGGTATGGTTAGCATTTGAGTATTGCTGTGCATGCAAGTAAAAGTGGGATTCGCACTCATTCCGTAGCTAGAAAAAGGTCTCATTCTCTGGAGAGATTCCGAGGGTCAAAAGTACTTCGATATGGCTGCGTCACATTGAAGCTTCCCCGGGTGGCCTGTGGGTGCACACACGCGGTCAAGCGCGATATCCGACGTACTTCAGCTTCCACTTTCCGAGCATAACACGGTGGGGGATGCAATGAAGGCTATGAAGCGAGCGAGGGGAGAGTAACTCGTCTCAGTGACCTAGAGCTCTCCTTTGACCGCCACACGCCATATCACTGACTCCTTGCAGACGCAGCTGCATAATAGAACGATAACGTAGACGGCAGGAGGCCCCAACGAAGGGAAGCCGAGCGTCCGGATAGCCTTTGGAGGCGTGCTCCATATGGGTGGGCATTGGCTATGATTCAGCCTCGTGGTGATAACGGCGCGACCAGAACTTTGTAGACGTGCGTTGACAGGGATGATGCAGGTGCCGCTGCAGCTGCATGACGGTACTCGTCCAAATCGATGCAGCTGAACGCGTCTGTCACCGTGGAACAATCTGGAGTCAAGACCCGACCGATACGCGGCCGTACGCGGGGTAAGTCTCCTTCTCACACGCTCTCACACGCCATTCTGAACATCAGACACGCAACCATCGCATTCTCCTTACGCTGTCTTGTTCCCGGACCGTTTCAAAATAGCGCCAATGACTCTACCAAACGACTTCCTCTTCTTCTTCAAAAAAGAACCAACCGAGTTCGCCGACAACGAGACCGAAACAGAAGAACACTACGAGTCTTTCCGTGAGACGGTGTCCAGCGGGCTTGAGTTCTGGTCTGAGAAGACCAATGAGGCAGTGGGCGTTGACCGTAAGAGAGACATAATCAGTGAGCTCACGACTCGCGATGCGATGGTGGATGCTTGGAACAAGCTTTCGCATACCTTGCGCGATACGAAGCCTCAGCCCTCAACCTCGCTCCCTCCTCCTTCTTCTTTGTTCTAACACTTCTCTCAGTCTTGCTGCTGCAGACAGATATTAGCAGGGAACATGTGGTATGTCGAAATGCCAGATAAAGATCTTGAATAAGGTATTAGGCTTTTAGTGCTTTACTGCTTTCATATGCTCGTTCGCTGCGATCTGAGTATGAAACTTCCTAGCACACTTCTTACAGGGAATAGTAGGGTTTCTATGGCCAGTGGCTGTCATATGCCCATCTGCCGCACTCTGCGTATAAAATTTCCTAGCACACGTCCTACACGGAATAGAGGGGCTGTCATGGCCGGTGGCTATCATATGCCCTTCTGCGGCACTCTGCGTGTGGAATTTGTTGGTGCAGGTCTTGCAGGGGATAGTAGGTTTGTCATGGCCAGTGGCTGCCATGTGTCCGTTAGCCGCAGTTTTTGTTTCGAACTTCTTGCTGCACGCCTTGCAGGAGACAGTGGGACTCCCACGTCCAGTGGCTGTCACCAGCCGGTTCACTGTCTGACCTGACTTGGGTTTCTCGGTGAAGATTGGATGATTGAGCTGGGACCCAGAGTTTCCGACCTGGAGCTTTTGGCTGAGAGCTCTGCCCGCCCAGAGAACTTTGTCCCAGCCTTGGTCTCCGAATTGTGACTGCTCTGTTTGGTACTGATACGGACCGTTGATTCGCGCGTCGGGAAGCGGATGAAGAGCATGGCCCTCTGGAAGTCCGTTTCTTTGCTGTTGAAATCCTGCTTCATCATGAGTGCCAAAACGTCTTCAGATACGGACAACTGCTACACTAACCAGCTGTTTCACGGATCGCTTCGTCCATAGTGTGAGTCTTGGCGACCTCCGCGGGTGGGATCACTGATAACACCTCTTTTGCGTAGGCTGCTGCTGTTGCTGCCGCGTACGCTTGCCATCGCTTGTTTTTATGTGAGTCTGCGTAGTCGCAGATGCCACGCACAACGAGGCATGGAAAGGTGTTCATCAGCCCTGCTGCCTCCATCTCAAAGCACAGCACTCCACCAAGCTCTGCGCTGACTCTTTCTCGCTCAGTAGCACTCCGCATCAACTGGTTGCCGGACGCAATTGTTCCGTGATGTACAACCACTATCTCTTGTACTCGTGTCTCGCGACTGATGGTGCGCTCTGTGCTACACATCCCGCAAGTTGCTCCTCCCATATGATCGTACTCCGCCTCGAATAGCAAATCGTCGCCGGCAGTCTCTCGACTGAATTGAGGCAGGCTGACCAGCTTCGACAGGTACTCTAGCAGCCTGCCTTTCCCTCTTAATCGCATGGCTTGAAGATTTGCTACTGCATTCAGTAGCACTATCGGCGGCATTTGAAGCACTCCCGTCCGCTTAAATCCACTCTCCGTAGCTTTCCCTGAGTCATACTGAACCACTCCAGGGTGTGTATCGTATGGCTTGCTGACGACCACGTCTCCGAGCCGCACGTCTGCCTCCTCGCTCGGCACGCCACCGCCAATGCCCACCATGAGACCAAACCGCGTAGAGGAGAAGGTCGACTTCATTTGCGTGGCGACTGCCGCAGCGGAATTAGTGCCTGTCTGACCTTCTGGTAGACAGGCTATAACAACGTTGTGGCCGCCAACGCGGCCGCAAGAGTAGAGGTTTGTGTCGTGGGTATTGTTGTATGGAGGCGTCTCGTGCTCAGCATCGAGCATCTCCTGCGCGGCTGCTAGTTCGACGGGCAGCGCACACACCCATCCCACCGTGTAGTCACCACGGCACAGCGGTCGCGCCATCCGCAAACGTTATGGAAAAAAGGCAGAGCGAGTGATTGATGTTGTAAGGATGTGAATATGATGAAGGGGAGCCTGACAGCCCCTCCATTCTTCAGCCTTGCGACTCTCACAGCCTCGGTTGCCTGCATGTTACCAGCTGGGAGGTGGCAGGCTGAAGTGGGCTGTCGAACTGACTTTCGGGGAGATGCCGCTGCAGGCGGGCTGTAGGAGCGCTAGCAGCGGTCAGCTCATTGGTTTCTCATCTGGAATGGGCTATTGCCATTACGCCGCAGTCGAGTTCGGCGGTTGCAGTCCTAGTGCCAAATGTATCTATGGCAGCACGTCTGGCGCGAGAAAACAACTTTAGTGGTAGACAGTGCCGTGGTCTGCTAAGTCGCGAAAGAAATGTGATCCGTGCGCTCAGACCCTTGTTCGTCACAGTGGTCTTCCGGCTCCGCAGCCGTGTGCCAATTGCTGATAGGTAACTTCGTACTGCGGGTCGCTCTAGTCGGCTCATAAGGCATACAGTCATACAACATTGAACCGAGTATTGCAAACGAAACCTTGGTACCGATTGCGCGGTCGTTGCCGCCATGCCACAGCAGCTCTTGTTTCAAGAGCACCTTGGCGTCAGTCGGTTGAGATAGTCAAGCGCCTTACCCTCTGTCTACCTCCAAAGAGAAAACAAGACACTATGAGAGCCGATGAAGAGTTGACGCCTTCCTCCTCTCCGTCATGCCGCTAGGTCTATTGGTTCCTCTTTTGTAGCTCACCATATCTCTTCGATACTCCTTCCGATGTGGATGTAGCTGTACTAAAATCTGCAGGGCCGCACGAACATTGCAGGCTCTACTAACGAGAAGAGTATGCTGCTACTTCTTGGAAGTTCGCCTGGCGTCGCTACGTCAGTAATGCGACGTCTACCCCTGTAACTATGAGAGCACTGTTACCGGTCACTGATAGTCGGTCCCGGTCTCTCATTCATACTTACATAGGATCCGCACCTACCATTGACGCACGCACCATCTGCGTCAGACCGAATATCACTCATGTCCAGATCCGAGGCGATGAGAATGAGGCCTTGATTGTGGGCAACATCTCTGTTCCAATTGATCTACAATCAAGTCTTCTGGCATCAATTTCTTTCGAGGCTTTTTCCCTTGCTCTCTTTACCTGTGAGCTTTCAGAGGGCATCAGAAAGGACTACAAGTATGGTCGCTGGCATCACTCCAACGATGAGTTCTATCGTAACGCCAGAGCAACTTCCAGGGGCTGGGATCTGACCATTTGTGATTTGGACTTCGCCCGACCGGGAATGAGATCCGAATTTGGCTATACCGGCGTATCCATTTTTGATCGGCCCTCGGCTTTTCTTCTGATCAACTACACAGGATACAGAGGTTACAATGACTCCAGGACGTATCCTCCGTTGGAACTTGCCAACATCAACCAAACCACGTCAGGAGCACGCTTCCAGCAAGAAAATCAATGGCTTGAGCTCAAACCGAAAGTCAATGATTTGGGAACCTTGTCGAACGCCAATATGGACATCGCAGACACGAGACTGAGTTTTACTCTTTGCTTTCCATTTTTTGACGGGTTCCTTCTAAATATCTCGACAGCTTCTCAAGCTCCTCTGCAAGAGCCAGATCGCCTCTACGATGCGAAGCAACACGAGATACGTTACGACCATGGGCGGAAACAGCTGCTCCGATCATCTGGGCAGCCAATGGAAGAACGAGGACTCCTGTCACTGCACCGACAGTCCTGGCTAGTGCCCTGTTGAACAGCACGACCCGTAATTACCCTGTTGGCGACTTGAGGGCGATGTTCAATATGGAGAGATCCACAAGCAGATAGAGGGTGATGGTAATGCTAATCAGACTGTAGCCATCCGAGTCGATGTGACTGGGCGAAAGACTCGGCTGAGAGTTGTCAGGCAGCGGATCAATGAGGCGAGGGAACGGGAACATTCGCAGGGGGACTTCGGCTTGGAGGAGCTGAGGGCGAGGGATGTGAGACGAGGTCGTGCATCCGTTGTTGCCAGGCCACACTAGCGTCCAGTGACTCAGAAGCGATGCCTCTCGACTCTCGCCTTAAGTCAGACATTCTTCAACTTGGTCTCAAGGATATTATCACGACGGCATCGCATGATGGACTTGTGCAAGGGAAGGCGTTTCTTGGATCCCTTATCAGAATCAGAAGTTTTTACGACTGGGCCAATTTATGCAGCTTGTCACCTTCCACCCGCAGTCCAACCCATTCCTCCTTCTTACTGGCCCCAATCTTCTCACTCAGATAAAACCTCAAACTCGGCTCATTCCAATCCAAACAGCTCCATTCCAACCTCTTCCCATCCACCTTCAGTACCTCCTTTGCCAACCTCTTCAACAAGGCGACCCCATATCCGCGACTCCTATACTTCTCCTTGACAAACAGATCCTCGAGGTAAATCCCCGGGACACCAGTCCACGTGCTGTAGTTGTAGAAGTACAGCGCCATGCCGGCGACGGTGCCATCGGGGTCGGTGACAAGCAGTGTCTTGGCGAAGCCTTTGGAGAAGGCGTCGGGGTTTTCTGGGTCCGAGGGGTCGGCGTGGGAGAGAGTGCGGGTCAGGGAGTCGACGGTTGCTTTTACGGAGGACGAGGATTTCTCGTAGTCGGCGAGTTCTTGGATGAGGCCGAGGATTGTGGGGACGTCTGGGGAAGCGTTAGTCTGAGATGGGCTGCAGTTCGAGGGGACGTACCCTCGCGCGTCGCGTGGCGGATGGATGCCATTGTGGAAGCTGTGATAGTTCCGTTGCGTCTGGATGTGGTTCCAGAGGCAGATGCAGCGTGGCAGGCTTTATTGCGGATTGCGCGCCCTGCGAATGTCGTGCAGATGTGGGGCAACGTCTCCTGCGTCACCGCCCGAGGCTATCCACTTCGCGCGCGCAGCCTCGCGGTCCGCCTTCCACTTCTCCAGCTCCACACGCACGGGATGTGTCTGGGGGAGCTGTTCTGCGTAGAAGGGGAACTGCATGGTTTTGCCGTCCTCTTTGCGTGGCCGCTGAGTCCCTGGCACATAGTCTTTTTTCACGGGAGCTTTTGGTGCGATGCCTCTGTCGTCCACGCCTACGAATAGCGCGTCGTCGACCGGCGCAGTGTAGTTCCGAGGTTTGCAGTTCTTGGGGTGCCGCCCCCAGACTGCGTTCCACTGCTTGCGCGTGTTGTCGAACTCAAGCTTCGGGCTCAGAGTAAGGAGCTTGGCGTAGAGACGCTGCATGAATCTGGCACTGAGGGTATGTGGTCGATCGATGCCGCGTGGTCGGTCGGCCTTGCTGAGCTTGTCCATTGCAAGGTCGCGATGCAGCATTCGCTCAGCGCTGCCGTCGTCCAGAGCTTGTGGAGGGTCCACGTTCATTGCTGGCTTACGCCTTCTGACGAAGCCAATGCGCTGCTGTCCTGTACTCATGGCTTCAATGCGATCCCGTTCTTCACTGGGCAGCGCTGGCAAAAGGAGAGTCATGGTCTCGGCATACCAGCGCCGCACGTGATTGATCGCACGCTTGACGGGCATGGGCTGCTGCCAGGTGTTCAGGATAGGCGTCTTGAGGAAATGGCTCTTGATGACCGACTTCTTGTCGATGTCCTGCCTGGACTGCGACGTAAGGAGTGCGCGCAAACGTGGATACTGCTTCGAGATGTAGAGGACATGCGAGCCCGCGCGCACTTGCGGTGCTTCGAAGTACTGCAGACACTTCAGGTCGCTGCGGTAGAGCTGCTGCAGCGGCGCTGGCCCCGCAGGCCACGCTGGGTCTGGCTTGAGCAGGTCGTCGAGCAGAGCATACTTGCGCCGCCCGAGCCGCCCATAGGCAAACCACAGCGCTTTCTGTATGCAAGGACCCTCGCCCTGGTTCGCGCGACGCAGGAAGTTCAGCCCCTTCGCGGCCTTGCGCTGCTGCTGGCCGGCGCGCGCATTGATGATGCCTATGTGCCGGCGCTTGAACGACCTGTGGCGGTACTTTTCGACGGCGCTGACATCGAAGGAGGCGGTCGCGTTGGGCTTGGGCTGGTAGGCTTTGAAGCGCGCGACGATGTAGCGGCGGAAGTAGGTGCGGGCGGTTGCGTCGGGCAGATACGAAGCCTCGCGGAGCAGCGAGCGCAGGAGGTGCAGCGACTTGGTGTGCGAGAGGTTGTGCAGCGGCGCAGACATTTGGAGCACTCCACTGCTGCTCCCTGTGCGGATGTCTTGCGTCGCAGTGACTCGGAGGGCCGCGCGTGATTGGCTCCGTCTGGCGCTCGACGCGTGAACGCGAACCGTTCCCAGGCTCATTTCACCGCATCCCCGCTCCACGCTGCGCTGCAGACTCCCGGCCTTGGACATACGCGCACTCCAGCAAACGCCCGCGAGACTCGACCGCTGCACCCTGCCGACTGCAATATCCCGACACCGCGTGCGCTCCGACTGCCACAGGGTTGCTGTACACCGCCTCGGCCAATGACCACCACCTAGCACCATCGCATCGCACCCATTGCGCCTCCCCGGCCACGATGCAGCAGGTCGCCCGCTCCTTCCCGTCCGCCGGCTCACCCTCGCACGCGCAGCCCATGTACCAGCAGTCGCCGTCGCACTCGCACAGCGGGCTCATGGCCGCGCCCGGCTTCAACCGCTCCTTCAGCGACGTCAGCGCCTACGCCCAGCCGCCCATGGAGAAGCCGCAGATCTACACGGCCGTCTACTCGGGCGTGTCCGTCTACGAGATGGAGGTCAACCGCGTCGCCGTCATGCGCCGCCGCTCCGACGGCTGGCTCAATGCGACGCAGATCCTCAAGGTCGCCGGCGTCGACAAGGGCAAGCGCACCAAGGTGCTCGAGAAGGAGATCCTGACCGGCGAGCACGAGAAGGTCCAGGGCGGCTACGGCAAGTACCAGGGCACCTGGATCAACTACCGCCGCGGCCGCGAGTTCTGCAGGCAGTACGGCGTCGAGGACATCCTGCGCCCGCTGCTCGACTACGACATCAGCGCCGAGGGCGGCCAGGGCCAGGGCATCGAGACGCCGACCAAGGAGCAGGCCATGGCCGCCAACCGCAAGCGCTTCTATACGCAGAGCATCGACGGCCGCCCCCAGAGCCAGAGCGTCGGCGGCACCTTCTTCAGCAACATTTCGTCCACGGCCACCAGCGCCCTTGCGGCCATGAACAAGGTCGCCCGCCTCAACTCGCCCGCGCCCCCGCGCCCGGCCAGCTCTTCCCAAGGCCGCAGATCCATGGCGCGCCCCTCGCAAGGACCCGGACCAATGCAGAGCCAGGACTCCTTCCGCACCAGCAGCCAGCAGAGCATACACAGCATGACCTCGGAGCG
Source organism: Didymella pomorum (assembly GCA_022225945.1). Lineage (NCBI taxonomy): Eukaryota > Fungi > Ascomycota > Dothideomycetes > Pleosporales > Didymellaceae > Didymella > Didymella pomorum. The sequence goes on along the minus strand of JAKJXN010000036.1, from coordinate 331,558 downwards.
CAGCTTCAGCGCCCAGAACGCACACACCGATTCCGCCTACGGGACCGGCATGGACGATGCGCAAGAGCCGCCGAGAAAGCGGATGCGCCAGACGCAGGAGGAGTCGTTCTCGCAACGAACAAATGGCGACGAAATCATGCGCGACCACGGCTCGCCCACGGAGCCCAGCGAGTCGTTCTACCAGCAACACCAGATTGGCGGCCACACCATCAATCTGCCGGACGGCGAGGTCCCTACCGCACTACCACCGCTGCCATACCCGGACAACAAGATCAACGAAGAGAAGCAGGCCATGTTGACCGATCTCTTCGCCGACCAGACCCGCACAGACTTCACCAACCACCCAGCGATATTACACCTGTCCGGCGCAGACCTTGATATGCCCATCGACAACAGCTCCAACACGGCTCTGCACTGGGCGGCGACACTCGCGCGGGTATCGCTGATGCGCTTGCTGGTCTCGAAAGGCGCAAACATGTTCAGGGGCAGCGCGACTGGTCAGACACCGCTGATGAGCGCAGTGTCAGTGAACAACAGTCTTGATCATAGCTGCTTCCCGGAGACATTGGAGATTCTAGCACCCCTCATCGAGCTTCGCGACTCGCAAGGCAGGACCATCCTCCACCACATTGCGGTAACATGCGCCATTAAAGGGCGCGCAGCATCCAGCAAATACTACCTCGAAGCGCTGCTAGAGTACCTCGTCCGCAGCAACATCGGCGCCGCTCAGATTCCCTCGTTCCTCGAGAACAGCAACTACCCCAAGCCAATTGGATTGATGCGGTTCATGCAAGAGATGGTCAACGCCCGCGACAAAGCCGGCAACACAGCGCTCAACCTCGCCGCCAGAATAGGCAACCGCAACATCATCTCGCAGCTCCTCGAAGTGCAGGCCGATCCCACAATCCCCAACCACAAAGGCACACGGCCCGTCGACTTTGGCGTAGGCAGCGACGGTCACGGGAATGACGATGCTGCGTTATCCGCAGCGAGTCCGTCAAAAGGCAAAGCGCCGCTAAGTAAAGTGGAGGAAACAAGCCGCGAGATCCAGCCCTGTAAGTCATGAACGAATAACACACGAAACCATTGTTGACATCGAGACAGTAATGAACGGCATCCTGCAATCCGCATCCATGCAATTCACCCAAGAAGCACGACTAAAACAAGACGTCATCGACCAAACAAACAGCACAATCAGCACGCTCTCCTCCCTCCAGAAAAGCGAACAAGCGCGCCTCGAATCCCTGCGGTCGCGGCTACGAAACCGCCAGGACAGAGCGAAGCGCATTGCTAACTTGAAGAGATGGCTCGAGCCGCAGCGCCACATGCTCGCCGCCACAAACGCAGCCACAGATCTCAGCGCGCGGAGGGAGGTCGGATACGCGGACGCCGAAGGGGCAGGCGTGCGCATCCAGGACTTCGATCTGCCAGAGGAGGTAAGAAGAGAAGGCGAACACCTAATCCGGCAAGCCTCCTCCGGATCTTCGTACCTCGCCACGCCCCTTTCGCTCCCCCCGGTTCCTTTATCCCAGAACCTGTCCTCCATACCCACAAACGTCCTCAAACAGCGCATACAAGTCTACGTCCAAGCCAACGCCACCTTGCTGCAGCGGTCGAGGCAGTTGAAGGATAAAGACGGTCAGCTGGAGGCCATGTTTAGACAGGTTGTTGCGCTGTGTACGTCCGTGCCGGAGGAGAGGGTTGATGAGGTTCTGCCGGGGTTGTGCGAGGCGCTGGATAGTGATCCGTTGGAGGGCGTGGAGGTAGGTAGGGTCAGGGAGTTTTTGAGGAAGGTTGAGGGTGTGGAGGCATAGTCTGCTTCTGAGATGAGAGAGCTGAGGGAACTGGGAAGGGGATGGGGAGCGTTGGGGAGAGGTTGGGTCGATGAAGGAGAGGTTGGAGAAAGTTTTGGCTGTGTTGAGTCGATGGCGGAGATGATGTTGATAGGAACGGTGTCATGGCGCGTGTATGGACGGCGGCTGTCTGACGATTCACTCACGAATGTGGACAGTGCGGATATCAATACCAATTTCCTTTCACTTTACGTTCTGCACCAAGGCCCCTTCTCACGCAGCGGATCCCAGGACCTCTGGACATGAACTTTATACGCGCTGCTTTCGAGACGCGACCCGTCATCATAAGGTGTGTCGACGATCTTTGGATCCTCGGCCAGCATACCTAGCATGCATGTCCATTTTGGTCCGACAGACACTCGCACGCGCTCTGTTTTGATGACTGGCAGGAGCGCAGGAGTTGATGGTAGAGGGCGCACAGCGCGAAATAGCAGCTTTATAGGCGTCCACCGGCCAGGCGAGGCACACATATCTTGATACTGTTGTTCCTTCAGACAAGTCCGCTGCCGAGACAAATCTCGGTCATGCGGTCGAGATAATCATGATCTTAAGTAGGCATGTCGATGACTTTCGAGCTATTATGAGACCGGCACAGAGCGGGCGCGTATTGCACTTCAGGAGAAGAATTGCAGACATGACCTGTCCCAATTTGAATGTTTGGATCAGACATAGCAGTGTCGGCCATGCACGATCATCTCGCAAAAGCTACGGCATACTTTTCCATTTCGAGGTTGCTGCTCTAAGTTCAGTGCTGAGAGAAGAAACTGTGATTTGAGCAGATGCCGTACATGCGTCTACGCCAGCGAAGACACGGGACATACGATTTTTGACTGCAGACTTTGGACATAAAGGCCCTTTTCGTCATGTTGAGGAAGTAAGTGCATGAGCAAGCGGGACAGCACTTGTACGCATGGCGCCAGATGGGCTCATTTTCGGATCAGCTCATGTAGAGATGAGGACGCCCAAACTCGGAAACTCGGACACCCATGGCCGTGGTGACGACGACTTTCTGGTCAGACATGACCGTCTTGAAGTATCTTTTCGATGTTTGGGGCTTGACATGTTTTGTGATCTCAAGACGGCTCGGATGACAGCAGAGCATGCAGTGTTTCGTCTTATGGACGGATATGGTAGGTGTAATGGGAACATTAGGCGCGGTCGCCCGTGCTTTCGGGCCCGACATATCGTCGTACGCTGATCAATTGAAGCATGGAAAGTTCACCAGGTCTGCAATTCGCGAAGAGCCGGAGGGTGGATGTGGTTCGACAGTCTTTTGTTGCGACACCAACGACCCTCATAGGACATGGATGTGGGCGTCCTCGGACATGAGGCTGCACGTGTTGAAGTTTTGGGCACTGAATGGGCTGCGCGGGGATTGTGGGCTTCTACCTGCCGAACATCAGCTCGTCAGGCTGGACCCCCGGGAAAGGACCTCCACATGCCCTGTTGACGATAGACTTTGAACATTGAAACAGGTGTCAAGGTGTCCTGATAGGAGAACCGTATAACGGCGAGTGAAGAACGGACCCAGAGGATGAGCGCTGGATATATAGCAGGCAGGGTGCAATGTGCGCGCTCTGATTACGATCAGTCTCCACGGGCCGAGTATGTATCTTCGCTCCGATGTTGAAAGTGAGGATATCAAAACGCTCCAGGGCGTGTGAGCGAGTGACTCGGTTCTCGGTACGCTTTTGTGGAGCGATGACGTCGAGTCGCGTATTCGGGCAGGACGCCTTAGCAGCCTGAACTTCGGAAACGGTTTCGTACGAGGGCGGAGAGATCCACAATGAGGCTGTGGAGGATCATGCGGCTCTCAGATGTGGGGAAGTGGCAGAGTTCGATAATATATGAAGAGAGGGAAGCAACGGCCACATACGGTCACAGTTCCCGCAAGAGACATCGCCACCAACACACGCCCACAACATCAGCGTGGACCCATCAGTACGCACAATCAACAGGAATTCCAACCTGACGCACCTGCATTGATTCGAGCTCTCTACCTGCACAGATAGAGGCTCGGCTTCAATTACTCGCATCTTCGCTCCAAGAGCATCACCGGTTAATTCCCCCTGCGTCGTACACTACGGCTCAGTCACAAAGCGCCATCACCACAAGTATGGGCTCTGGATCAAGTAAAGAACCAGCAGATCTCGTCAAGGCCAACAAGCGAGCACTCCGCGAGAAGCGCAAGAGTTTCAATGGCGGAGTTTCGGTCAAGAATAGCGATGTCGCAGGCATTGGAGGAGGACCAGGTGGACCAGGAGGTGGAAGCGGAGGGGGTGTTTTAGGCGAGGACTTTGGTGGGGGAGGAGATGAAAGCTTCCTTCGAAAGTCAAAAATGGCATCCAATGAGAATTGAAGTAAAGACTGTCGCCAGATAGCACAGAAGAGGACGGCAGGGTCATAGTATGACTGGCGTCACGCCACCAGTAGTTTGCCTCATACCCAATGCACTACTCTTTCAGCTGCCATGCATGCGCTCCGCCCTACTGCGTCCTCGCCTTCTCCTCAATGAGATGTGCGTTGACCGGCGTCAGAGCAGCACCTTTCAGCAGAAAACTCTCAATGTTTTCCATCGCCAACCTTTCAAATCCGCTTGCCGTCTCGTATGCACCTCCTGCATTGTGACAAGTCATTGTGACGTTTCGCATCTGGCATAGCTCTTGGTTTACATGTGGCTCGTTCTCATGTACATCGATCCCAGCAGCAAAAAGGTGCCCGCTCTTGAGCGTTTGCACGAGCGCCGCCTCGTCGACTAGAGTACCGCGAGCGATGTTGACGAACCGACTGCCCTTCTTGAACTTTTGCAGACGCCCTGCAGTAATGAGCTTGGATCCGGAGAACGGCGTGGCAAGTACAACGCAGTCTGCAGTCGCTAGCATGTCGTCGAGGTCTTTGTAGAAAGTCGCTTGAATCGCGCTCTCCTGATCTTCGGACTTGCGCACAAGGTCATGGTACAAGATATTCATACCAAAACAGGACCATGTTTTCTCCGCAATGGTCATCCCGATATTACCTAGCCCAATGATGCCGAGACTATGACCACGCGGGTTGTGCGCTGTATCCTGCTGATGCCTGTGTGCAATTTTGAACTGCTCAACATCCCCGGACTTCGCTGCTTCGGCGCTCCAGATCAGATTCCGAAAAACGCTGAGGATGTGCCAGATCGCCATATCGGCGACGGCCTCAGACGAGGCGCGCGCACCGTTGCAGTAGGTGATGCCATGGGACGAGAGAGTGGGAATATCTGCCCAGTCATACCCGGCTCCTGCTGAGGCGAAGATCTTGCATGTCGCTGGCAGATGTGGAACGAGCTCTAATGGTCCTTAGCGCTGAGTTCAGGTAAGTCTAGGTGATCGCACCTTGGTCCCAACGCCCCATTTCACCACCCGAGTTCCAGAATGGCCGGAAGACGGCATGGAAGTCTCCCCATCGTGCCTCTTTCAGTGCTTTGATGAAGGCATCTCGTTGTCGCTCTTCGTATGTGGGCTGTATGATTGTGAACGTCTCTGAAAAGGATTTGTAGACATCGGGGTTGTATCTGATGTCATCACCGATGTACAGGACAGTATATCTCTCCAGTGGTGTCATCGCTCCTCTCATGAAGAACAGTAAATTTGATAAGGCATCGCGCAGGCTGCTACCGCTACTATCAGTTGTTTTGCATCTTCCAAGCCTTCGGCTGGGCGGGTGCGATCACACCCCGCAGTGCGCGGCGCCTGGCAAATGATACCCGCCCTCATCACCAGCCCCACGAGCTTGCTGCACGGCTAGCAGCTCACCACACTCAATGGAGTCAATTCAGACCGGGGCAGCGCCAGCACAACATTTGACCGTTACACACGTGGACATCGCAAGCATACGCAAGTAGGGTTGTGGTGTCGCGTCTGCGCAGGAAAGATAACAGGATTTTGGAAGAGCAGCGCGCCGACGCACGGCCCAGGCAACCTTTTGGACTTGCTTAGATAATCCTAGTTCCTACAACCCAGACGCGCCTAATCTTGAACTCCAGGCATAGTATCTGCTTCTTACGCCCACAGGTCTCTTGATGCGGCGCCTTTTGGTAGCTGCTGCAGCCCCCTCTGTTGGATACTCATTCTGTGACTGAGATAACACAGGTAGATACCTGGGGGAAAATTCCAAGAGGCAAGAACGCCAGAACTTCTGCTCCTTTGATACATTCAGATCGGCATCTAGGAAGACGACGCGCCGACGCAGCAACAACCTGTCAGCTCGACACGCGCTTTCTAAGTGCAGCGCTTGGATTGACCAGGGCGATCGCGGCGCCCATTCAAACCGCCCTTGACGTTCAAGAGCATTCGCAACCACAGCGCATTCTCGGCGATTGGGCCGAGGTTCTCTACAAACAACTGCGACAGAGCTATCCAAATCCGGAAAATAGTGCTTTCCTGTCAGAACAGAGATGGGACAGCGAGATATCTATTTTAAGGACTGTGACAGGTGCACGCGCTCCAACAACTTCAATAATGTTTCCCGCTGTTCGGTTCGCGTACAATGACTTGACCAACCTGGTTTCGAACAAGATGAAAGGGGACATTGGGGGCAGTCATCCTGCGTCAGTCCGACTGGAGAACCACATCTGGCGCTGGAACTTACTCTACAGTGTCAATCTCCGAGGAGCAATCGTTCCTAGCGATCTTTGGCGTACGGCATTTCAAGGATCGTATCACCACGTGTAGCAACAAAAGCTGGCTCTTGCTCTCTGCTGGTAGGCCACGTGATGACAGCGAGACCCTAAACCCACAACAGACCTTTTCGCGACACCGCTGCATCACCGCTGCATCAGCGGGGTACAAGGTTCTGTGGTTCCGAGTGGATCCTGATTGAAAAGCGACACAATGGTGCACGACGTTTTCAGCAGCTCTGCCGTTCCATCCACGTGGACAACAACAAAGGGATGACATGATCAAAGACTAATTATCCCCACGATAGGCACTAACGCGAAAAGCGCTAACGGGACATACTAGAAAGCGTTCTACCGTGATTCGACCAGCACTCTCTCGAGCTTCGACGCTAACCCTAAACAGAGGTCAGACATCGCTCTACTAGCAAACACTAAAGGCGATATGTCAAGACGGCCTGTCAAGTCTAATGCTCTACAATCAAAGGGCTTCAGAAATGTATCCACAGATCTGCAGCCAAGATCTTGGAGTCGCCGAACAACAGTATCGGCACATCGGAAGAGAAGGGTCCGAACATAGTCGTACTTCGTCAACTTCACATGTAGAGGACAGTACAGACTTCGTTCATTGTAGCAAGTTCAGGCAGAAACTCAATAGCGATGTTCAGAGTGCCAACAATCATTACTCTTAGAGTCTGAACATCGATTCAGGCGCAACGATCCAATACTCAGAACAAGCCAAAGGCTATGATTGACTTCTGCCCAGTGAGAGATAGTCTATAACGACATAGACCAAGTTAGTGATCTTAGTGCAGGCACTACTATGACTGTTGTCTACGAAAGCTGCGGACTATACGGTCCGAGACTACAGCATGTGGTCTCCGCTCTCTGTGCGGATCTTCAGTATCCCCGTTCTAGCGATTTAGATTATGGTGTCGGCTTTGAGCCGTGGACAGTATTTTACTGTTTGCATCACTTCATGTATTGTCGCTCTCTTGACCAGTATAAATCCGTCTTTGTTCAATGCCCAAATGACGCTGTGGATGCATGCGCGATACTAGATGCACCACGGGAAGACAGTTCGCGTACGGGTCTGCATATTCCAAACAACATCTCAAGTCCAGAATCGATGCAATTGGGATAGCCACAGTCCTCTGACGGGGGCAATGGGAGGCAGTGGGATAGACGTAAAGATGACCTGCTATGTACTACTTGGCTCGTCAGTATGTATGCAAAAAGATATATAAGGACTACCTGTCTGCATTCTCAGCATCAGTATCAAAGTAACGCAGACACTTTCGTGCATCGAACTCTCTACTTCACACCGTCTCTTTGCCCAAAGTCACGTCCTCATTCCGCTGCTTACCCAAGATGAAGCAAGCCACCATCATTTCTTCTCTTTCAATGGCCTTCGTGGCCTCCGCATTGCCCGCGGATATTGGGCTGCCGCTCTGCGTCGGCGCCGGTACCGGCGCTGGCGTGAGCATTGGAGTGGGCACCGGCGGTAGCACGGCTGCAAACAACATACCATTGCCTACTGGAAACCCAGTAACCAGCGTCATTGCAAGTCTCGAAAGCAGTGTTGCAAGCGCGGTTGATGGCATTGGAAATCCTGTTCCAAGTGTCTCCCTTGGCACAATTCCGATTCCAAGTGGAAACCCAATTCCAGCACCCAGTGGGAACACAATTGGAAGCATAATCGGAGGCGTTGTTCCCAGCAGTGTCGTCGATCCTATCGGAGTGAGCTTGAGCTTGAGCTTGAGCGCCGGAGGCACGGTCACCAATCCTACACCAAACCCTGGTGGAGTAGTTTCAAGCATCATAGGAGGCACAGCTCCGAGTGGAAACCCAATTGGAAGCGGTATTGGAGCCATCCTCCCAAGCGCGACTGCCATCCCCATCAGTGGCGTTGCTTCGAGCATAATCGGGGGTATTGATCCAGTACCTACCGCAGATCCTATTGGCGTTATCTCAAGCGTCTTGGGAGGCGGAACACTACCAGTCCCGAGCGTAAGCCCGATTGGAAGCGGCATTTCCGATCCTGTTGGTAGTGTTGCTTCAAGCATACTTGGAGTCGTACTCCCGGTTCCCACAGCGGATCCTATTGGGAGCGTGATTGGAAACATCCCCAGCGCAGTTGTAAGTGTAGTGAGCAGCGTCATCCCAGCCATCGAAAGTGCCGTGGGTAGCATACCTGGTGCTGTTGGTGGGAGCAACAGTGCATGCATGGCCAACCCCCTTCCAAGCGTGGGCGCAAGCATCGTCAACCCTCTTCCGACCGCAAGTGCGAGCATCGTCAACCCTCTCCCAAGCGTGGGTGCGAGCATTGCTCTTCCTCTCCCAAGCGTTGGTGCGAGCATTACTGTTCCGCTCCCAAGCGTGGGTGCAAGCGTTGCCGTTCCCCTCCCAAGCGTGGGTGCGAGCATTGCTGTTCCTC
>JAKJXN010000036.1:0-322530 GCA_022225945.1 Didymella pomorum | reverse complement strand
CCTCTCCCAAGTGTGGGTGCAAGCATTGCCGTTCCTCTCCCAAGCGTGGGTGCAAGCGTTGCCGTTCCCCTCCCAAGCGTGGGTGCGAGCATTGCTGTTCCTCTCCCAAGTGTGGGTGCAAGCATTGCCGTTCCTCTCCCAAGCGTGGGTGCAAGCGTTGCCGTTCCCCTCCCAAGCGTGGGTGCGAGCATTGCTGTTCCTCTCCCAAGTGTGGGTGCGAGCATTGCCGTTCCTCTCCCAAGCGTGGGTGCGAGCATTGCTGTTCCGCTCCCAAGCGTGGGTGTCAGCATCGCCAACCCCATCCCCACCGGCAATGCGATCACCAGCATTCTCCCAAGTATCGGAAACTCCATTGCGCTCCCATCCTCAACGCTCAGTACCGTCGTGATCCCCAATCCCGTCCCCAGCCTTGCTCCTGGCCAACAGCAGGTGTGTTGCACTGGTATCAGCGTGCTGAACCTGATCTGCGTTGTTCTGCCCCTTGGCGGTGGAACGTGTACTGGGACTAAGAAGTTGTGTACTACAAACGCTGCACCTGTGAGTTACATCTCATCTTTATTTGTCGTCGATACTGATTCTATACCCCAGGGCTCTTCGCTTGTTAATATCTCAGCGCTTAACTGTGTCAACATTCTTTAGTGTCCAGAAAGCATTGAAAAGGAAAATCAGAGGATGAACGACTGTGTCATTGTCTCCTTAGTATGTCCTATTTATTGCACAACTATTGCTATTTGACTATTATACTATTGGCTTTTTATTCTGGAGGGAATGTTGGCATCGCATCCACTGCCAGGTTTCAAGTACTGTAGTTGGAAAGTCATTCGAGTATGTATCGTATTGAATCAATATTTTACCTGTCTGTTCCAACTAACATGACTTCGACCTACTTGCGGCTTCCCCAGCAACCGTCCTCTAGTGTGACTCATTCCCTTTGAATTGATACCTCCATTGCAGTGGTGAAACTGGCTTGTGCCATGCGCAGAGGTGATTCAAGTTACTTGGTAATGGAGCGTCATGTCACTCTTCCAGAACTCCTACGTCCTTGATCATTCGAATGTTATATGTATCGAACACCTATCGCCAGTACGAAGGAGATGTAGCCTTGGTGATCAGCCAGGCTCTTTCTAACGCCTGCACTACGTCTTGTGGCAGCGGACCTTTCTCGAAGTCCCTGAGATTGCTTTCCAACTGTTCGAAGGTACTCACACCTACTACAACACCATCATTACCACCCTTCACCCTTGTATGCAGCGCCGAATGATGAATTGCCCATCGCAACGCTGTCTCCAGCATTGTCAAATCATGCTTCTTTGTCGTTTCTTCCAAGATCCTGAGGGCTTCCAAATTTGATTCGCTCAGGAATCTTGCGCGATACAGTTGACCCCACTGGTACGAGTCCGAAAAACGCCCTTCTGCAGGCGGCTTTTCCAGATCGCTCGAATTAATCTTACCCGAGAACAGACCACCACAGAGAGGATTGTATATCACGAGCTCCATGTCGTACTTGTGCAGACAAGGAATCAGCTCGCTTTCGATCTCACGGGCTGTCGCGTCATCAGATTCTTCCTCATGTCTTTTAGAAGAGGCAACATTTACTAAAACAATTGTACATTGCCTGATAAATTCGGGGCAGCACCCAGTTCCTTGCTTTCGCTACGTTGTAGATTTCAGCGACCTCCCAGGCGGGACAGTTACTTAGGCCAAGCCTCTTAAACTTGCCCTCTTTGTACAGTTCATTCACTTCTCTCATCGTCTCTTCGAAAGGTACGCTTCGATCTGGCGCGTGCAAATACCATATGTCCACGCATCCGGTCCCCAACTCGCTCAAGGACATCTCAAAATGCTGTCTGATTTGGGCCTGGGCGCGCATGCCTGGAACCTCTGGGTAGATCTACGCATCGAGTGCTCAGCATTCGACATTTGTGCATCGAAGGAGGGAGGTCTGCCCCAAAAGAAGTTGACCATACCTTTGTTCCTAGCGTTAGACCGCGAGACTTCCATCCTGCTTTTGCTGTCCATGCCTCCTGCTGGCCGTTCACGTACATACGTGCAGTGTCGACTTCGTTGTAACCTCTCTGTTGGAAGTAATCTGGGTGAGACTTGAACTCATCCAGCTTGAAGATACGCGGTCCAGCGGTTGGATCGGGTCCTGAATGACAGTCAGTGACTGGTTGAGATTCATCGTCCCAATGATCGGGTGCGTCTTTGTGTCTTCGCAAGTTAGCTGGAATAGGACACTGGCCGATTACCGTAGGTCATCAGACCTAGGATGACGCGCTCTTTCTGTGGAGTGATGTATGTAGATGTCATGCTAATTTGGTCGGTGGGTCGACTGTTGGATTCGATTCTAGTTTCCGTATAACCACGCGCCGCGCTGCTTATACTGCTGGGTTCTCGCGGGCTTGGAAGTCAACAAATACGACCCGCTTATCGCGTTCACTTCCGCATCAACGTTCGCTTATCGGAAGCCGTCTTCGTTCGACCTCCAATGCTATAATCGCCGATGGTTGCACGATGGTGTGAAGTAACCTCGTTCCGACCTGCCTGAACGGGTAGACTAGCAGGTGTTCATAAACAATGACTCGCCGGCGCAAGGTCCAACCTTCTCGATTGAGCAATTGATGTACACATGCACTGAGAAGGATACACAATCCTTCGAACAGCCTTACAGCTACTGTGATAAGTGTGTTTGAGCTTTAGATAGTGATTGTCCCTGGATGTGGTAAGACGTGAGCATGAACATACAAGGAAGACTTCATCACGACTTTAGAGGAGCGAATCATAATGAGGAACTAGTTTGCCACATAGACGTTGAATCTGTTCCTACCATTTCACTGCACCATCGACCTCATATACTGCGCCACTGACGTATCTCGCTTCCTTCGAGAACAAGAAAATCACCACATCAGCAACGTCCTCAGGTGTACCCCACCTTTCAAGTGCACAGGCCTTCGCCCATCTCTCCACAATCTCGCCGCCTTGTAAAATTCCACTGTTACTCGGCGTGTTGATATAGCCTGGCGCAACGCAATTGGCGAGGATGCCCTTTGATCCATACTCAAGAGCAACCGATTTCATCATACCGATGACTTCATGCTTTGTCATATCTGATCATTCTCATTAGCTTCGACAGCAGCAAGCTAGTTGTCACTTGTACACTTACTGTAGATACCTTGCAGAGCAGTCCCTCTCGTGCCACTCATGCTTGACACCGTGACGATACTCGCGCCCCGATGCAAATGCGTCAGACTCTCCCTGGTGACAAGGAATACGCCTGTGACATTGACGCCAATTTGTTTCTCAAAGTATTCCAGGCTGGTAGTCTCGAAGGGTATGTTTTGCGGGTTGAGACCTGCGCAATTGAAGACATAGTCCAAACGTCCGAACTTCTCGACGAGAGCGTTGACAAAGGACACAACATCCAATTCGGAGGATACATCAACTTTTCGAGCGAAAGTAGGCGTCTGTCCGGATAAGAGTGAGACTGTTTCATTTAACATGTCTGAGTTGACATCGCAGATGGCGAGAGATGCGCCCTTGGCAGCAATCTTGAGGGTTGTTGCGCGACCGATCCCGCTCGCTGCGCCGGTGATGAGGACGACTTGATCTTGGAATTTTGCCAGCATCGTAGATGATTTGCGATTGAAGTCTTGATCTGGACAGGTAGTATGTAAGTTTGAGCTCTTTGTATGGTAACAGCTGGAGGTTGCTAGGGCTGAATTTTGCTACCAACACCTTCGGTACATTTCGGGAAAAGCTGTGACGCAGTCAATGCTCGTCTCTCGGATTCGCGAAAATTAGCTGTGTTACAAAGTATTCTTCGATTGTGGATTATCGTCGTCGTCAATTCGACACTTCAATCCGCAGTCACCCTCTGCTTCATCTGGCAGAATAGAACGAGGCGATATGATTGGCCAGGTGTGCCATCATGGTCTTATTAATGAGGATATCGTTGCTACATAGTCGCGTAGCCGCGGAGCGAAACGACGGAATGAGCACTGTATGCAGATTTCAGACCTGCAACGTCACTCACAAATGGCTACTCGGAACTCTTGAGACGGATGAAGTATATTCTTATCAACCAGCCTAGCCACGTATTTCCATAGAAGACGCTCTGCCAGTCACTGCCTTTCTCCGTCTCCCTGAGGATCTACATCCCTCTCTTCGTCCTCGCCACGCTCTCCGTGTACACCACGCCGCCCTTCTCGCCCAACTTGCCCTGCGCAACCACATCCTCGTCCACAAACAGCGGTTTACCGCGGACCTGGGCCCAAACAGCCTTGTGCATGGGCGTCAAGAAGAGCGCGTCCATCTCCTCGAGCGTGATACCCTTTGTCTCTGGCACGAAGAAGAAGCTCCAGATACCCATGGCAACGAGAACAGACGCGAAGAAGAAGTAGGCGCCGTACGCGAGGTCGCTGATCATGTAAGGCGTGGATCGAGCGATGATGAAGGAGCCGAGCCAGGTATCAGCGGTGGTGAGCGAGACGCAGAGCATGCGGATATCGAGAGGGAAGATCTCGGACGCATAGGTCCACTGAACTCATGTTAGTACGCGTTCAAGCTTGTGGCTTTTCTCCAGCACTTACCGTGATGCCCTGCCAGGTGGCGCAGATGATGAACGCGTTGATGTACACGCACACCATGGCCAAGTAGCCCCAGCCGTCGCGGTTGATGGTTCCGGCGGCGGCGGCAGCGGCAGGGTCGGCTTTCATGACGTACCCGCCGATGTACCACATGGGAATGCATCCTAGTGCGGCACCCCAGATGAGACCCTTGCGGCGACCAACACGTTCGACGACGACGAAAGTGAACGTGCACATGCCGAGCGTCTTCGCGATGCCGTAGAAGCCGGTGGAGAAGAGCTTGAGTGATGTACCAGAGATACCGAGGGTTTCAAAGATACGAGGAGCGTAGTAGGTGATGATGTTGACCTAGTCCGGTTAGATGAGGTCGAGTGATGTTACGTGTGGTGGCCACTTACACCTGTGAAAGACTGCAAGAACATGAGAGCAAGACCGATGGCCATGCGGTTGCGCACGCCCTTCTGAAACAGCTTCTTGAACTGAGCCTTCTTGCTCATGCGGTTAGTACTGCGCTCTTCAACTTGAGCGCGGATCTCGCTCATCTCGTGCTGGATGTACGCGTGGGACGAATCAAGGTTGCGAAGCTTCGTCAGGATCTTCTCAGCTCCTTCGAAGTTGTCACCACGGGCAAGCCAACGTGGGGACCTATGCCGAGTCAGAACCTATTTTATGATCATGAGAGGAAGGAGATACGCACTCAGGACACCAAGCCACCCCCATGAGAAGTAACAAACCAGGGATGAGCTGGATAGCAAGCGGAACAATCCACTGCGTCTTCTTCTCAACATCGATGGTCCGATCGCAGGCATAGTTGATCCAGAAGCCGAGCATACCTCCACCTTGCGAAGCAATCTCAAAGATACCAATGAGACGACCTCGAACAGAGGGCGGGGCGATCTCGGCAATGTAGACGGGCACTGTCATTGATGATGCGCCGATACCCAAGCCAGCTACGGCTCGACCAGCGTAGATCATGTTGAGTTTGCCCATAGCTGCCGTCATCAACGTGCCTCCAATAAGGAAGACGGATGAGGCGATAATCATCGTTTTCTTTCGACCGAGCTTTTCCGCGAGTGGGAAGGCGAACAGAGCGCCAAAGAAGCAGCCGGCCTGCGGGAGTTGATCAGTGACTGAATGAAGCAAATGATGTTGTGGGTACGTACCTGGAAAGTTGAGACAATATTGCCCTGGATTGTGTCGCGCTGAGTCTGAGGGATGTTGATAGTCCCAAAGTCGCGTCTGAACGAGTCGAGGGCCATTGTCCCGCCAATAACGGCGGTGTCGTAACCCACTGGCTTTGTGTTGGTATGTGATCGTCCCATATCGAACCATCATGAGGTAGACTTACTGGCTAGGGCTGACATGGAGGCAATACAGGCGATGACATGGAGGCGCCAGTTCCTCACCTCCGGAGGATCTAACGTGCCAGATGCATGAGTGGTAAAACAGCCCATTCCAGGGAGTGCTTGTAGAAGGGGTATTCGAAGGCCGAAAGAGTATTTGGTTGTTTGAAACAAAAGCAGTTGCCGTCAAGAGCGAAGCTTGAGCGCGCAAGAGACGTAGAACGGTTTGCTCTTATACCCGTCACCATGATCATACACCGATGTGTCGTGCCATACCATGTCGGCTTCAGAAATATCACCCTGTACAATCGCCGAGTCATGCAACGCGGGGTGAAATGCACGAGGGTTACACATCGTGCCATACCAGGCCACACACCTTCTCAGTTCAGATAACGACATTGTTCATCGCAGGAAACCTGGGGTTTGGTAGCTTGGCTGCTGACAGGGTGATGGCTTGACTGCATCTTGGCAGTGAGACGCAGATCTGATTGGAAGGGAGAGGTCGAAGCATGCATCAAGTCTGCTTGGCGGGCGGAACCGTTGGTGATGTAGAATATGCGGAGCTTGACAAGATCAGCAATGGCGCCACCCCGCGACGTCGGTGGCTAGCAGATGCGGGGAAGACCGGTTGTGGACGGCGTTCCCGATAGGGTATCCCTCGCTGAACGACAAGAAGTGCTGGTATTGAAACACTGTTCTCTCACTCTCGTACCGGCGCTTAAAAACGTGCTCTGTTCTCTAGATTGTTTCTTTAGACGAGGTCAGTAGATTTGCCACCTTTCCGCATGCCTTCACATCTTCACGCTGTTGCCGAGGTAGTTGCGCCGCAATCTTTATTAAAGTCGGACATCCGATCTTAAAGCTGTAAGCAGCATAGCTTTGCAGGACCAAGACGACAGCTATATGTGGTGTGCAATGCTTCCTGCAGGACGAGAATGGCCCGGTACCAGCTCTCAGGCATCCAGTCTCGTCTTTAATCCGCTGTCTTGGCTGTGCAGCTGGTAGCTCACAACGTGAGCGGGAGCCAGACCACAGCCCGCGACTGGGCGTCAGGGTAGAGTCAGCACGGCCGCGGATACCTTCTCCAGATTCTCCGCATAACGTTGAGCTTGGCGACTCTGTTTGGTATGATTGCCGCGTGGATGTGGCTGCTGGACGTCCTCGGCTAAGCAGCCTCGAGACGAAGCAAGCAGATGAGCCTGACAATGCGAGGCGCAAGAGATACTCAGCAGATGCAAAGCACGTATGGCTGTGCATCGCGCTCTGTAGGGTTGTCAGCATACACATGGTATCCGCGAGAAGCGCGATTAGTCTTCCGACAATCCAGAATCCGTCAATCATACCCGTTCACCCCACTTATGTTGACTTCTTAGCTTTGCAATTGTGGATCTCCAGGAATGATCCCTTGTTTGATGTGTAGATAGCCACACTTGGCGATGCATGCGCCGCCTCGTCTACCAGGAATAATGAAATAGACGGCTCACCCCACGGTCTCGGCAGCTGACCGCGCGTGGAGCGATTACAGGGCCGGGCATCTAGTTTAACATCGTTCAGATGGTCATCCCCAACATTGCTACTAGCGGTACCCCAGATTTCGAAGCTCAGACTGATCCACCGGTTTCTCCACAGTCCCTGAGACGGTCCTTCGGGTCCAGCGATCGTGCATATCTGTTGCAGTAAGCAGGATGAATAATTGTTGAAGCGTTTGCTCAAGTCCAGGCATACGGTTTGTTGTCATATGTCGTTTCATTCGTTCTGCAGAGTCATTCGACTGTATCCAGGGTATAAGTCCTTACTCCTTAACGCCAATGCTAATGGAAGATCAAGGAAATGGAAGCGTGCGGCCATCGATTTTACGAGAATTCGACGAAAACGAATCCTCATCAGAGCTCTGACTTGGACTTCGTGATGTCCTCGTCTTCCCTGTCGACCACAATAAAGTCATCGTCTAAGCCTTCCTCGGTCTTCTGCTTTTTCTGAGACGGCTGTTCGGCATGATCGATGTCAACAGGTTCGTCAGTCGGCGCGTCTGGAAGCTGCGAGAGCATCTCTGTCGTTGCTTCGGTGCTTTGCACTCCATCTTGCTCGTCCTCCGTATCGTACTCGAGCTCATCGGTGGTCTCGGTCTCGATTTCGGTCTCGGCGGTCGCCGGAGGGAAGAAGTTACTGCTTGCTGTCAGTCTGGATCAGTGTATAAAATATAGTACGACTTACGGGATGTTCTCAAAGTAAGCGTCTTCATCCTTCTGGAGGAAGTTGCAGAAGATGACGCGATCAAGTTCGTCTGCCTTCTCGTTCTCCTCGAAGAACTTGCGCACCGTCTCCAGAGCGACCAAGCTAGCCTCTCCACTGGGATAGCCGTAGACGCCGGTACTCAACGCAGAGAACGCAATGCTCTTGCAGCCGTTGTCGACTGCTAATTGCAGACTCGTCTTATAGCAGCCAGCCAGCAGCCTGGCGGCTTCATCCTTGTTCTTGTTCCAGTAGATGGGCCCTACCGCGTGGATGATCTTGTCGGCAGGCAACTCGTAGCCGTCTGTGATCTTGGCGCTACCGGTTTCGCAGCCACCGAGGGTACCGCACTCGTCGAGCAGCTCGGGGCCTGCAGCACGGTGGATGGCGCCATCGACGCCCCCTCCACCAAGCAATGACGTGTTTGCGGCATTAACAATCGAGTCGACGGCGAGAGTGGTGATATCTTGGCGGATAACGCTGATCCTATCGTTGTATGCAGCATTTGGTGTGTACTCTGGGCTGCTGCCTGCTGTGGGTTCGATTTTCTTCAGGTTGTACAGCAGGGTGAGGGTGGGGATCTCGTCGAGGGGCACAGAAGAAGACATCTTGGGCTGGCCGCTAGAGGGCTTGTTGGGTGGTTTCGCGAGGTAGTAGGCACTGGTCATCGTTTGGCAAGCCCAAGTGTGTGGTGGAAGAAAATGGAAAGCTGCAGCTGCGTGTTTGGGGAGGAGCCACAAAACTTACGCGGGGCAGCGGGGCTGGTGGTCAATGCTGAAGCTCTCTAGCGCGCATTCCTTCACCATATCCCACCTGGCATCACGAGCCACATTTACACCCTTGTTCGCATCACTCGCACTCGATGTCGCCCTTCCAGCATGTTAGCGTGGTCAACGTTCATGTGTTATTGGAGAGCGCAGAGAGGTAGTGTCGTGCGGGGTACCTAGGTACTGTGTCAAGAGCTGAACGCGCGGATCTTAAGTGCGTTATTCTACCTCACAATGCATCGTCGTCACGACGTGAAAATTTATAACTGCGAGAATACCACGGTATGAACTTCGAATTTCAGAGACTGGGAGTACCTTTCAAAAAAGTAGCCGCAACTGCATCGTGAGTCGTCAGAACTTTTGAAATCCAAGTTGCAACCAAGTGGGTTCTATTTAGATGAGCCTGCACGGGCCACAGACCTGCGCGGCATCCGCTGAGACATACATACATTCAACCCATGTCTCAGCCACATGGCTGACAACCCCCACCGCGGACTGCATAGCACATAAGGCATATTACAAAGACCACAGCAACGACACAGCCGGCAATGACGCCAACAGGTAGATCATTCATTTTGGTAGTGAAGATGCTTCGGAAGTAAGTAGGCAAGATTTCGGGTGTGCGTGTGGACTGTACTTATGATGATCGATGATTGGGCGAATTTGCTTGAGTACACGTTAATCAAGTAGAGATTGCATTGTGCGAGAGCATTTACAACAACGATTATGTGCCCACAGTGTCACTTCACGATTCTAGACGTAATGCACGACATGTGATTAACGTTGTGAAGTCCCCAGCATGAGCCTCAGGCAGAATACCACGAATGGCACTGTGTATATGATCAATGTGAATCTATGCAGGACTGATACCTCAAGGTCCCATCTTTAATTGAACTTGATTGTTCATTATTGTTCCGCGTGACATGTGACACGAGCCTTACAGTTTTCCAGCTACTACCTGTGCTACGGAGCATAGCTCGGTATTTACTCCCCATTGTGATTTTTGCCCAGTGGAATTGTCCATGCTAGTTTCCTGCATTGCCAAAGCGTCGATTGTCTGAAAATCCGAAGGCTCTCTAGCTTCAAAAATTTGATGAACAGAGAACTTGCCAAGATCCAGGACCTGAGGACTCATCGGCAATTGCGTCTTGAACGTACTTAGATCGGTCGACCAGTCCACTCCAGGTATCTCTACCGGCCTATGATAGGTAAGACCTGTGAGAGGCTGCTTAGTGCGAATAGCTTCATCGGATTTGTATAGATGGAGAAGCTGACTTCGGAGGTCCTCGTCGAAATTACGATTGGCGTAGTCCATCGCTCTCGTAAAGACAGGTCCACCGAACCTCCACTGGCGCTGCGCAAGAACCAACTTGACGCACTCGCGGTTCCTGGATTGTACGGCGTATGCAAGGAGCAAGTGTTCGTTGATCATCAAGGGCTCCAGGAGTGGGCTCCAGCTCTTGCCCCGTAAGCCCAAGAGGTACCTCAAGTCGTTGACACGACCGTCGCGTGCCGCTATGGATGCGGCGGTCTGACCATATGAGTCCGGAAGCTCTGGGTCGGCCCGAATCACCGTCCGCTGTTCTGATGTGACTCGTATGCTGACGCGCTTGACCAGTATCGACATGACCTCGAAGTGGGAGCCACGGGCGGCGTACCAGAGCGGACTTCGCCGTAGGCCGTCGAGTGGATCGATATTCGGAAAATATCGTGTCTTGATCTCTTGACATGTATCAGTGGGCGTGTAACACTCCGCTACACATTCGTGATAATGCATCTTGTCGATCAAGTGATGAACAATGTTTGCGTGGCCATGGCAAGCGGCGATATGCAACAATGACAGCCCATACAAGCACGTCCGATGCAAGTCGGCCCCAGATCTTGCCAGTGCTTTCACAGAGCTAATGCTGCCCTGGCGCACTGCTATGTGGAGCGCTGTGCGTCCAAGGAGGTCGTGGCTGTCAAGTGCTTCTATCGGCCATGTAGTGGCACCAAGGTCTTTTGCAAGGAAACGAACGCAGTTGCCAGACCTCTCCCAAGTAATACTGGCGCCAGCATCAGAGAGAATATGGAAGCTGTGCCGTCCAAGGATATCCGGTCGTCCTTCATTGAGGATGTGCATGGCCACGGCGGGCAGTCGTACAAGGTCTCGCGGCGCAAACATCTGACAACCACTCCACGCGGGTGGAAGTGCGAAGGGGAGATTTCCACTAGCTATGACATCGTCCAGCTGATGCATGAAGTGCTGCTTACATTGAAGTAGACGTGTTACCTCGTCTGAGGTTGGAGGAACACCGACCTGCAACAACTTGACTTGCAGCACGTAGACAAGACTGTAATGGCCTTCGTCGAAGAATTGAGTAATGATTGTACGAGTGTGGTCCAGAGCATAGCTGTCAACGCCCCATGTGAATTCCGGCAAAAAGTATGGAGTGGCGAGAGCATTGATGACATCTTGCGCGCGCACAAATGTCTCACCGCCACTCAACATGCTCTTTCTTACTTGATAAGCCAGAGCTTTGAAGTGCTGAACTGCTTGCTGGAGTGCTGGAACATGGTCTTCAATCTGTTCTCGAGCAGGACGACGTTGGTGCGGTCGGAGCGTGACGACTGCCATCTCGATCATATCCTTGATGGCCATCAAGAGGATTGAGTGTAGGCTGAGCAACAGGATACTTCGACAAGTCAGTCACTCTGCAGACCTTTTTGTCGTTGCACTTACGCTTCTCTCGACTGGTCACTCGAAAACACAATTGTTGCAGGTGTACTGCTGTCAGCCGAAGCGTAGTCACACTTGGAGGCAGAAAGAGCTTCCAACTCGAACCGAGGACAATGTGACAGGTGCCTAGGAGGGCATTGGGACCCATCGCGAGGACTCTCTGCTGGCTGCCGGTCGTTTCGTGTCAGAGATACTGTCTTCGGCTCCGAGCAAGGGTGTCCCTTCTCAATGCATTTATCGCATCGTGCTGGCCATGAACCATTGGTAAATACACACTACATGGTCAGTACATGTTGTCTTGCAACACCGCGGTATCACTTACACGTTTTTTGTCCCTCCTGCAAAAGAAGCATCTTGGCTTAGTCTTCCGCTCGCGCTCCAGCTTTACTGCCTTCTTGGGAGATTGGACGCGTTTTGATATCATAGGAAGTACTGGAATGACTGTCAAAGATTGAGAGCAGTGGTGAAGCGCAGAATGGCGTATTTGTATCTGCCCATCTTGCGCAAACCCCACAGAAGTCCCCTCGCGAGACAGGTGTGGGCAACGGCTCGTCGCGACGCGGATGCAGGAACGTCTGCCGGCGCGCGACAGCCTGCCTCAAATTGGCGGCGACTGCTGACTGCAAGAAGTGCAGCCTGTACGAAGGGATCGACCAACGCCACAGCGCAACTGGCTCTGACAAGTGTCGCATGTAGGCATGGGGAAGCGGACGGCCTTCCGCGTCGTTACAAGATCGGCGCCAATGCGCCCCAAGGGGACGTGTGGAACATCGAAGATAGGCCTGCCCAATCACGCAACTGAGCATAGGTGTTCCGCTTCTAATGTGCGAAATGATAACCTGACAAAAGCGCCACGTTTAAGTCTCGCAGCGCGTTGCGCCGTTGGTGAATTGACTAACATTTCTCCCGCTTCGGGCTTTGGTTCCCCGCACCGCGCTCTCGGGTCTTGTCGCGCGACGGGAGCCAACCACGACACCGCCTGTTCGTCTTACACAGAGAGAGGGCAACAGCGTCTGAATGAAGAGGTATCAGGGTCATCGGCGGGCACGGACTTCGCGGCCTTCGTTACCGACGACCAGGCTAGTGCACCTACGAGTAGTAGCAGTGAACCTCGATGAGGTTGCCCGTGCGAAGCAAAATTACCTGAGTCAGTCGCGGCTACTTAAAGAAGAGACTCGAGGCCTACACAGGTTTTCTTGACATTACAAGACATCGCTCAACGCCTGATGATTGCTGCTCAGTTTGGTGGGATCTGTTTGTATTAAATTGTGCCCACCTCACAGCTACTCTCTCAAGAGAATGTCTCGTGTTTCGTGGTAATTTTGGACTTCCAGTACGAGTGTTTATTTGCAGGCGCCAGAGAGCGACGACACTAAGGGGACGCGCGACAGGGCATGCGGTTAGACATGGTCGCGTAGTTGAAAACGCCATACGCTGGGTCGGGGAGACGTTTCGATGCCACGCGATGCTTTTTTGAAAAGTTCCCGGTAATCTCAAGTCACCCCTGTCAGCCCGCCGATGTGCTAAAAGACTGTCGCCCTCACTGGTGCCGCCACATAAGAGAGGCGTACCTGGCTGTCGCGCGACGCGTCTCCGGGATGCCAAGCGAGAGTCCTCCAAACTACGTTCTGGATTCTTCGACACAGTTCTCATCGTCCGTCATCCAGTGCTGCGCTGTCCAGAACCGGCAAGCATGTAATCCCGACGCTGCCTATTTTGAACGTTGTTCGATCGATGCATGTCGATCAAATTTTGGATTCAGATCCTTTAGCAAGTTTGTTGTCTCTGACGGCGGTTAGTGTCGACAAGATCTGCAACCTGCGAGCGAGAGTGCAATTGCAAATGTTGAAGTTGAGTGGCGGCAGTAATTATGTGCTCCATCTGTTGCTCCTCACTCAAATTTGCCAGAGGACGAGAGATGTTTTGGTCGACGTACCTACACGCATCGATGCCGCTAGCTGAGGCTTGACGCGTTGGTCCCTGCTCCTTCAGCCTAACATCCAGGATTCGACCTATGGCGCACCATGAGGCCACTGCTCAACGGCAACGGGTCCACCCACGCGGAGCGCGCTCTCGGCACGCTGTTGCGTTCCCCCCGGCGCGATGGCAGCGGCAGCTGCTTCATAGCAGTGCGCGAACGTCGTGAATTCCTGTACCACATAACTCAATATAGACATGGCCGTCCAATGGCGCACGACTTCGACCTGCGTGTGCGAAATGATGTACTTGAAGTGATAGATTTGGCACAGTACACGCGCACCTTGATGTATCATTCATAGGCCTTGGCCAAGCTCTCGTTGGCATATTGCGCATCCTGATGCTGTATTAGACTCGACGGATCTGCTTTATTCTGTCTTGTGACAACCTGAACTCCTTTCGAGAAAACCCATCTTCAGGGCTCGTTGCAGACTCCGTAATGTTCCCCGACATTGAGCTCAACCAATCGAACATGCGCAAAAGACATTCCACCAGCGCAGCCATTAGTCGTACCGACAGCAAAGCCCTGACGAGCTCTGGAGATCACTTCGAACGTTTGGAGACAGTTTTTGCAGGTTTCTCGGTTTTGCTTGCGTGTGTCGGCCTATTGCAATTGCGAAGTCGTCGTACGGCCAGGCGAGGAAGACTTGCGGACGAGGTGTACGAGCTGGAGGTAGAATCTTCAGATTTCAAGCTTTCGTGAGCATACTGACCCTCCGATAGGTTCCGTCCGAACTTACGGCCAAACCAGATGTAGACCTCGAAGCGTCTCGAGGTCCTCCCAGCGATGGCCCGCGCAGCGACTGATGGGATGCTCAACGAATGTCCAGTACGTCTCGAAGGCCCAGCACGCCGGCACCAGGAGATGAACACAATCAGAGCTGATCCATGACAGTTGCAACGGCTGTCACACATGACACATGACCAATCCATTCTCGGGGTTCTTTGGCTCATACGGAGACGATTCATGTACATGGATGGCCAATGTTGAATCAACCAAAGTTGCTACAGGCACCTGTGGCTTGCGAAAACTGACCCTGAGTCGACGGTCTATCTGTCCAGCGTGATAGTCAGAGCTAAGCCTCGGACATGGAGGTGCGCTCATGACTTGCCGTTGGTCGCTTCGGCGACATGGAGTGGGTGGGATCGCGGTTGTTATTTTTAATGCCCGCAGCAACATGCATTGTCTGTTGTAATGGATGCGCCTCTCTGTCATGAATCGTCAAGTCTAGTACGTAGAAATAGTGCAATGTGGTGCAGCCGGTTAGCACGGCAAGCTTTCGAAAAGCTGATCCCGGAACGACGGCATCTTCAACACAGGATCATGAGTGCTCAAATGGTCGAGGCATCTCAGGCCCTAGCTGACGAGTGGAGGAGGATATGGAGAAACATGCACTCCCTTAGAGGTCATACAAACGACGATGCATAGTAGGTGATGCCCAGGTGCAAAGGGATGGTGGGGTTTGGTGGAGATGCAGGGTCACGCTTTCCAAAGCTTGTTTGCCCCGCTAGTACGTCACGGTTCCAGTCCAAGCTTCGAACCAGGAACCAGGAAGGCGCATTCCAACCGAACGTCAGGACTGGACATGTTGCGCGACTCACTCGTAAAGAGCTAACACCAAATATCTCACACCTCGCGATGGTAGGCACCTGTCACGGGATGCGCTCCGCAGTACAAGGCTGACATATCACCAGGCTTCAATACTGCGGCAGATTGTCGCCGGCCCACGTGCGCGGCACGCTGAAGCTGGCCTTGACCTGTGCTATGTCACAGACAACAGTAGAGACACCAGCTTCACCTATCAGACTGAACCTGACCGTCGCTAGTCATTGCCACATCTGGCCCCAGCGGCACATACCCTCAACGCGCATACCGAAACCCCCTCGACTCCCTCGTAAAGTTCCTCGACTCGAAACATGGTGAAGATTGGGCGATATGGGAGTTCCGTGCAGAAGGCACCGGCTATCCAGACAGCGAGGTGTACAATCGTGTATACCACTATCCCTTTCCAGACCATCATCCGCCGCCGTTCGCCCTCATACCCAACATCATGGCCAGCATGCGCAACTGGCTGAAGGCCAAAGACGGTCGCGTAGTCGTTGTACATTGCAAAGCCGGCAAGGGCAGATCAGGTACCGCCAGCTGCAGTTATCTGATGAGTGAAGAGGGTTGGCCAATGGAGAAGGCTTTACAGCGTTTCACAGAAAGGCGCATGAGGCCAGGCATGGGCTACAAAGGCGTCAGCATCCCAAGTCAACTGCGATGGCTCACATATGTCGATCGCTGGACAAAAAATGGCAAAATGTACGTTGAAAGGCAGGTCGAGATTCTGGAAGTCCACTGCTGGGGCTTGAGAGATGGTGTCAAGATCCAAATCGAAGGCTTCGTCGAGGACGGCAAGCTGATCAAGAACTTCCATACCTTCACTAAGGAGGAGCGAGAGATCGTTCGGGGAGAAGTCAAAACAACGGGTATGGCACAAGCAGTACATGAGGTTATGTACAAAAACGGTCTGGCCGGGTCATCAGGCAAGGCGAACGCACAGGTGGATGGCAAGAGCGATTCAAAGACTGGCAGCAGATCTTCGCTGGAAACACCACAGATCGCGGACGGAACCGCGACACCGAGGGAGAACTCGAAAGACAGCCTTACGCCAGGCACCGGCGACGTCGTTTTCAGACCCTCGAGGCGCGTAGTGCTGCCCACGAATGATATCAACATCGATGTCGAGCGCCGCAATAAAGCTGCTTTTGATCTCAC
Source organism: Didymella pomorum (assembly GCA_022225945.1). Classification (NCBI taxonomy): domain Eukaryota; kingdom Fungi; phylum Ascomycota; class Dothideomycetes; order Pleosporales; family Didymellaceae; genus Didymella; species Didymella pomorum. Next base: position 306,145 of record JAKJXN010000036.1, on the reverse strand, counting down.
GATGGTCACCGCGGTCGCACACGTGTGGTTCAATACATTCTTCGAGGGCAACGGCGCGGAGAAGAACGGCACCGCAGACGAGTCTGGTGTCTTCGAGATCGACTGGGACGCCATGGACGGCATCAAAGGCTCATCGCGAAAGGGCACGCAAGCATTTGAGCGCATCGCGGTCGTCTGGCGTGCACTCAGTGCGAAGGAAGGGCGGCCTGGTGTTGTCATAACAGAACCAAAGGAGGGCGAAGAGGTACGGCAGACAGGACCAACAGACTGGAAAGGTACCAAAGGCGTCGAACCGAGCGAAGGCAAAGACCTCGGTCTGCGGTCCTCGAGTCCTGACGATTCAGAGCTCGATGTTAGCCAGACAGAAGCTATCAAGAGTGCGAACGAACAGAACAGGACCACTGTCCCGGTACCTGGCCGCAGGGGCAGTGATGCCAGCGACGACAGCGATACCAAGAACGTCAGGTCTCATGGACCCAATGGCGAAGAGGTCCTGCAGTACCCAATGTCGACGAGAGCAAGCATGGAAGCCAGCGGCAAGAAGACTGAGTCGTCCATAACGGCGTCACGACCTGCGAAGTCAGGTCAGACTGATGGCGTGGCGGCGACGACCTCAAGGCCCGCCTCCAGGGAATCGCACAGAGGTACGCGCCACGTCGAGAAGCTCATCGACAATGTCAAGTATCATGTCTCTGGCGCCGCATCTACGGGCGAGCTGCCTGACGGGAGACCTGAGAGCGAGATGAAGAATGCCAAAGAGCATCAGCTTGGGCATCTGGGAAAGAGCAAGTTGTCCAACTGAGGCGTGCTGGTGCGGCTTGACCGGAAGCCCGCGTGACAATATACGTAGCGGGCTGTAAGACGAGGCTCTGGCTGTGGACGACTTGGGCGACTCAATTTCGGGAGTGTAGTGCGGCGTATCAGGGTGATGCACGAAGCAGCTCGATGCAGACGCTGCAGCTTGCAGGTGCATCGCAGGGGCGTTAGGTATAGGCGCACGTGCTAATGAGCTTGGACACTTCTAGTGTTTGAGACGAATCGTTCTGCTTTGCTTGAGGTATACCATCGTAGCAGCAACGCTATGCTTATAGATATTGATCAGTGTGTTGTGTATGTCCAATTCGAAAGAATGTATAGACCAAGAACGCTCAGAGACTATCGAGTTTGTTGGTTGTTCCTTCCAAAGTGAGGCGAGCACCTGCCGCCTGCTCGCTTGCCGTTCCGACCCTCTTCCCTTGACGGTCAGTAACAGCCAGTAGCTTCAACCACTGACATCCCGTGTAACACATCTGCATCGGCTTCTCCTCAATATGGGATACTGTCAGTCAGCTTGGAATCGCACACGTGTGCATGTAAAAGCGCCTCGTGTCTACGTGGCGCAGGGCGAATGTCGTCACGGCATTTGGCGCTGCATTGCCGTCCGCCGCGAAGCCAAGGTCAGCATGGAAGCATAAGAACAAGCCAACTCCCTTCATCATGATGCCCTTCTGAAGTGCGAGTTCGTTTCGACTATCAAGGTCAATTCCAGTGTACTGCACCGGTCAGCCCCTGGTCCGACCGAACGTATCATTTGCGCAAGCGCGGAGCCGGCAAGGCTGAATGCGTAAATGAGCAGGCTGACAACCACGCAACCCCACAAGATTCGCCAATCGACCCTGACCGGTCGCCTTCCATATCGCGTCTTATGCACGCCATTGTGCAGCAAAGAGCCAATCTGATCTGAAAGCCATCGGTGCCGGCCTTGGTCTCGTCGTTGCCTACCTGTTGGGGATCAATGCTGACGTGTATCTGCATGTAGGTCCGGAGCCTCATACCACTCAAGCCAGTATTGACTTCAAGAAGGCGGGGTCAGAAGGACTAAAGTTACTCAACAATCTTCAGCCTTGCGCTTCAGGATTACCCGAGTGTCCCGACCGTCCGTGTAAGGTGAGCGTTCGACACGCGCCAATACCTTTGCAAGATAGACCTTACTTCATCGCTGTGCTGGGACACTGCAGCCTACAAGAGATAGGATCTATCGAATCAAAGGGCTCCAGGCCTCTACCTTGCATGCAGCAACTATAGTGTCCGCCACCAGCATCTGCGAATAAAGGTGTGTGAGCGTTTGGCCCCCTCTCTCTCTCATTTCACATCTCGAAGTGAGCTTCCCCACCTCCGTTTTGAACTTCACCTCCTCAAAAGCTTCATTAAACGCTAGCAAACAGCGTTGACGTCGATCGACAATCAGTCTATAGGAAGCACTTACTTCTCCATATCATGGACAACTCTAAAAGTACGGAATCAACTCCAAATATTCCCCCAATTCCGCCGCCTGCGAACAACAAGGTGTCAAACACCTCAAGCTCGTCACCTGTCATTATTCCAACACCCTCAGTGTCATCAGAGCTAGACCAAATCTCCATGGACGGCGGTTCCAGCATATGTTCAACTCAAGACCAAGTCGGGTCTCAGAAGACCGAGGCGACACCAAAGGCAGAATCGGAGAAGACAGTCATACCAACACCGTCAAAACAACCGGCAACAGATGCGGCAATTGGCGAGACCGAGACCGATCCAACTGCGAAGAAGTCCAAGTCGGAATTACGCAAGCGCAGCAAGAAAAAGGCCAAGCAGTCCAAGCAAACGATCGTCGACTCTTCTTCTTCTTCTGACGACAGTGATGCAGACAGCGAACTCGACGATACTTCCGAAGATGAGAAAGAGAAGCGGAAGAAGAAAAGGAAAGCGACACTAAAGAAGGTCGCAGCTAAGAAGAAAGCGGCAAAAGAGAAAGCGAGGAAGAGCAAGAGCAAGAAAAAGGCCAAGAAAGCAGAAAGGAGTGACGACTCCAGCGACGACAGTACCAGCGAGTCCTCCGACTCGACTGAAGATTCTAGTTCCGACCCGGACTCAGTAAACGCTAAGAAGAGGAGTCGACGCAAAGCCAAAGCCAAGGCCAAATCGAAGAAGAGCAAGAAGGTTGAATCTTCCAGCGATTACAGTGATTTCTCATCATCAAGCTCCTCGAGTTCCTCCAGCAGCGACTCTGACACTGACTCTGACGACCCAAAGGCAAAGCGCAAGCGTGCCACAGCCAAGCGCAAAACCAAGAAGCCTGTGGAAGACGATGGTGCCGTATCTGATGGGCCTGTCACAGTTCACACCACAGATGGCAGTGCTCCACCTCTCCCTCACGATGATCTAGACACTCAGGTGACAAAGGTGAATGCGATTTTGCAAAACCTCAAGATGCAACAACTCGCTGCTGCAACTGCCGCAACTGCTGGTGTCACTCCGCCCATCCCAAAGGTACCAGCGAAGAAGAATGCTCACGAGTTCAAGCGTGTCGATCAAGTCTGGGATACCAAGCTTCGCGACTACAAACTCATCGAAAGCACGGCTGAGCAGAAAGATGAGTTCGAGTGTGTCTTTACTGTTCGAAGGCGGTTCAACTGGGAGGGGAAGTTGCGCGACACGCTTGTTGACATTAAGTCGAAGTCCTTGAGAGCTGTGCTTCAGGAGGTCTTGAAAGAGTGCAAGTGTGTCAGCCTTGTCGAAGACATACCTGAGATCGACCCTCACATTCTCTATCATTATTATGATGAGATCAAGACGTTTGCAAGAAAGACTTTGAAGCCGAGGCTCAAGCGCGCAAAGAAGACCAAGGACCAGAAGCTACTCACACAGCAGATCGCTCAGTGCAAGCTGCTCCTTGGCTATGTCGATGAGGACTTTGCCACGACTCGCAAGGCTTTGAAGCCATTGCTGAAGGCAGGCACGATCACGTACGAACTCACCTGGGCACTTTTTAAGCCGAACACCATTGTGTACACACCCACGTACGGCAACAAAGAAGACCCAAGATGCTTCCGAGTCGAACAGTGCTTCGAGTATGAGAGCTGGCTCAGTGGTGCAAAGTCTTGCTGTATTGACGGCAAGTACCTCGAGTACGATGGCAAGACGTTTGGTCTAGGGAATCACGAGGCAGAGATCAAGTCCTTCAAGGGCCACAAGAAGATCACCAGCCTGGTCGCGTACCCGCTGAAGTACCACAGGGACCCAAAGGTAAGTCCAGTTTCGACCATTGATACGAACCGCACAATGCTGACTGACAAAACAGGGCATCAAGGCGCTTCTGGTCGAGCGCGGCAAGAAGTTCATCGCACTTCAAGGCATGGACTACCGTTTGCAAAAGGGCATCGCGTACCAGAAAGTCAAAAATATGATCGCCAAGTACAACATCAACGGCCGCATTATGGTAGATCCTGCGATCTTCCGCCGCATTCAGCCGAACTATCCGCTCTCGTACATCAAGCCTGACGAGCTGAGCCGAGAGGATGAGGAGGCTGAGCAGGAGACGAGTGACGCCTGCTGCGGCTCGAGTGATGATGATGATGAGGATCTGTCAGGAAGCGAGAAGCCTGACAAGGACCCGATGCGCGTTGTCATGTGGAAAGACAGCAAAGGAAAGAAGCATCCCATCCAGGTACCGCAAAGCACGATTGATGCCGAGAATGGCGTGGGTAACAATGATACCACCAAGCTCGAAGTTGATGATGAGGGCAATATGGCCAACCATATCTTCACTGAAGAAGAACTCCTCATCGCCTCTCCCGTCGTACTCGGCTTTGCCTTCTCTGAGAAGCTCTGGCTGGAGTTCTCTCTCTCCGGCATCGAGGAGATCAAGTGGAATGCCGAAGCTTTCGACTCGCTTGTTCTACCTGACAAGATCAAATCTAACCTCAAGGGTCTAGTCTCCTCGCATCGCTTCAACGCAGCTCGCACGATCGACGATGTCATCCAGGGCAAAGGCAAGGGTCTCAACGTCGTGCTCCACGGTCCGCCAGGAGTTGGAAAGACACTCACTGGCGAATCGATTGCCGAGTACCTCAAATGCCCCCTTTACGCCGTCTCAGCTGGCGAGCTCGGTACCAACTCTGGCAGCCTTGAGCGCGACCTGAACCGCATCATGGACATCACCCACTCTTGGGGCGCCATCCTGTTGCTGGACGAAGCAGATGTGTTCCTTGAGGCACGCATGCCGCACGACATCCACCGCAACAGCCTAGTCTCAGTCTTTCTCAGACTCACAGAGTACTACCAAGGTATTCTGTTCCTCACCACAAACCGCGTCGAGACCTTCGATGAAGCCTTCCAGAGCAGGATCCACATGGGTATCCGCTACGAGAACCTCAAGCCCGCTGCAAGGAAGAAGATCTGGCAACACCACGTCGGCAAGGTGGAGATGATGGCGGTTGCTGAGAACGAGAACGATAAGGGCAAGCAAAACGTCAAGACCTTCACGGACGATGACTTCAACGAGCTTGCAAAGAAGAACATGAATGGGCGACAGGTAGGTTTCATTGTGTTTGGAGATCGTTTGAGCCTTGCTAACGTGTCGCGCAGATCAAGAATACCGTCAAGACTGGCCAGTCCATCGCGCTATCTGAGAAGACCACATTCGGCATGGACCACCTTAAGCGTGTGCTGGAGGTCGCTCAGGCTTTCGAGGACGATATGCGTGGCGGTAAGGGCTATCGCGATGCTATGCAGCACTACACCTAAGGTGCGCAATTTGGGCTGCGGCCATCTTTCAGTGCTGGCTGCGGACTACGAGATGTCGAACTGAAGATCGTGACGATTCCTGTCATGCTAGGCGGTAAATGTGAGAACGTGAGGGAATGAGAGAACTTTCGACTCGAGGAAAGAGTTCGGGTGTCAAGACATCAAGACGCGTGAAGCTTTAAGATCGTGAGAGAACGGCTGATAATACGGATGTTTGGTATCTCCTACATGTAGCAGACACTCTCATCTCAACGACATACATACGTTACAAGACACCAGATCTGAAGGCGAGAATGCAAGTAGCCGAAGGCGAGCTATAAGTGAGTGAGCCTCTTTGTACCTCGAAGCTGCCAGTGACGATGCTGAACGCGCATGCTTTTCGCTCTTGCATCTGCCGTCTTTTTAGCCAGGGCCTGTCATCCACCTGTCATGCATTCGTCATCAACTTCGTCCCATCCCTCATCGCAGCATATCATCCACGGCACAATTCATCTGCACGCAGAACATGGGCCACAGAAATGACTTTCACGTCCACTTCCTAATCTTGAAAAGCTGTCTGGACATCCGCTAGCGGCTGAAGACCCAACGACACTGTTCTAGACCCTCATTGCACCTGCCAAGGCCCGTGGCTGGATCTCCCCGCGTAAATCCCCGCTCCTTCCTCGGAAACCCTCTGGGGCTCGTGGAAACAACATCACCTCACTTATTCCCGTTGCATCGCACAGCGCCCTCGCGTCACATCCATGCAGCACCGGTTGGATCGCCGTTGAGATCGTTTCTGACAGCATTCCCGGAACCAGCAGAGTGGAAGGCGGCCGAGTGCACTCAGCGCATGGCCATGAAGGAGGAGGCTCTCTATCCCTCAACAAGTCCCGAGGCTTCAATCAACTCCTCGACGCCAGGCGATCCGCCGCCCAAGAAGAAGCAGAAAAGAAACAAGCCAACTCTGAGCTGCGAAGAATGCGTTGAGCGCAAAACCAAGGTACGTGCTTGTCCCTGCGTTGAGCGCTGCTTCTGCTCGCGCCATGAGAATACGTGCGTCATGACCTCATTCGAGCGCAACTTTGACACTGCGCGCAGTGCGATCGCAGCCGGCCTCACTGTCTGGCGTGCATCAAGCGACAATCAGTATGCAAGTACTCAGAAATAGCGAATCTGATTGCAACATCTGCAGACGGGTGAGCCTCAACTTCATGTAATGATTCGTGCGCCCGTTGCTAAGCAATCCCACAGCGTCGGCGCCGCGCGTAATTCGGGACGATCCAGGAAGCAGCAGCAGAAACCCACTCAACTTCAGCTTGGCAACGACACGCAGCAGCATCCACTTCCCGTTCAGGTAATTCCCGTTCTTTATTCCCGCTGCTGTTCCAGTCAGACCCGTCAGAACGGGCGTTCGTCTGCCCTTCCTTCGGCTCCACGCGTGTGGAAGACACGCGCAGATGCACAGACCAACATGCCGGCAATGGCTGACCCACATGACAGCACCTTGCTCAGGTACCGACGCCTGTCAGAACAAACTTTCGCAGTGTGTCTGGGTCTTCCTCCGGATCCTCGCCATTCTTGCTGTCCAACGTTCCGTTTTCGAGTAGGGCTCCTCAGCCGTTCTTCGGCCTGGGTTCTGAGCATCCCTTCGCCAACTACTGGACAAGTCGAGGCGGCCTTGCAGAAGTCGTAGGTGTGCTGCCAGCAAAAGAGCAAGCTGACATCCTTGTCGACAAGTACTTCGATGCCGTCGATCCTGTATACCCTATGATCCACAGAAGGAACTTCTATGCCGACTATGAGCGCTTTTGGGCGATGTCGCTGGAGGAGAAGCAGGCTGCTGATCCTGTCATGGTAGCTCTGCATTTCGTCGTATATGCCATGGGGACGCAATTTATCCATACGCCGTCGAATGCAGAAAGAGCGCAAATAGCTGAGTTCTACGTCTCAGCAGCGCAGCAAGCTCTGAGGTTGTCGTCTTATCTAAGTAGGGCTTCGGTCAGGACGCTGCAAGCTATGGTGCTCATAGGGTACTTCCTTATGAACGACAACCACGCATCTGATGCCTGGGCATTCGGCGGTGTCCTGGTACGACAAGCGTACGCCATGGGTCTTCACCGAGATCCCGACGTCATTGCACCTCGCTGTTCACGCAGCGACAAGCAACAACGGCGCAAACTCTGGCAGGCCATCTTCTTCCAAGATACTTTCCTCACTGTTCTGCTGAAGCTGCCTCCAACAACGACATTCTCAGACGTGCGCCCCGAATCTCTCGACGACTCTCTCGATGATTACGCCATGCCCAATGGCTCCTCCAACGGCTCCACTGACCCCGTCCTCAACCCAATGAGCATCACGCACATCGCACAACTCAAAGATGTATACCCACCCTACGAGCTCGCAGACCGTCGCTACATCCGCTCAATGTGGCACATGGCCAACCTCGTCTCGCGCACAGTCTGCACACCGCGCTCTCTCTCAACACCCCTCACTACCTCGCTAACCCACAAGCACCAACTCGTCGAAGAATATTTCTCCCTTCACCGCTCTTTCCCGCCCGAACTTACAGCCTCAGACGATACAACCATTAGGGCACTCGCGGACACGAACCCGCGCTCGCTGAGGCAGAATCTGTTCTTCCGCAGCAATTTCTGGCACTGCGTTATGGTCATTCAGTCTGATGAGAATCCGACAGAGGGGTATATGTGTGAGGTCATGGGATGTTTGGAGGCGGCGAGGATGGCGGTGCAGAGTTTCTTCCATTTTTGGGAGTATCTCAAGACGGATGCGGGGGTGTGGTGGGTGTTTCAGCATAGGGCTTTTGAGGAAGCTGTAAGTTCCCCTCTTTCGATATGGACCCATTTACGCTAGAAATGGAAGGACCAACAAACATGTGCTAACGAGTGACAGCTTCTTATGGCGAGGATCCTTGGGCAGCAGGAGCAAGCGCTCAGTCCGGGACACAACGGGCCACCGAGTACGGATCCACTGCTTATGGCGGCGAAAGAAGATGCGAGGAAGTGTTTGGAGATCTTGGATCTGGTTGGCCTCGCGCCTGAGATGCAGAAGACGAGGACCGAGGTTCTGAGGACCGCGTTTGCGGACATCCTGTGGTGATGATCGAGGTTGCGAGCCAATGTGCGATGGAGTGGTTTGCCTTTTGTGCGATTGATACCTTTCTGTAAATTGAATAATTGAAGGATACACATGTTAATGCCATACTCATGCCCATTGGTTGCCATGTGAATAATCGACTTCGAAGGCTCGCTGCTTCCCAACAGCTCACCTCTAGCGATAGGTAGCCTACTGTATTCCATCCTTGTGAGCGCAAACTCCCGCCTACATTTCTGAAACACACATGGGAAACATGCGCTGATTGAAGGATGTCAGCCTTCCAACTTTCCTACATCACCACGCCATGACTTGCTCTAGCTATGGGAAGAACATTTTTTTGTACCTGCTAAAAATGCTCCGAACCCCCTCCCATTGACTTTTGGTGTCAATAATCTGTCCTACAAAATGTCACTCCAACTAAGGATAAGGGGTCGATTTTTTGTCAATTTGACTTGAAAAGAAGCGAATATACACCGAGATGGTTGCTGCTTTCTATCCCTAATGCTCCGACAGTCACCTCTCCTACTTTAATGTCTGATTCCCAAGTCAGTCTTTGCGGTCGCCGACAGTGGTAAAACCTGCTAGGGGGCGCAGTCGACTCTCATCTCTACAAATAGGAGCGACGGTCCTCAGAGTGCAAGTACTCTCACATTTTCATCACGCCTGGCCTGACAGCGTTCCCTCGAGTATACAGTTGTATCGCGTACGGTTTCGATGAGTCCATGCAGAAGGAGTTCGTCTTGCGTCATCCAAAGCTTGCATTTTGTAAGTCCTTGTCCGTGACCAAGTCTGAAGCAGGATGCTAATCATCAACTCAACTTTCAGAAACGTCAAAACTCAACACAGTGGCTTGGGGTAAAGATGGACAGGAGACTTCGACAGCTTTGGTGATGCGTCTCGTCGGTCTTCTGTTCGTCATGCTTCTGTTGGTGGCCACTGTGGTCCAACTCTTCGCAACACTCCGACCCAACATGTGCAACTTCCGCTCTTGAACGCCGCGCCTGCACTTCCTGCAGCAATTGACGATCCAACACAACGATAGTTATTGTCGGACGAGGGCCATCAAAATCGAGCGCCAAGTCTTGTGCTTCGAATGTCGAGACGTACTGAACAGTCGATGACACCGCGAGATACCTCTGTGCAGCTGGCTGATTTAGCGCCTTACTCGCCGACGACTTTTCCACTTACCCGGTTAGCACGAACTTTGATATACTACAATCTCAAAAACTTTCGTAGTCATATTCGCACTGATTCACCACTATGCGTGACTTTGTTCGGCAACATGCAGTCCACCCTGAAAACGAAGCTACTTGTATTGCCCGATTGGGAAGTACGCGATGGTTTTCTGCGATGTAGCTCGGCTGAAGCGGGCGCTAAAGCCGCGGCGCCTTCCAGGATTTCCGAAGGAAGGGGCGCGTCACATCCACAACCCTATCACCTACGCCATCGATTATCGTCTCTTATCGTTGTGCATCCCATATTGCTTGCTTAATGTATTACTAAATCAGTATTGCCTTTGCGCGCGCCCAACAGGAAGGTCATTGCGTCTGCAGGCGTCGCCCAGCTGCGCGACTTTATGAGCACTTGCAGCGATGTCATCCAACAATAATCTTTACGACCCAGATCAAGCTGCTGTGAACACACGTTGGATACAGCCATGGAGCGAAGCGTTCAGAGTATGTTTCACGGTATTCCTCGTGTTTCCATTTAGCTAATGAGCTACAGGCGCAACGTGACGTTGGTCTTCGCGTTCCTATCAACTTCCATACCCTGGCAGCAGCTTCTTTGACACAGTCATGCTTTATTGACAACCAATTTGAGCACAATGCCTTCCAAAAATGCTTCTCGAATCTTCTTGGAGTTGGCTTTCCTCGATTCGAAGTTGATGTGTACTGGGACGCTCTTCGTTCGGTGTGGAGTTTGTGTCCGGTGCAACTTCCCCAGGATGATGACGAGGTGCAGAACAACGCACCTGTAGTCTCTGGCCCCACGATATCGGTGTCAACCGGGACCGCCAATGCTAGAGTACCAGAAAGCACGGCGACGATGCCTCAAGCGCTGAGAGCTCGTCAGACTAGTCCGGCGTCCAGCCTCGTCGCATTGTCATCCTCTGTATCGGTCGAGCAGTCGTCGTCGAGCCTTCCGACTTCGACAAGCGCACCCGCAGAACCCACAGTCATCAGCTTCCCAACCGTGAAAGGTCCGCCGCTTCTGCAGATAGGTCGCTACAACTGCACGTCGCAAATGACGTTTGGCCTATTGACTGGCCTCCTAGAAGACTTTCTCAAAGAGACATCAACCACTACCGGCGCGGCCATCACTTTCCTCAACTTGAACGTTCACGCTGCTGCCACCTTGTCAGACCCGAACGGCCCCGCACCACAGCTCACGTCGGACCAGTTGCCACAACCTGGCGATACCTTGAGTCAGATCGTAAATGGCAACCTCTCTGACATCCTGTATTCCGCAAACACCTTGGCTGATCAGCGCGCAAACTTAAACAGTACCTGGTACAACGTCGAGTGGGACAACCTACCTGCCCAAGGTTACTACCAGACTGCGAAGAACTCCGCAGGCAACATCATCACGGACAGCGGTTGGCCGACCGAAGCATTGATGGAGTTTCAAGAGTTCAAGAGAGTCATCGTCAGCTTCGGCACTATCGATGAGTCGATGGCGGCCTACAACATCAGTGGCGACTTCGAAGACATCTTCCCTCCAAGTACCATTACTAGGGATCGAGAAGTATCTTTTGCGGCTACAGGGCAGCAAACTTCTGGGTGCTTCTTCTCATCATCCGATGTGACTGTGACTTCTCAAAGCAATTCGTCATTCGCTCGCGCATCACCGCCAACGATCGACATCGATTCGAACCCTGATCTCAACTCTTCGTTGCCATCGGTTGCGAACTTGACCAACTGTGGCATCATCCCCTTCTTGAACCAGAGTCTGGCAAGAACGACAGCGGACAAGAATCCCTTGCCCTATGCTGCTTACGTGCACTCAACTCTCTGGTCATGGGCGCCCGGCCAGCCCTTGAACGTCACTCGGGATAGCTCGACCGCCAATCGTTGCACCGTTATGACAGAGTCTCCTTACCCTGGCCGGTGGGAAGTTACAGACTGTGCCACTCGCTACCGTGCGGCTTGTCAAAATCCGAGCCAGCCCTACTACTGGGAAGTATCCGATGGTACTTCTGACTACAATACTGCCGAGACACTATGCCGCTCACCGCTGCAATTTGCTGTTCCGCACACTGCGCTGGAGAATGCGTATCTGCATGCGGCTCTGCAAAGGTCGCGAGAGCCGGACCAGCCCGTCTACGTTGACATAAACCAGCTCGGCACCGCGGACTGCTGGGTCATTGGCATCAACGGCACTTGTCCTTACCTGCAATCGACTGACACGAACCGGACGCGCATCGTTGTCATCCCTACCGTTGCGGCTGTCATTATCTTTGTTTGTGCGGCTCTGACGTTCTTCATTAAGTGCGCTTCGAACAGACGAGAAGACAGGAGAGGTAGAGGAAGAAAGATGGTGGGTGGATGGGAATATGAGGGCGTACCAAGCTAAGGGTACGAGGTCGGTCGTCTCACAGGTCGAATGTGCAGATGAGTACCACAGTCGTGCCGGAAGCACAAATATAGACATTGCTATGAGATAAGACACGGTTCGTACCTGCCGCACTAAGTATCAAATGGCAGGAAATGCTCACCAGCGTGATCAGTTTCGTCATCCAAATTCATCCCGAACTGGTTAAGGACAGGCTCCACCGGCGAGACCAGTTCAGCCTCGTAGTTGAAGTTCTTGTCTGGAGCGTTCCTGACCGAAACCTCAGCTTCACATCCAGAGTGTGTTTGCCAGTACCTGATCCAGGCCTGGACCATCCGAGCTGCTCGTTGCAGCGGTTCGCCCGGAGACAAGTGCTGCTCTTGAAGGATCTTCGGAACCCACGCGTACGCATCGAAGTCTTGGCTTATGACATCCTCATAACGCAAGCGATCAGGCAACATCGCGACTACATCACGTTCGGAGAGTTTTCGATCCTTCGGCAGTTGCCCACGCAATCGCTCAATCTGCTCAGCGGTTATTGGTGTCTACCAGCCAACACCATCGATGGTATCACCGGTAGGTCGCTTCAGCTCCATTATAATTGCACCTTGCTCAGCAAAGTGCTTGACGATCTTGCGGTACTGCTCCTTATAGTCAAGGCCGCTCGTGTCTACAGAGCTATTAGCGATATTCTTGACGATCTGGGCGTCCTGCTTCTGGCGCCAGCCCTCTAGTCGCTCTTCCCAGTCATACTTGAGAAACGCGATCAAGTTTGGGAACTTATCACGCGCGGGTGCAGCGGCCAAGCCTCCTTCGGGATATCATGATGGACGATATGGACTGCCTTGCGCTCCTTGCCCACCATAACTGCGACCTACTTGTTGTACTTCACGATTTGGCGATAAAGCCACATGTCAGCGATGCGTGCCAGACGCATGCGGAGCAAGCGCTCCTCACCAACGCCGTTCTCCTCCGTTTCAAGTTCCTCGCGACAGAACATGATCACTTACCGATCAGGGAGTCTAGATATGTGGACACAGCGCCTTGCGCATAAGGTCTTAGTCAGAGGGACGTTTAGATGGAAGCTTGTCTTTGCAGCTTGTGGATGGTCTGTTGTTTTGCCCATACAGTTAGAGACTTATCAAGCTACATTGCCAACGCCGTAGTGTCTGCACAGCGTCGTGTCTACTACCTGCATAAGGTCGAGGCGATAATGTAGGATCTTGGAGTCTCGAGGAGTCCAGCATCGACGTTGAACAATGTCGCACAGCTACCCAATACCGACCACTTCGCTTGAAGCGTCGAATTCCATCATAGGCTCGATGATACTCGATAGCATAGCTTGCTTTGGCACCACGTGGCTATCACCCATATCGCAAATTAACACTTACGTGGTCGCGAAACCGGATCAACTACTCCACGTCATCGAAACAGCCCTTGCACAATGCACTCACGGCACAGGAAACAGAGGTTGAGAGGCAATCATGGTCACTCAGCATGTAGGCTACTCTCAACGGTGTCAAATCTTCTGCAACCAGCTACCCGACTTTCAGCAGACGCTCCAAGCGCTGGATCTTCCTCATCACACCGGAGGTAGTGCTGCAGGGTGACATGGCTCTTTCGGTGGCTTCTCGAAGGATTTCGCCTTACGCCACTGGAAGACGACATGCTCGGTGTTCTCAAAACAGCTGGTAGAATTTGCCCTCCGGTGAGCGTTGACAAGCTAGTTGGCATGTGAGATCTGGAAGCGTTGGTGAACCAACTAAAGACTATCAACTCACCACGCAAAGATCGGATTAATCGGGACCTTTCTGCAATGTCGGATTGTTTGCCAAAAGATCACGGTATCTGTGCTGACCCATCCCACCCCAGTGGTTAAGCTGACTTCCACTGAGACCACCACCGGTCACGGTCTTATCGTGGGACTAATTCATGCCCATTGGCAGGGACTTTACAACGTTTGCGCAAACAATGTTCGTATCGCATCGAGACACGCCCTGTTGGCGTAGGGCTTGAACGCATAGTGCTCCGAGATAAGTCACATTCGGCCCGCTTTAAACGGCCCGAAGACTTACACCGCTATCTTAAGGCTGGCGAAATGGAGTTTAGCGGCGAGGAGGGGGCAACGATATCATGGAGCAAGAAAAATTGTTAAACTGTGCAAGGAGACCGATGTTGCCAAATATGAGAGGTAGCAACGCATGATCCATGTGTAAGTTTAGGTCCCGTTGCGAACGACTCCTCACACCACGCCTCTGCAGGTACACGACTCGTGGGCAACTCCACATCCCCACACTGTCGATCGTCGCTACACTCAACAAAGACTAGAGTGACGCCTTGTAGGCTCCTTTTCATTTTCGGTGAACCGTCAAACCCAATCAAAACAAATGGAGCAGCATCGGAGCCGTTCATTCGAACCGACTAACGCGTGATTGCCATGGGCCTCGTCACCTTGTGACTTGCATATGTTGGTGATGCACGAGCAGGCCCGATGCGAATCAAAAGCAAAAAGAGTACTTTTAGGATCGACACGCGCCCATGATTCTCGTTCCGAAGTATTTCGCACCGCATAGATATCAAAAGGATCCTCGCCCTTCCAGAAACCTTCCGAGACCCACACTCCGATCACCTACCCGCTGTCCAGATCTTCTACACGACACGACACGACCACAGTCAAGATGTCAGGCGTTCTGTGCACATGGGCTGCTAACATTCCCAATGCATCGGAAGAATGGTACGAGGGCGAATACATCCCATCGATGGCATCGAAGCTCGCGCAACATGCGCTGCACTGCGAGCTCGTCGAAGTTGGACTGGACGACGAAGTCGATGGCGTCGGAGAGCGAGAAGCGCCGTGGAAGTGGCTCACAGTCTACGAGATGGACAACGCAGAACAAGCAACAAATTGCACATACGACAAGAGCAATCACATCTCTATGACAGGGCCAATGGCAAAAGCGAGGTTCGATGTCAGGACGTATGAGGAAATGGGGAGATGGCAAGAGGGTAATGCATGGGACGGCAGTACGTGGTCTGAGCACACTCTCCCTCCCAACCGATTCTGACAGAAGTGTAGATCACGCAGACGTTGCGAGCGTTGCAGTGATGGAATGGCAGATCGCGGAGGGCGATGAGAAAGAAGTCATCGACTTCTATAGGGCAGAAGCGGCGCCCACAATCGCATCATCACCAGATGTGCTACGGTTCCGCATGTTCAAGATCAACAATGCGACAGTACTGAAGGCAGACTCGTATGATACACTGCAGAAAGAGAAGCTGCATACTTACCTCACCTTGGTGGAGCTTGAGTCTGAAGAATGGCCATGGGACGTAGTCATCGCGCTTGGTGAGAAGCCGAAGTGGCGGGAGTACTTTGAGGGGCAGAAAGTTGTGGTCAGTGCAGACAAGCCTCCGATTGTTGGTAAGAGATCTGACAAAGTACAGAAGTGGCAAAGCAGTCATTATTTGGTGAGGAGAAGCTACCCTGAAGATGGCGAGGATTGAATCAGCGATATAGCGGGCATTCTAGGAGCGATCTGAAACTCATCTTTACTTCTTGATATGAACATAGGTGCACAGAATTCTGTCTTGTCGTCTCTTACCTGTCACAAGAGCTCTGGTATTTGGTCGTCGTGCTGGGTGAGAATCTGAAGATACTCCGGATATCAGAAACTTGTGGTAAGTAAAACTGTGCCTGTTTCTTCTGCATATATTGACATGCTGCAGAGGTGGCACAACTCAAATCGTCTCGGACGACTCACAGAATACATGAGTCGATGAGACTGCCTGACGATGCAAGAGGAGTCGTTTGTCTGTGAAGTTTCACAGCAAATTTTACGCTTGTCAAATATACTCGCGGATGTTGCCCTCATCTATTTTTGAGTTGGGCAATCGATGCCATTATCACTCACCTCTACTATAGACGTCGCACTCACCCTGCTCAAAATTACCTCCATGGATTGATCAACACGTGGACTGCCATAAAAGCTTCTCCATCCTAACATCAACAGCACGGCAACCTGGAAAACGACTACACCAGTTCACAATACCAGGAGGGCACTCAAATAGCTGATGAGCCAAGGATGTCCTTGTAAGACCTCCCGACTTGAGTCTACTATCCCCACACATTAACGCCCAACAGCCACTTTGACCTTCCGCCTTTGGACATACATAAAGCTGAGCCGGCGCCCAATCATAACCACATACCGTCGTATGTCTATCGAATCGTCCACCTGGACTCCGAGTCAGAGCAAATATCATCCTGGCATACCTCGTGCTCGTCCACACCCTACAAGCACGACTCTCGATTCTGAAGACGCCGTTCAAGCTTACAGGAACTTCACTTTGTCCGACATTAAATGGAGCACTATACGAGGTCATGTCGACTACAGGCGTTGCAGCAGTCCGTACTCTCCACTCATATCGGTATCTGATAGCGCAGGTGAGTTTGTAGGTATACTCAGCACATGAGTGCATGAGACTGATCCACGACAGTGGCAACCGCCAAGCGAGCGCGCGACTACCACGCCGGCAAATGCATGAATGACAAGCAAAATCCGAGTCTAATGATAGTCCTCAAAATCGATACAGACGGACTCATCCCGGCGGTCCTCAAGCGAGCAGGCTTCTCGGACGTGCTTGTTTGGATGTTTGAGTGGTTTAGACCAGACGATAGTCGAGCAGCTAACGCTGAGGACTTCCACCGCTAGAATCCTGAACTATGGATCGCCGCCAGCCAGCTTCAGGCCAGCGAGACGTTCGGCAGGATACACTTAATGACGTACCAGGAAGACGAGTGGCTCATCTTCGATACTATACCTCAGTCACGCGTTGTTGAAGTTCTGCCATGTCAAGGACCTGGCATCATTCACAAGAAGGGGAAGAGTCCTGGTAAAGTGAGGGAGCGGGTCAACGGTAGCATGTATTGGTGGAGCTGGCGCAGAAATGTCTGGAAGAAGTCAAAGGGACGTTTGCATGCAAATGTTCGGCTTCGACAGAAGCGCTCATGGGAAGCGCATGAGCTTGACCATATGACAGGGGTTGAGTGGAGTGCAAAGGCCCAACGACAAGTCTACAAAGCTACGAGACGCGACCGCTGTTGGGTCGATCCGGAGACTATGACAATGAGCCGGTATACCACGCTGAGTGAAGATGACGATGGAGAAGATGGATGAAGCAAGCATCAAGAGTTGAGTGGCAAGGACAGTGAGTAGGTTTGCCGTCGAAACGAGGTTGAGAACCAGACGATGATCGCGGAAAAGGCATTGCTGCTTGAGGGTCTATGACAAACGTCGGCATTGTCTACAGATCTGACAATGACATGTGGGACGGGTTATCAGAGGAAGATTTCGCGAGTCGACGAAGCCCAGTCTGAAGAGGATTGGTAGGCTGGTGGGCACTTGCTGGTACTGGTAGGATCGATGCAGGATGAGCGCATGGTACTTGGGCTGTCGAGAGGCTGAAACTCAGATATGGAGAAGGAAGGGCGAAAGCTTTGGTCGTATACGGCCGAGAAAGTAGGAATCTTGAGACAATTGCACCCTTGGTTCGACGACTATGATCGTGAATCAGACCTGATGTGACATCGTGCGGGTCATTTGTAGCCCTGCCTCTGCTGAGTGTCCATGCAGACATAAAGCCTCTCGTTCTCCATTGCCGAGAACCTCGTAGCTCACAGCTTCGCCTTCAGCACAAAGCTCTTCTCCACCGCCTTCTTCCCCGCAGAACTAACATCCTCATCCTGCGCTGGCGTCCCTGTACTACACCCGATAGCACCGACAACAACCCCATCCAATACAATCGGCAGCCCGCCACCAATTGTATTAAACCTGCCCCCATTTGTGTGATTGATGCCATACGCGAGACCGCCAGGCCACACATTCTCCTTATACACTGACGTAGGCACTTTGTGGCCAGCAGCAGTGAATGCCTTATCGATGGCAATGCTTATCGAAGTGAACTTTGCGCCTTCCATGCGTGCGAAGTTGAGCAGGTGTGTTGCGTGGTCGACGATTGCGATGTTCATGGGGACGCCGATTTCTTTGGCGCGTTGTTCGGCGGCGGCGAGCGCGATGCGCGCACCTTCGAGCGTGAGCGTCGGAATAGTTTTTGTCGTCATGGCAAAGGTGTGAGGTGTATGCTCGACTGCTGTGTGGTGAGCAGTGTGAAGGTCTACATGGTTGAGAGATTGTAGGTATCATCGGATATCGCAGGATGCGGAGACGGCCTCGGTTGACAGGGATGACGTATTGGTGTATCGGCAACCTAACCGCCTTTGACATCGACGCGCTACGGGCATGTTCCCGCTTCCTTTTCTCATCGTGATATCGTGACTCTTCATCAGTGTTATTATTTTTGACTTTAAACTCCATGAGAACACTACATCACAATATCTACTATCTCACCGTAACTTGGAACCGCAAAAGTCCCGGCCGACCGTGGGGTTCCAAGGCTCTTGTTGATCAAGCGAGGCATCATTGGAAATGCGCGTGGCTCTACACGGTAAGATGACAGTAGAACGAACTGAACGAAGGGGTGCAACATTATGGTAAAATCCCAGGTGCAACAGGCTGCAGAATATAGGCTGCACCTAGCTAAGAACTGGCGAAAGTCCTCTTCCAAGGTCGTGGTAGAAGGCAGGAACTGCTGGATGGAAGACAAGCGGGAAGGAGTTCACAGGTCAGCTTCTTGCCATGGCTGGAGGAGCATGCAATTTCCCAGCTTGCGTCCTCGTTTCTTACTCTTCCTGCGCTGTCCGCGCTCTGCACAGCTCTTCTTCACTCACAGTCGCCTGTCTTTCGGTAGCCCAACCACAGGGGAGTCCCGCACGATGCCAGCCAACCCCACCCGACTAACATCGCTATTGCTATTGCTCTTCTCGATCCTAGCCTTTTAAAATGCATTGCGGGCTTGGCGGCTGTGGGCTCAGTATTCGCAAGCGAGCGCTGCCCTGGCAGACGCATTCCCATCGGGTGTCAACATGGATACCGACTAATTGCGATTGGCGACATGCGACTGTCATCCTCGAGTTCATCAACACGGGAAGCCCTTCACGCGATGAGAATACCTGGAGCGGCCTCGACTGCGACGATGGCATGGTTGCGATCTATCCAGTTGCTACACCATATCAACGCAACGACACCGACAGATACCCTGGGGCATTCACTGCAATCAAAATGGGCACCCTCAACAGATTCATACCCATAGATTATCTCCTTCGCAGCACGGAAGACCCTGCCCCACAGACCATCGATCGGATTCAGTCCACAGGTGAAAGAGAGAACGCCCTCGCCATCGGTCATGGACTCAGATTTTGCCACCTGCCCTCTCCGCCATCAACACCTCGCGATGTTTCTCGCAGATCAACGATGCCACACGCCGATGCAAAGTCAGACGCCACTCCTGACGGCCTTGTAATTTTGCCCGCATCGCCTACAAGCTCACAATTGGACGGCGCGTGGCAAGATGAGACATACGCCATCAATATGGCGCAGATCTGTTCCACCGTGAGAACTCGCGGCGCCTTACCTCAGGCACTCCTCAAGCACTATAAGCGGTACGCAGAAGTGGTGGCTGTTAATGCCCTCTTCCCAACTGATGTACCGCTATCGCTCGGTGAGATTTGCGTCTACTATCCTTACCACCTTCGCTGGCAGGATGTGATGCTTCGTCTCGTGGAGAATGACTACCGCGGACAAGACATCCTAGGCATCCAGGTAGGTAATTGGGTTACCTGATCTTGGAAGTAGCGATTAATCCACCGTTTTAGGCCGCCTTTCGTGGAGCTCCCAAGGCTAAATGTCACCTGCGATCATGAACCAGATGCAACGCAACGCCACGAAGAGACGCTTACCAGCATTCAAGACAACCAGCTACGAAGGTAAAGGGGACCCGGACATGCATACCAGCGGATTGAAGCCTGACCAATACCTGAAAGACAGACTACAGGTTTTCACTGTACCTAGCGTCGACGACCTGCTGCGCGGTTTGGACTTCCTGCCGACAGGGCCAGGTGCACGACAGCTTGCGCAGTGCCTGACGCGGTAACTCAGAATGCGCGACATGTTTCAGCCCAGACTATATCTCAACGTGTTGCACGCCCAGTCCCTCATTCGCGCACTCTGACAGCCTTCACAGTCGATCGGCTCGAAGAACCTCAATCGATACGCACTCGAGCAAAGGCGTAAAGAAGGAATCTGCGACAAGATCGACATCAAGGATGGGGGATCTGTAGCAAACAAGGCAGGGCGTGAACATTTACATACTGCGAAGTCAGCTGGTGAGCGAGCGAAAATCGACAGTTGCAACAATACTGTGACGCTTAAAGTACGTATTCCGTTCCGCAACATACTGATCTTTGCGTTCCTCGCACTTCATGGAGTTGTCGGCAAGGCTTTAGAGATGGGTATCGAGAAGGCCGAGCGGAGACGGGCAGCACGCGAGGGTGTTACGCGACTAACGAAAGAGTCAACTCCAGCGAAGCCTATCGCCACGACTAGCACCAATACCAAATCCAGCTTAGCGACCACGTTGAAGCGCCCCCGCGAAGACGAGCCTGCCGAACTGCTGACGCCGGCTCAGACTCCAAAATGCCAGTGGAAGGCTGATGATGGATTGGAAGTGCGGCATCCGAGGCAGCCTACGGTCTCACCGATAACACCGCGTGCTGCGCCGCCTCAGCCTGACCGTAGCATCCCCAGGAACTTGCTCGCTAACTTGAAGTTCGGTTTGCGGAAGCGTGGACCTGCTCAGCGGAAGTCTTGATGGTCATATCCGGTGTGTTTGGAAGGCTTGATAGATTTGGGTAGACTACGTAGGAAGATGGGTCAATAAATTGGCAATACCAGACGGGCAACAGATCTGAGTGCTTACAATCTGCAGCCATCATGTCTGGCAGGTCCTTGCCAATATCATGCTACTTGATGTAGACTGGAAGGTCCTTGAGCATGAGATCTGTCCTGTTGTGGGCCCGTGCATGCTCAAAAGCCAGCGTGAGGTGACGCCTGTTTGCCTCTAAGGGGAGGTTGACGATACCCTTCAGCGGATCCAGTGCCTTCCAGTTGTGGATCTTGACCTTGCTCTCCTTCTGGATACCAATCTTAAGGCCCCATGTACCGGTACTGAGGTCTTGGGCCGAAGTGTAGTTCTAGCCGCTGTTCGTGTGGTTGCTGGCTGCCTGCTGCACGCGCTGGCTAAGGTCATTGCTGAGCTTTGAGTCAGCCTATCAACGATAGTAGAACTACGTAACGTTGATTAGTTGCTGACCCACAATTGCTCCTGAGGGATGGATGATAGAAATTCCCATGAAGCAAGCGACCAAATTTCAGGTCATGTCATGCGCTTAGCAAAGACTGAATGAATGCGTGCCAGATTTATCGGAGGGGAAGCATTGTGAGTGTCAGTACAGCTTCGTCCGGTTTCTACTGAGACATACCGCACAGAGCTCATCTGTCGATAAAAACACCGATCCTAGAATACAGATGTTAAGACCTCTAGGCGGCGCATCCTTCTCCAGATCTGCCAGGG
Source organism: Didymella pomorum (assembly GCA_022225945.1). NCBI lineage: Eukaryota > Fungi > Ascomycota > Dothideomycetes > Pleosporales > Didymellaceae > Didymella > Didymella pomorum. Next base: position 284,428 of record JAKJXN010000036.1, on the reverse strand, counting down.
CTCCGCTCTTAGCGAGACCACGTTCGCCTTGCTTGGGGTTATCTTGTGCAAAGTCTGGGATGTATACAAAGTCTGGGTACAGGCTCGATGCCGAACGTAAAGTCAGGTGGAGAGACCCCGTAGAGTGCCGCCTCGGCTTCGGTCGTAGGGAACACTCAAAAGGATTTCGATCCGTACGCACAGAAGAATCATGGGTAAACGCTTGTAAAGATCTGCTGGGAGGATCACGTGCGGGATCGGCCTGAGGGCTGCCTGCCCGCTGAGCTGTTGTTTGCTGTCGCGGAGGGGCGGCAGCGAGACGAGGTTGGAAGGCCGAGGGAGATGAAGCTACGAAGCTTGATTCAGGGGCAACTTGGTCATTCGTTGATTCCAAGAAAGGGACTAGTCGCGATGGAGACGCGTGGGGCTGGATGGGCACTGGAAGGAAAGGTTCGGCAGTCTTGAGCCAGTGGTCACATGCTTAGTACTGCTGCAGGAGCAATTCGTCGTTGAAGCTCTGAATGATAGCTTGCTGTCGATGTCTGCCCCGGCGAAGAGGCGGAAGTTGCGGTAAGGCCTCTGCGCGGTGCTATGCACGATCCCGTGATCGCTGTTCGTTGTTTGTGAACCTGCATACGCTCGAGGCTCGAGACCCACTGCAGGAGACGAACCTTGTGAAGTCATCATGTACTTCGTGAACGCACCTGGTTGAAGCGTGCGATCGTCCGTAGGGAGAAGTTGCACGAGGTTCGTGGTGTGAGTACACCTAATATTCAACCTATAATGTTCACGACCGAATCATGGTGAAAGCTGTCCGCTTGATCGGCTGGGCGAACGTTATGCATTGTGCGTACAGACTTGGCTGTCCTCGAGGTCCTTCTGCAGTCGCATGCGCAGCGATAGGCGCTGCTTGTAGTGACATCGAGATGTCACGCGCATAAGACGGCATTGATAAGGAACACGAAGTGATATGTTGAGTGATGCCCAATCTCGGCTGCCGGCGTCGTGGATCTTGTTCGCAGTCAACGAAGTGCTGTACCAAGTAAGCACTGTGAGGACGGTGCAACTCAGTCCCCATAGAGCCACTGTCGTCCATTCTTGATCAGACAGAGTGTGCACGTGCTATTGTGCAATATAAGGCTAAGACGCTTTTACCTGAATAGATGTAGTCTTCTAACCGGAATTCCGTGCATGCGTCGATTGTTTACTGAACGTCGTTCGAGGATGTTGTTGTTCGGAAGCACTCCGAGCGTTCCGGCCTAGTTGCGTGGTAAGTGGTATGATTCTCGCTGCAATCGATGGGTTTTCCGAAGTTGCCTAATTCGGTAATTTCAGAAAGAAATACACAGCACACATACGCTTGCACCTCGCGCCCCAATACAACATGTCGGAAGCACCGCAACTTTGCCATTCTCTTATCATCACTCCGACATCGCGCTCGGCACGCCGTGGTGAGCTGATGCAAAAGTCCGAGGCCTGGGCGGTCTGGGAACTGCCGAAGACCCCGTGATTTCGATGAGCCGAGGCACCGCGCAGCAACCCCATCCTCGTTAAAGCTCTGGGGTTTCCGCCTCCGCATCGCTCAGCGTTCAACGTCTTTTCTTGCTGATCTTGGTGTTATTACTTCTCAATTACACTGCATAAACACCGCACATCAAATATTATCACATAACACCGCAAAGATGACCGAACGTCTCAAGTCCATCGTTGCTCAGATCTCGCCCTCCACCAGCGGCCTGTCCGCCATGTACGAATCCACCGGGTCCTCTTCCGCATAGCTTGCTAACACAAGACAGCACCACCAAGAACCCCGACGATGTAGTCATCACTCTAGCCATCCGCACACCTCTCACAAAAGCCCACAAGGGCGGCTTCAAGGATACCACGCTCGATGGACTGCTCGTCAAAACCCTCAAGCAGGTCGTTGCCCAGTCGAAGCTCGACCCCGCCGTTGTCGAGGACATCTGCTGCGGTAACGTCTCAGATGCAAAGGCCGCCTACTACGTCCGCGCCGCCATGCTCGCTGCAGGCTTCCCCAACACCACCTCCGGCTCCTCTCTGAACCGCTTCTGCTCCTCGGGCCTCAAGGCCGTTCAAGACATCGCCAACCAGATCGCCGTCGGCGCTATCGAGTGCGGTGTTGCCATGGGCGCCGAGAGCATGACACAGGGCGGCGACCGCCTCGAGCGCCCCTTCGTCGACGAGATCCTCAAGAACCCCGAGGCCGCCGACTGCATGCAGCCCATGGGCCAGACCTCCGAGAACGTCGGCAAGGACTTCAACATCTCGCGTGAGCGCCAGGACAGGTACGCCGCTGAGTCGTACCGCCGTGCCGAGGTCGCGCAGAAGGCGGGCTGGTTCGACGATGAAATCGCGCCCATCACAACAACCATCAAGGACCCCAAGACCGGCGAAACAAAGGAGGTCACACTCACAAAGGACGAGGGCATTCGCGCCGGAACCACATTCGAGTCTCTGCAAAAGCTCAAGCCCGCATTCCTGCCTCATGGCGACAAGAGCCACGCTGGTAACTCGTCCCAACTGACCGACGGCGCCGCCGCGGTGCTCATGATGAAGCGCTCCAAGGCCGAGGCGCTCGGCCAGCCCATCCTCGCCAAGTACGTCGGCGCCACCGTCGCCGGCCTGCCGCCCAGGATCATGGGTATCGGTCCCTCGGTCGCTATTCCCAAGCTCCTATCCCAGTTCAAGCTCACACTCGACGATGTCGACCTTATCGAGCTCAACGAGGCTTTCGCTTCTATGGCGGTATACTGTCTCGAGACACTGAAGATCGACCACAACAAGCTCAACGTCAGGGGTGGTGCTATTGCGCTTGGTCACCCGCTGGGTTGCACAGGTGCGCGCCAGATTGTCACAGGTTTGAGTGAGTGCAGGAGGCAGAAGAAGAAGGTCCTGCTGACAAGTATGTGCATTGGTACTGGAATGGGAATGGCTGGTCTGTTCGTCAACGAGCAGTTGTAAGTTCTGTAAGTGTGTTTTGTTAGCGTGCGAAAAGCAATGAAGACATGTCATGAACCTATCGTTCGTCCCTTCCCGGTCTTCTGATGGTCACGTGCCGTCACACAACCCCTCTATAAACGCCCAGAGCGTCCCGCTGATGATTCTGCATCCAACACTTTAATCTTCTCATCACTCAAAATGCAATACTTCGCTCTTTACGTCTCTCAGCAACCTGTCCAAAAGCTCGTATATGATTTCGATATATGCGTCTGCTCCGCCGTATTCTTCCTTGTCATCCCACGATGTTGCTTCCGCCACTGCCACACACTATGGTACTAAAGCCGAAATAACCCACGAATTGGTGTCCGATCATCTCATGCCTGCTTCCGCGCTTACTTCAGCAACGAGTCCTCTGCACTACTCGAATCCCTCGTCATTCTACCCCATGTGTCTTCCGGGGGAGCTGCCCACAACATAAACTTTATTTCGAATACATCTCGGTCCTGGCTGTGCCTCTCGAAACTCAACGCACTTGATCGTCGCGGCACGGTCAAACGTTCACCGCAGCATGCTATATTTTTGAGCCAGTAACTAAAATCTATCATATTTGCTTTATGTCCTCATTTGAGCTTCTTTGTCCGCAGTCCAGATCTTCTGTGTTTCCAACCACGCGTCGATACTTTTCGTGTCGTTCTGAAGTCGAGCCAGAATCCCTAAGGAAGAAATCATGTTCGTCGGCCAGGACTTTGCTCTTCAGCACCAAGAGACTTGACTAAGCCGCTCACATATTGGGACTGAGTATGCATGGGCGAAATCACGATGACGCTTTCTGAATTTTGGACGTCGTAGCTTCTTCCGAAATTCGCTTGACGTGTCCTGTTTACGACGGTCTACAAAGGGCGGGTACAACCCTCATGAGTTCCACAAACACAGAGTCTTTTTTGGTTCTCCAAGCTATCTAAATTCCAAATGGTGCGCTCTGATGTCCGCCTGTCTCTTTTGGAACGTCTGTATTCTTAATCCAAGTTCTGCATCTCCTTCGGAACTCTCAGTGTCCATCCACAAAGTCCGCGACTATCGAGGCTCTGGCTGTTGTATCTATCCGTCCGTGCTGCGCGTTCAAAACGTCAATGGGACTGGATTTATATCTCTCTCTGAGCTGTTCAAGATTCGACATATTTATATATGATGACTTCCTGCCACCTTCGCTTCCGCAAAAGCTTCTTTATTGGATCCATGACTGGGTGCTCAAGAGTCTTTACTTTGACCTTCACGCCTGCAAGTGACTATCAAAGTTCCCTCAACAGTTGTCTCCAAACGAACTTAGTGATGGCAGCTATCAGAGTCGAGGTATGAACGCAGGCCACATTTTGTATCTGCCGCCAGCTGACCCGCTACACTAGCTATCAGTGCTGCAACTATCACGTGAGTTGAACTTGACTGCATATAAATTCACGGCTCTTCTTCTTGCCTCTGCAATCACAGGCCGATTCATTATTCCGAAATTCGTGTCATCCACCGCGATGTCTTCCTGGAAGCTTGTCTGAAAGTGAATAGTCTACCGTCGATGTTTTTGCGCTCTTTTTATCTTCTCACTCGTAAAGCGTCTGATGCTGGACCGAGCCGGTCTTCCTCTGTTTTGCACTCAAAATTCCTCCATGGTGCCGTCATGAGTCGACTTTTGGACGACTCCCGACTTTGTGGTCATGCACCCTGCCGGGTTGCATCTCGTCCTTAATTGGCGCTTGCCGCATTCTGTCAAGGCGCTTTTTGCATTAATGGTCGTTACCATCGCAAGCAGGAACTACATACAAAGCTTCAACGGTGCCTCTTTTCCTGTTACATCCTCATCGTTGGGGCTGCGTGCCAAATTACAGAACTTTTTTGCCATGTCTCTCTCGAAATCTTTTCGACAGTCAACACATCAAATGCCTAATTTGTGTTGCCTGCGCATCTTTGCCGCCACTGCAGTCATTCAAAATTTGACAGAGCTCACTTGGAGGCTTTCGTCCCATTGTCATATTTATGAGGAATCAACGTATTGGCGTTTCAATCTTGCAAATCGAAAATGCTGTGCTAGGATAGATACTGTCTGGACTTTCACAAGACTCGCACTCCTTCACCGTCTGCGCTGCTTAGACTTTCTTGGGTACGAATTCGAGCTGCTGACCTATGGTCACGCTGCGTGACGTGCGATGTCATGTGCTCCAGACTTCAGAGATCTATAAAAGCTGCACATCGCTGCTTGTTCTTTTCCGCATCCCACGACACGTCTGCTGTTGATCCAAATCCACCTTCATCTATCTCATGTCTTCCTGGAGGCTTTCGAAAGAAATACGAAACCAAATCATGTCTTTCTACTCCTCTCTATTGTCCACATTCCGTTTGAGGCAAAATTTGCAGCTGAGATTCACCTCTAAAAATTGAACTTGATCATAGTCAATCGAATGTCTCTATTTTTCGCCGCTGCTTGTCCAAAACGTCGGTGCAAGCAGCACTCTTTGCATAATATCAAGTATCCAACTGTATATCTACATGATATCGTGTGAGGTTCGAACGCGCCGACTTTGACACTGTGTGTTATGTCAACTTTCTCTCGCTGTCTTTGAAATTTGTTTCGAGATCTGGTCATGATTTCTATTTCCCAATTCATCGAGCGTATGGTGTTCGAACCGAAATTGCAATTCGACTGCGCCGCACCGGCTCTGGCCTGAAAGTAGGAAATTCGCCGTCTTGGCCACGCTAGTGCGGTTGCCTAACAACTCTTTTGCAAAGACAAATGCGCTGTACTCTTCATTCAATTTGAATATATTGTAACTCCTCAGTGATGGAGATGCCTACGAGCGGTGCGCCAGCTTTTACCAGGCTCCCTGCTGAGCTTCTCATATCGATTCTCGAACAACGGTACCCGGAAGTAGACAACTCCAAGACTGAGCTCTCCGACTCTGAGACCAAGGATTCTGGAACGGAAAGGCCTTGGGGAGACATGTAAGCGGACAATTCTATCGCGATTGGTGCCCGATTTCTGACATTGATTTACAGTGTCGACTTCGACACACTTAAGTCACTACGCCTAGCCTGTAGGCAATATGCCTATCTGCCATATCTGCTAGAGAAGACGTTCCAGTGGATTCGGATTGAGGCCTCGCCAGATCAGGTCGAAGTTGCCGAATCGGTTGATCTATCCTGTATCAGACCCTACGTCAAAGCTGTTGTATTCGTGCCCTCGAAGTACTCATGGGCTATGACTGAGCAGAAATTCTGGGACATCATCTGGGCCCCTCGGGTAGAGGAGATCTACAATGCGCTGCGTGAAAAGGAGCGCCAAATATGGGACGCCTGGGGAAGGGATTTCAGTGCTGCCGCTGAATTGAAGAAAGACTTTGAAGAGTTGGGATTGATGGGCCTCATCGAAAAGCACGCGAATGGTCCGATTCAGTTCACCAAAGACGAGGTGGCGAAGGGCTACGAGCGTTATATGTATCATGCGCAGCGTACTCGTGAGCTGTTTGAGTCGAAACGCGTAGAACGCGCGTGGGTCAGAGTGCTTACCCAACTGCCAGACGTGCAATTTTTCAACATTGGAATCTGGGAATTCAACTGTGGCCACATGGAACAAGATTGGAAGAAAGCAGGATGCGAGATCGAGATACATCCGCACGGCCAAGATCGCCTCGGACATAGCCATGCAGTGTGTCGACGATTGCACGCATCGGTTGGAGAAGCGCTGTTCAGAGCAGCCGTTGCAAGTCTCATTGCCGCGCAATCCACTGTATCGTGGCTGGAGGTTGAGTGCATCCTGGATGACGAGTTTATCTGGGCGCATGATGGTACTCTGGACAACTGGGACCTATCTCAGCTCCAAAGTCTGGTCTTCAATCCGGTCGGAGCAGCCAGACAGGAGATGGAACAGTGGTCAGATGAGCATAAGGATGCTGCCAGTGCGCGGTGCGGCCATGCACTGGTGACTCTTCTCCGGAAGTGCAGCTCTGGCCTGACCGAGCTGAAATTCTTCCCTGATGGCCAGTATGGGGATAACTACCTCGTTTGGCCGCCTGCAGCTCCAAACAAGCCTCCGAAACTGCCAGTTCTTGAGGAACTCACCACAGGCGCAAACCTCCACTTAAGAACATTCTCCCGCTATCTGCTTCAATGTCCTTCACTGGATTATCTCAGACTTGAAGGTTGCAAGGGAGTTGAAGGGCTGTGGCCCGAGCTGTGGGACGCCATACGCGATCATCCAAACCGGATGCTGATTGAGTTTGATGACCTGCCATGCAACATGGAGACTTTTGAAACGTGTTCGATGAGGTATGACCCCAAAGGAGCCAGTTCAGCCGAAGACGAGGACGACGAAGCGGCCGACGCCATCGAGTACAGTCTGAGGAACTACTTTTCGGGAAAAGGGCATTGGGATCACACGTTGAGTATGTGGTTTGGAGACTGGGACTGAGGCTTTCTTGCACCGTAACCTACGAGAAATTTGTCGCTCATCGGCACATCTGCCGGGTAGAAATGAATCGGATGGAATTGATCAATTCGATGGAATAGTTGACGCACGAGGTGAAGACTCGCACAGTGATCCACTTTGGGGCTAAAGCCTCAGCAGCAGCCAGTCTGTGCGATTGATGAGCAATCTGACAACGCCGCCGACGGGTGAAGGCTTTCCCAAGACAGGATCACCATCGCTGGTGTATTGGGAATGCGCGCACCCGCGCTTCGACTCACCAGACTGACGTTGTTGCCCAGGTGGCTTCCGTACTCCTTTCCACTCGTCAGATCTGCGAATATCAGCACAAGCATGATCATGGTCAGCGACGTTCATCTTGTTGCGAGCCGTGCGTACGGCGTGCTCGAGAGCCGCTGGATGTACGGACTTCCTGCCTAGCTGATCGGTATGCGCACCTCGGTTGAAGTCACCGCTATGGTACCGCAGACGCTTGGGGAGCCATGTTGCATACTGGAGTCAGCCAAGGGTTCCCAAGACACTTAAGATTCGTACGAAGCAACGTTGCAGAAGCGCTCGAGTCGTGAACTGGTTCGTGAAATGTTTTCGTGCGTCATCCGTCACTGCCGAAGCCGCCATCCGTGGTTTCACCGGCCGCCGCTAGCCCCTTCCTACCTAGACCTGATGAGGCTCTGTCTTTCCCAAGCCCACAAGACTTTACCCGGCCGCCACGAAGCTTAAATCCTTTCCCTCACGGCTCCACATCGTCGTCACTTCATCTTGGTAATGCGCAGCACTGGTTAGGCGCTCCACGCACACGGGGATCGAGCTTCACCAGGATGACAGATGCATCCGACGTCTCCGCGTGGAGACCTCCACACAGAGAGAATGTTCACCCTGATGCTGTATTCGGGGTAGCGAAGCAGCGTGGGGGATGTATGGAGTCTCCAAGGAATTCAACAATTTGGATGGAGACGTGTGGAGCCCCGTAAAAGTCGGTGCGCGACCTTCGGACTCATAACGGCGCACGCTCTCACCACCTTTGCTTCTTTGTCCTCACCCTGTCTCTTGCAATTTGCTTCTTGTTGTTGTTGCTGGATCGATTCTGTCAAGATGGGCATCCTCACTATGGTCGAAGATCGGCCTACGCCAAAAAGTGTGTACAATTGGCGTGTCTACGTCTCTGCAATGACGGCGTCGTTCGCGTCTTGCATGATTGGCTACACGACATCCTTCATCGGCACAACAGTATCACTCGAGTCCTTTCAGGATGAATTTGGCCTTTCGTCAATGGGGTCTTCGCAGAGAAGCCTGATCCAGGCCAATGTTGTTTCTTTGTTCCAGGCCGGAGCTTTCTTCGGATCCATCTTTTCTTACGGCACGGCATACTACTTCGGCCGACGCATCACACTGTGGACTTTCGTCACGATGTTCATCGTTGGTGTTTGCATCACCTTTGCGGCTATCGGAGGTCATCTCGGACCTATGTACGCAGGACGCTTCATCTCTGGATTTGGCGTTGGCGGCTGCACGATGATCGTAAGTTTGGTGCTGCTCTCGTACAAAGCTTAGCCTCACGCATCTCTAGGTCCCCATCTTCATTTCTGAGATCGCGCCGCCTGCCATCCGTGGTCGTCTCGTCGGTACATACGAGCTTGGCTGGCAAATTGGTGGACTCGTCGGCTTCTGGATCAACTTTGGAATGACGCAGAGCGTCCCCTACGGTCGCAACCAGTGGCTCATTCCATTCGCTGTCCAGCTCATCCCAGCCGGCATGGTCCTCATCGGCAGTCTTCTTTTTTCTCCGAGAGACACCTCGCTGGCTATGGACCCGAGGCCGCCGCGAAAAGGGTATTGCCAACCTCTGCTGGTACAGGCAACTGCAGCCAGACAACACGTACATCATCGAGGAAATCGAGATGATGGACCTCCAAATCAACGACTTGCCCACCGGCTTCATCAAGCCCATTCGGCTGGCTCTCACCAACAACGCCGTGCTGTGGCGCTTGTTCCTTGGTCACATGCTCTTCCTCCTCCAGAACTTCTCCGGCATCAACGCTATTGTAAGTCTAACGCGCTCAGTCCCCGCACTTTGTGCTAACAGCAGGACAGAACTACTACTCCCCCACTATCTTCCGCACAATGGGCGTCTCCAACACCGAAACAATCGACCTAATGACCGGCCTCTTCGGCGTCGTAAAATGCGTCATGACCATCCTGTGGCTCACGGTGCTAATCGACAAGCTGGGGCGTCGCACGCTCTTCCTCGCCGGCGGCGCCTTTGGGGCCGCATGCATGATCACCATCGGCGCTCTGATCGTCAGCGAGCCTGCCGCTGCCGAGGGCGCAGGCCTGTCGGGACAGGGCATCGCAACAATCTTCATGATCTACCTCTGGACATGCGTCTACATTACGTCCTGGAACGGCACGCCCTGGGTCGTCAACGCCGAGATGTTCAACCAAGCGACCCGCAACGTCGGGCAGGTCGGGGCTTCGATGGCGAACTGGCTGTGGACATTCGTCATTGCGCGTATCACGCCTAACATGGTTGCTGGCATGGGCAAGAACGGGTTCGGGATGTACTTCTTCTTCGGCGCTGTGAGCGCGTGTGCGGTCGTTTTTGTGTGGTTCCTGGTCCCGGAGACCAAGAGCGTGCCGCTTGATCAGATGGACAGGCTGTTTGAGATTAGGCCGGTCAGGGGTGCGCAGCCAAAGCTTATGGATGAGCTGGCGACAAACAATGCTGAGTTTGCGAAGCTGGATCGGAAGGATGAGGAGGTTCCGCAGCAGGTTGAGAAGCGATGAATGACGCGACATTTGTGAGAAAGATGAATATGATCTGATACACCTCAATACCACCTGCTATTCAAAGCTGGTTGAACGAATCTCGTCATCCGCGAGAACTCAAAGCAAATTCTGCCCTGCAAGTCCGGCCCTTGAGGATATGATATCGTGGGTCCTAGCAGAGCGGGTAACTATTGCCAATTATTGGTATTGTAAAGTCCGCACACAGACAAGTTGTGAATAGCTGATTGCATCAAGTCGCAGCTATCAACCTACCGTTACGCGTCTCGAGATACACCTTGCACCGTCAGCTAACAGGACTAGTAGCTCTCACGAAGCGTCGACGCACGTGCCCGCTTTTGGGCACTGTGGAGTCCATCACACACTGCACCGAACATGAAGTCACAAGGAGTGTTCAGCAAGTCCAGAATTCTGACCAAGCCATTCCATTGTCTTCCAGTTGCACGTTACCTACGAAAGCAATGAAAGCAGAAAGACCAATGTCAACGCCGACGCTCGACTACGCTCAAAGAACTTCGCTAGATAAATAGTTAAAAGATTTCACACCTTCGCTTCGAAGAAACGACTGCATCAGTCCGCCGTGCCCAGCTCACAGAAGCTGCAGCACACTCTTCCTCACCATCTTCGGCGGGTTGAAAGGTCGGCACTTGCTCGCAGCGCAGAAGTACTGATCCGAGCAGCAGGGGAGATTACCGTTATATCCGCATGTTGCTGTGGGATGTCAGCTTCGGTTCGTTCATCGATCTCAACGCTCCTCATGATATCGCTCTTGACATCGCTCCTGACATCGCTCTCGGGCTGCCTGCTCTGAGGGAACCTGTCGTCTTTCTGCCAAACTGTACTTCTGCGAGTGCCTCACGACGTTCCAGACACAACTCACCGTACAAACCACCGCATGTGGGTTGCGGGGGCGGCGGCACCTCAGCCGGCGTACCCAGCTTGCCATCGACACAGTTGTACTCGCGCGGATTGTAACACGCGGTACCACCGCAGGCAAGCGTTGCCTCGCCGTTCAGGACTGGGCAGAGGAAGTTGCCGTTCCAGCAGGTGTACTCGCCAGGCCTGTATGGCGCAGTTCCACAGTACTGTACCGCAGCATCGGGCGTGATGAGCTGTAGATGCGTGTTTGAGTCGCAGTAGTATGTTCCTGCGTCGTAGCATGCCGTTCCGCAGGCGATGGTTGCTTCGCCTGTTTCGGTCTTGGGGCACAGCAGCGTGCCGAAACAAGAGTACTTGGAGGGGTAGAAACGCGCTTCACCGCACCACTGTAGATCTTCCGCGAAGGCGAGAGGGATCAGAGTAGTGAGGATGGGGAGGAGGGTGGTGAGCTTCATGATTGCTGACTATTGAGTGTTGAAGTGGATGGTCGGGATGTTGGATGTGGAGCAGAAGGGGAGAGCGATGTGCCGATATATAGAGGGATGATATGCCGTGGGGCGGGCGTTGTTAGGCTACGAAACTCGTTCTTGTCGCTTTCAAGATACGATGAAGGCTGCAGCTGAGTCAGAGGTGCGTGCGAGATGCGATTGTAACGCTGGCGATGCGTTGATCCTACTCTTTGGAGATCGCTCGCTGCCAAGTCGATAGTCTACTCCTCGTATCTTGCTTGCATGCGGTGGTAAAGTTGTGCAGAGGCCGTATGCATGACAATCTACAGGCTGCCTGGGTACTGGACCGGAAGATTTCTGACCCATGTCTCAGTCCCTGTAATCGGAATGTAGATCTAAAATTAGTCTTCCTCAAACACGATCGTTGCGATAGGTTGGCTTCAAGTTGATGTATGACGACGATGGTGGTACGGAGTCTTGCTTCCAGATGAGCTGGTGACCATTCAGCCGCAGTCCCTGCATAAGCACGGCTGATTGGGAGACGCGATTGGCTGCAGCAAGCGAAGACGAGCACCAAAATTGGTGTTCAACTTTTAGCTCTTAGTATCCACGATATAGCCGTTCAAATAAGCTGGGTGCGTTAAAGCTGCAGTGCCGACCGTGTTCGCGAACTTTGCGCTTCTATACGGTGAGGTCGGACACCCGTAAGGCTCAAGTAACGGATGCTGGCAAGACAGCACAAACCCATTGCAAATCCGAAGTGTGCTCCAAAGGAAGCATCGCTGACCAGAGAGCCTACGTGAGTCTGATGGTGCACTTGCGCGTGTGAGGGCTCGAGATGAGGCTGTCCCTAGCCAACGTCCTCTTGAGTCTCTTCGCGCGGTGCTTGCGCTTCTGGTCCCAGTCCTCGGACAAGATTTGCGAGTAGCAAAGGAGACCGATGCGCTCAAACTGGCCTGTGCCTTCGTCCCAATCCTGCGTTTGCTTGAGGACGAGACAGTAAGTCTGATCTTCGATCATCTTCCAGTTTTCGAACGAGAAGAGCGGCATACACCATACTTCAGAACCTGGCAGTATCTGATGTTTTCCCGGATTGTCAAAGTTGTAGTCAGGGTAGAATTGCTTGGCTATCTGAGGTGCTTCTGGTAGATTGTCCTTGGGGCGGAGAGGGTCGCGGTCAAAATCACGATCGTACCAGTCGCCGTCTCCAACTGGACTCGTGATCGAGTTCGAAGATTCTATTATTGCCGGGAACCGTAAGCCTTCGAGGTCAATGTGCGCTGCGAGGCACTGGCCGGTAGGGTCGGGTCCCGCCAAAATAGACGATATAGCTAGTACGGAACAGTGGTACTGGAGCCTCAAGTCATCTCTGGCATCCCAGTCAGATGTGTCGGCAGGCCAGAAGACGAAAAGACCATCTGAGTCTAGATCCGACTCTTTGATACGCTTAATCGCAGCCCACGAGAATGATGGCGAATATTTTCGACATCGACGCATCATTCTTGATGAATCTCCATTCACTTCCCATGCCAGGTCAAAGACGATGTGCTGCTCCCACAGTCCCGCAATGTATTTCGCTTGCGTGCGAGATTGCACGACCTTTGCAACTCCAGATAGAGCCGTTAAGACATCTTTGTCGAAGGTTAAGCTCATGGCTGTGTATCTGCCAACAATTTCACGCCAAATGTTGTCTAGATACCACGTAGCTCCCTTGTTCTCTCTTAGCTTCGCGTGGAGTAGGAAATCTTTGGGTAACAGAGATATAATGCCAAAGTCGACGATTGACTCGAATTCGAGTGAATCGCACTCACACGTAGTGCGCGTCATGCATTCGAGAATGAGCTCGTAGCTTCCAAAATGTAGAAAACGCGGGCTGAGTAGTCGCTCCTGTACAACCCAGCCTCTTGTCATCAGCTTGCTCCTGCGCAAACCGTGGTTCTTCTCATCTCTCAACTTCTGAAGGAAAATACCGTCATGGGTTCTGTTACCCGTGAGCAAGGCAAGTGGTTTGTCGCGTTCACGTGGATTCTTCAGGAAGAGACCCGAGTGCGCGCCACGCGAGGCCGATGCTCCTATGGTAATGGTTGAGTTCTGGTAGATGTTGGCCATCTGCGCTGCCTCCTTCGTCCAGTCTTCACTGTCGTCTTGAACAATGCAAAGTGAGTCGATCCAAAGGTATCGTATGTCGAAGAACTTTGTTACTGCTACTGCGTCTCGAAATGTTTTTGGGAGCACGTCGATGGGAATGCTTCTCTTGTGAGCATCGATGTTTTCCTGGAGTGTTCGTAGAGGCTGACTGCTACCCCAACAGTGGCTGAGACAAGCGTAGCGAGCCCTCTTGCCATTCGTTTCATACAGTCTGACATGCAGCAGATCCTCAGACTGGAGATCCAGAACTCGATGAGGTAAGAGTGGAGCTTGCCTCGGGTCGGGGGTACAATCGTGGTTCATCTCGCAGAAGTTGAGCCATTCTCTGGCTTTGTGCCAGCTTCTCTCAGAGCCGGTGTTACATTCTGGCCCGCGATCCACGGGAAGAAAGGGAAAGTGGTGAGCTTGTGATAAATTAGTTTCTGTCCCACGTGAGGATCCGGATTTCCTACATTTGTTGACGTAGAGCCATGACGACCAGGATAGGGATCGAGCCCGCAGGGTAGCGTCTTTCTTCATGTCTCCCGCACCCCATCGTATCTGAAAATGGTCTTCTGTCATGATTGCTTTGTGGGAGAATGCTACCATGGCGCAGGGATCGCTGTGAAATGTTTTCGAGTCATCAGAAGAAATGGCTGTCTGCACAAAAAGCGTACAAATTTCGCAACTGCATCGCTCGCAGTCTACTCGGAAGGCTGCTTCAACACCCGGGTATACATTGTCTTTCAACGTGTTCTGATCGTCTGCCTCAGAGAGCTGGGAGCTCTCCTCGCTCTCTACAGAGTAGTCTGCCTCGCTCTCAAAAGTAGATGGTGATGAGTCCTCGGTCACAGAATCAACGGTGAACTCGGTGATTCCCGAGACCGGAGACTGACTGGCATATAAGCCTCCGGGACCTCCCTGCCTGATGCTATCAGAGCGGACAGATACACTGGTACAGCTTCTGTCGCTCTTGTCCGAAAGATTCGAGAGAGGAGAATATTCGATGTCATACCTAGCCCTCACTGTCGACAAGACCGGGCTGACGTCGCTCTGAGTCCACTGTCGGTACCTTTCGAAGAGTTTGCAAATCGATGGTCCTGGCTCCATGTTGTTGCGGAAGCTCAGCTTGGTGAAGAAAGATGTCAACGCTGAAATCAGACGAGGCTGAGCCCGTGAGGTCAAGATTGCCCCTCACCTCCTTTGGGAAAGGTGAGCGCCACAGATCGGCTCTACATTGCGGTGCAGCCTTGCGCAATGGGAACAAATGTATAGGCGGGTGTGTACAAGGTGACTAAGGCTGGGGATGCGGATTTTGGTGATCAAGCTGCATCTGGAGTATTTGCAGATGGGCCCAAGTCTTCTGCCAAATCCAGGACGTGTGGATTAGCCTGAACGATCCGTCATTGTGTGCCCGGGGTCGTGATTCTGTCCCTGATCGTTTTCACGATCGTGGTCGCCATCACGACCATCCAGCCCTACCATCGTCGGTCTACACTCCATGCACCTCATCCGCGCAAGATCCCCCTGATCACTCGCAATCTCCCTCCTCTTCTCCAGTCTAATCAGGCTCTCCACCAGCCGTTCAAGCAACCACTCGCTCTCACTGACCCCCGCAACCATCGGGCTATGTTCACCCAGCCAATCCCAATTGACAAGACCCTCCTCGTTCTCCGTCTCATTCGTCAGCGTAGTGCCCAACACGCGATTCAAGCGTCGCGGTGTCGTATACCTAATCAATCTTGTGAACTCGACCCATTCCTCGTAGCTGTACCGCTTCGGCTCGTCAAGGCGCAGGTCGAACGATACTTTCTTGATACTGAGGGCGATGCGGCGCGAAAGGGAGGCTTGGGTGGGGGCGCGGGTGAGATCGGTTTCTGCTTCCTCGGCGAGGGATGTGATGTTGGGGTTATTCGCTTGGAGGGTGTCGGCGACTACTTCGATGTCGTTGTCGTTGTCGCTGTCGATATCGTCACCGTCATTCGGATTTGTGGTGCGGAAACCCTCCCTCACCCGGTGTTTCTCTTTGTGGGTTCGGATGCGTTGTTGCAGCCAGGGATTATTGTCGACGAAGGGTTGCCAGATGTCACGTTTGGGTAGTACGGTGAAGTCGGCGACGATATTGCTCCATTTCTTGAATTTGGCAACAACGGTGTCGCCAAGATCGGAGACGAGTATGGTCATGGTGGGGACGGAGATCAGACTCCAGATGACGAAGAAGCAGCGGCCGGGATTGGATTTGGGCGAGAGATCGCCGTAGCCGATTGTTAGGAGCGAGATGTAGCTGGAGAGGTCAGCTGGGTCGTACACGGGAAGGGAGAAACTGCTTTCTGATTTCGCCTTGGCAATTGGGAGGTAACAAGAGCATATGGAGCGCGCGACACTCACCAAAAGTACAAGGCCTGAAAGTACGTCATGCCCTGCGTGCCCTTCTCTGTCTGCCAGAAGACGACAGCTCCTACACACCACAGAAGCAAGAAGGTCGTGACCGACCAAAACAAGTTCATCCACCGTTTGTACCTTTTGCTGTCGTGCTGTATCTTGCGCATCGCGTCAAATCGGTCTTTCTCCTCCTTGAGCAGTAGTAAACGTGGCTTACGGTCCACTCTAGACACAGAAAAGGTGCGAGGAAAGGTAGATCCCCGTGGGACATCGTTCCCCATTGCCGTGCGGTAAGGTCTGGGTTCAGTAGGCGCACTGATCTTCAGCCTGCCGAACGTACCACGTCGGACGAGCTGGTGCTGCTGGCGATGTCGGTAATCGTCGGAATTTGTGGCTGTCAAGGCTAGTGTCTGCTCACGTCTGCGCTTGAGATCTTTCTGGACGATGTGGTCCTCTCCTAGCTCTCGGGCTGCGCGGTATAGAGAGGAAACGACAAGAGCAAGCGTAATGATGCCGCCCACTGCGTATGGGAAGAGAAGGCCTCTTCCTAGATCCGTCGTTGCAACTAGATCTCCAAAGCCGACTGTCAGAATGGTAACATAACAACTGTCGCAAAGTCAGTGTTGTATCAGAGCATTCCACCCGGCTTTGCTTACAAGTAGAGCGCATTAGGAAACGTCCACTGATCCTCTCCAGCATCAGTCTGAATTCTCGAGTACATGGCCGCTCCACCAGCCATCCATATGAAGAAGAACATCGTCTGCAGAATCAACGTGCGCTGGTTGTCACTGAGCGCGAAGTGATCGGGATAATGACCGAGATAGTAACCCAACATGTTGACCATCAGCAACACTGAGCATATGAAGTAGAAGACAGCGGCAGCTACACCGTACCAGTACCCCTGGGTGTAACCCTCGAACGGACGGTTTGGAGGCTCATAGACTTCCATGCAAGCCGTAATCGCGATGAGGAACCCTGAGCTGATGTACCATAAGACGATTGTCGCTGGTAGTGCGATTATATATCGGACCTTCTGGGTGAAGTTGAAGAGCAAGAAGATGTTTCCGAGGAAGCCACAGATCAGTGATGCAACGTTCAGCCAGTAGCACCACCTGGGATCAGCGTAAGGCACTCCGAAGAGATCTGTAACGAATTCGCCGTCCAAGTAGTTGTTCTGTCGCCAGCTGGTCACGAGCGCAGCAATCGAGGAGAGGTTTGCGAAAGGACCTAAGGCTGCGGCGAGCAGAGGGATGCCAGTTGAAGCGAACCACCAGCTGGTCTCGCCATCGGTCCACTTGCGCCATAATTTCCAGCGCCTTATGTGCTGTTTTTTTTCAGATTTCTTGAAGGCATTCCGATCAGGCTCCTGGATATTCAAGGCCTGATGTTCCTGTGGCGCTGTGGCGTCACTGCTCGCGGGAGTCTGCGGCTTCTCCACTTCAGCATCTCGTGAATCCAATGTCGCTGTCATGATGAAGGTTCCCGCCTCATGCCCAACATACTGGTTGTTGCTACCGCTCGATGATGTGAAAAGCTCAAGTAGAGCTCCGTAGGTGAGGCCTCCAGAAGGAAGGCGACTAGTAAATGCTTGAGAGCTCTGAAGTAGAAGTATCCAAAATCAAAGATCAGGAATTTTGCGGGGAAGAGCTGAGGGAGTATCCCAGGAACCGTAGATAAGGTTGATCTGGTGGCTGAAATCGAAGGTTTAGATGTGCTGAACAATCGGCGCTATCTCCGGGGCTGCAGTCTGGAACATGGAGTTGTCATACGTATGAGATGCTAAAGAATGGAAGGGAATAGATTGAGTGATAACAGTAGGATGCATGATGCAGAAGATGATGGAGACGTTCGAGTGAAGGTCTCTCGCGGTTCTCGTAGCAGATGCGATCTTGTTAGCCGTCAGGTATGCAGGAAAGGAGGGTCCGGAGATGCACTAACCTGACGCGTCACATGTCGAACACCGAGCCATGGGGCTGGCTGTCAAGTGCACAAGTTGCGGGAAATCAAGAGTTGGCAGTTCAAATTTTTACATTTCAATGTATACAAATCTAGGTATCGACGACGTCATAGCTATTGCTTCAGCTTCTCCGTCAGCTCGGGCACCTTCTCAAACAAATCGCCAACCAGCCCAACGTCCGCGACCTGGAAGATCGGCGCATCAGGGTCCTTGTTAATGGCGGCAATAACCTTGCTGTCCTTCATGCCGGCCAAATGCTGAATAGCGCCTGAAATACCAGCGCAGAGGTACAGCTGCGGCGCAACGTTCTTCCCCGTCTGTCCGACCTGCAAGCTGTTGTCTGCAAAGCCACTGTCGACAGCTGCTCGCGAGGCACCAATGGCGGCGCCCAGCGCATCAGCCAGAGGAGGCATCAGCTTGTCGAACTCCTCCTTCGATTTCAGGCCGCGCCCGCCGGAGACGACTTTGCTTGCTGAGCCGAGATCGGGACGGTCGGATTTGGCGAGGTCTTCGGATACCCATTCGGTTGGGCACTCGGCCTTGGGATCGGTGCCCTCCTCGACCGTGGCGGATCCTCCTTCTGTCTCGGGGGCGGGGAAGGCGGTGCCGCGGACGGTGATGATTTTGATCTTGTCGCTGGACTGGACGGTCATGATGGCGTTGCCGGCGTAGATGGGGCGGACGAATGCTGCGAGTGTGTCAGTCTCAAGCATTGATCTGGGCGTGTTGCCCACTTACTGTCCTCGCTCTCGATTTCTGTAATGTCGGAGATCTGCTGGACATCAAGCAGAGCAGCAACACGGGGCATCAGGTTCTTGCCAAAGGCAGAGTGCCCGGTCAGGACGTGTGTGTACCCTCCCTTGTTGATGTTCTCGACCAGGAGCGGTGCCCAGTTCTCAGCCAGGCCCTACATCATCTGTCAGCCATGCCAGCCGTGCAATTTCGTTCGGACCAATCTGACCTTATCGTACGCCGCATTGTCGACGTAGATGACCTTCTCAATGCCCTTTGCCTTGCCTGCCTCCTCTGCGATCGACTTGCCCCCGCTTCCGGCAACGAAGGCTGTTATCGAGCCGCCCAGCTTGGTTCCGGCTGTGATGGCGGCGAGCGACGCGACATTGAGCTTGCCCTCCTTGGCCTCGAGGACGGCGAGCGTCGAAGCCAGACGTGCCCACGCGGCCTGCGACTGGGTCTGGCGGAGCTGCGCGCGAGCGGATCGGAGCACCGAGGTGCGGGCGGCGGCGAACATGATGCGACTTTTGTATCCTTTTCCTAGTCTATTCGCAGTCCCTTCTCTCGCAGTCCGCTGTGGGGTCTTGCTTGGTGGAGTGAAGGCAATGGCAAAAGTCGCGGGCAAGCTGCGGAGCACGATGACCTCGGCCTGGGATTCTCAAGCAAACGCTCCGTGAACCGGCGCTAGCCTGCGACTCAGCTGCAGCAAGCCAAGCTGGGTCACGTGGTGGAAACGGTCGCGAACGTCCGCAGCCCGCGAGCATCGCGAACATCAAGTTCAGACGCGACGACGACCCATCGCATCCCCGACGTCGCACGTTCATTTGCTGCCACACAGCCCCCCGACGCAGCGCAAAGTGCTCGTAGAAGCTGCGCGACTTCGATTCTCTCTCGCAAACTACGCGCCTGTCCCTTTGCGTGGTAACGGCTGCCAACCGCGAGCTTGCCCTTCACAGCCATGTCCGACGACGCGACAGCAAGCGCACCCGCGCAGGACCCGTCTCTTGACACCACACAGGCCAATGCGCTTGAGGGTGAGCCCTTGAATACCCCGTAACCGGTCCGTAGCCGGCGTTGAGCCCTACTAAGTGTTCCAGACACCAACATGGAGGAGCCCACAGTGAAGGAGTCGTCGCGCGAGCCCTCGACGGCCACGCCCGCCCCCGTGTCCGACAACCCGCTCGACGCCCCAGACGGCCCGCGCCCCGACGCTGAGGATGCCGACGGCCAGGAGGACGAGGAGATGGGCGGCCTGGACGACGCGAAGAAGGAGAAGGACGGCGAGGGCGCCGACGCCGCAGACCCCGAAGCTGCCGCAAAGGCTGACCTGCAGGCGGCGGCGCGCTCACACTTCGTCGCGCAGACATACGCGACCATCATCCCCAGCTACGCGACATGGTTCGACATGCGCTACATCGACTACCGCGAGCGCAAGGCCCTGCCCGAGTTCTTCAACGGCCGCAACCGCAGCAAGACGCCCGCCGTCTACCGCGACTACCGCGACTTCATGATCAACACCTACCGCCTGAACCCGTCCGAGTACCTCACCGTCACCGCCTGCAGGCGGAACTTGGCTGGCGATGTCTGCGCCATCATGCGCGTGCACGCCTTCCTCGAGCAGTGGGGTCTGATCAATTATCAGGTGGGTAACAATGGCACTCGTGACGATAATCTGCGACTAACCACCCCAGGTCGATCCCCAAGAGCGCCCGTCCAACATCGGCCCCCCGTTCACCGGCCACTTCCGCGTCACAGTGGACACACCGCGAGGACTGCAGCCCTTCCAGCCCGGCCCCGGCTCCAAGGTCATCGAGGGGAAGCCGAGCGCAGCCACCGACCGTGCTGCAAGCGCACAGCCCACCGCAAAGTCGGAGACCAAGTCGCTCGCCGGACGCAACATCTACGAGGCCAACGGCAAGGAGGCGTCCGCGGAGCCCAAGGACAAGGCCGCGAATGGCGAGGGCGCCGCGAACGGTGGCCCAGCTGATGTCAAGGATCTCGAGGCCGCCGCCAAGGAGCCCCTCAAGGTCATCAACTGCTTCAGCTGCGGCGTCGAGTGCACCCGCGTACACTTCCACGAGACAAAACCGTCAGAGCAGCCCGGCCAGACCAAGAGTGCCGGTGGACTGAAGCGAGACCTCTGCCCGAGGTGTTTCGTCGAGGGCAACTTCCCCGCCGGCACATCGTCCGCCGACTTCACCAAGATCTCGAATCCAGAGCACTCGGCCATCTCCGAGGCCGAGGAGAAGTGGACAGAAGAGGAGACGCTCCTGCTTTTGGAAGGCTTGGAGGAGTTTGACGAGGACTGGAACAGGGTGGCCGACCACGTATCGACCAAGACGCGCGAGCAGTGCGTCATGAAGTTCCTGCAACTAGAGATCGAGGACAAGTACATCGAGGCCGACATGCCCCAGGGCGACGCCGCCACCCCATCAGCCAAGTTCCTTCGCGACTTGGACTACCTCAGCGAGGGCCGTGCGCCCCTGCACCACGCAGACAACCCCATCTTGAGCGTTGTCAGCTTCCTCGCTGGCCTGGCGCCCGCCAACGTCACCGAGGCTGCCGTCGCATCCGGCCGCAGTGTGGGCGAGATGAAGCGCATCCTCCAGGAGAAGATCAACAAGGCCCCCGTCGCACCCTCAGAAAAGGGCAAGGAGAAGGAAGGCGAGTCTACCCCTGCGACAGGCGACGTCAAGCCCGAGGCCCCCGACTCCATGGACGTCGACACCACAGTAGCCACCCGCGACGCATCAGCCAGCAGCAACCCGCTCGTCACCCTCCCCTTCGCGCTCTCCGCCGCCCGCGCTTCCGCTCTCGCCTCCCACGAAGAACGCCACATCACGCGCCTCGTTTCCGGAAGCGTGAATCTGCAGCTCCAGAAACTGCAGCTCAAACTCGCTCACTTCTCAGACTTTGAGAAGCTGATGGCTGCCGAGCGCCGCGATCTGCAACGCCGCCGCCAGCAGCTGTTCATGGATAGGCTTAACTTCCAGCGAAGGGTTAGAGCGCTCGAAGATGCGACGAAGAAGATTGCGAGCGGTGTCCAGGGCCAGGGTCTCCCGGGCAGTATGAGTAACGAGGATGCTATGGCGGCGTTGGCGGATGCTATTAAGCTTTTTGGAGTCGGAAAGGGTGAGGACAGTGTGGGTGTTAAGCGGGATAGTGTTGATGCGGGTGTTGCGCCTGTCGCGGAAGGCGGGGAAGGGTACGGTAAGCTGGAGATCTAGAGTCTCTAAAGTTGGGGGATTCAAAGTCGTAAGGCCTGGAGATGAGGTGCTCTTGCTGGTGTTTTGGCGCGTTGGGAGGTTGCCCATGAGGTCAAGAACTGATGGTCACATTTCCTTTGGATCGCTTTTGACAGTGTATCAGATATCAAATAGTAGAACACGGCTCTGCTGTGGCGGATGTACTAAATGCATTGATGGCTTCTATATCACAACCCATGCAAAGTATCGTTTTGCTCCTGCCTCTTTCCAGAACCATGTGCAAGACTGTTTCCACCCATTCCAGAGCACATTGAATTCTAGAAATATTCTTTGAAGTCTCCATCTTGATCCATCTTCCAATCTTCCATGCATTCATCACTATTGCACTATGCATCGTGCACGGGCCAACAGATCGATTGGAAATACAGCTCCGAGCTTCCGCAACTTTTCGAACGGTGACGACAGAGCAGCTCCATCACGCCCATCACGACTCTTTCTTTCATTTCCTCTGTCGCTTCCCATTCATCGCCATGTTCCGCAGCGCCCCTCGATTAATTGCCCGCCAGGGCGCACTGCGTGCCAGTCCACGCGCATTCCCGTCCACCTCAGCCCGTCGATTCATCAGCACAGCGCCGCCCGCACAAAAGAGCAGGAGTTGGAAGAGCCTAGTAGCGCGCCTTGGTCTCGCTGGCGCGATAATATATTACTACAACACCGCCGACATCTTCGATTCTGAGGACCCCCGAAAACTCGCACCCGTCCACACCCTCGCCTCGACAAAAGAGACTGATGCTGAGAGCCTGCCGACTATCGAATCTATCACCGCCGAGCGCAAACAGCGCGAGGCTGTAAGAAAACACCTCGAGCTGCAGCGCGAGAAGGAGGCCGCGCAGGAAGCTGCGCGTCAAGGACAAGGAAAGCAGCCGCAGCTATCGGGCGAGAATGGTCCTCAGGACACTCTCCCTGAAGGCGCTGGCCCGGAGGGTGCCGGAGAAGGCGGTATCGAGGGACTCGAGGCCGAGGCCGACCAGCAGGGCGCGTTCAACCCCGAGACGGGCGAGATCAACTGGGACTGTCCCTGCTTGGGCGGTATGGCGCATGGGCCGTGTGGCGACGAGTTCAAGGCCGCGTTTAGCTGCTTTGTGTTCTCGAAGGAGGAGCCTAAGGGCATGGATTGCATTGACAAGTTCAAGTAAGTGGGGAGCGTAGCGAGCCGTCAAGCCGCGGCTGGCAAGCTGCGAGATGCGAGAGGAGAAGGAGCGTGGCCGGCTAACATTTCACAGGGACATGCAGAACTGCTTCCGCCAGTACCCCGAGATTTACGGCAGTGAGATCGACAACGACGACGAGGACGACATGACCGCCGATGCGGCAGCAGACGTCTCCACACCCACCTCTTCCTCTAGCACTTCTGAGCCTGCGCTGTCCGGCGAGAAGAACACCGCCAGCCCCAAATCCGCGAGCAACGCCACCGATGCGCCTGTGCCCGTGAACAAGGAGTCCAAGACCAAGAGCGTGGCGCCTGCATCGTCGGGACCGCATTCCGCGGAGAAGGTCGAGTCGAATAGGCGCGAATTGGGTCTTGTCCCTGAGAACTACAGGCCTGAGGAGAAGGCGGTTAAGGGCCAGGAGGAGACGAGCGAGAGCGAGAGTCTGGTGCCCAAGGCTGCTCATGATGGACGGTAGACGAGTCTTAACAACGGCCGACGGGTAAGAGCGCCAGGAGACACCGAGAGATAGGAAGCGTGGAGCGCTGGGAAATGCGCAAGAGGAATACTTGATTGTAACATATCGCATCTGGGGGCATCTAAAAGGTGGGAAGGAGGCTTCACTCTATCGTGTATTTGGACCATGTACAACACCTTTGTTCCGAAATACAAACACACTACACTATCCGGCAACCGACCCTATCTTCATGCGCATTGAAGCGTAAACACACAAGCAGACTACCGCAGGCGAGGCGCAGATCGGCAGCTCGCGTAAGGCGGCCAGGAAACCACATACTCAAAGCCGACATCGCTAACGTACAACCACACCAAGAGAATCTTGGCGAGATGGTATTGCGAAAGTGAGCGACGCGTCTTCAACAGCCAAACTTCTGTGTGTGCATCAAGCGGGATATGGAAACCTTGTTCGCTGCCTACGACTCCGCATTCTACAGAAATCTCACTCTTTCTGGTCACAAGTTTGTGTGAGGTTGCCGGTTCAGATTGTTCGCGCTCCCCCAACTCCATCATGCTACCATTTCCTTGAGGTTCAGGTACCATTGCCCCATTCGTTGAGGTTGGCACGATGGGCGCCCAATAATCATCTTACCTTGCAGTATGGCCAATCTTGCCGAGTTGCCGTCTAGTCTCGTAGACTAAAAGTATGTACATGCATGGACGCAGGCATGTGGAGTCTCGAGGTGATCAGCAATGCTACTTATTGTGTCATATAGATCATACACTGGCCCTCTGACCCCTCCCTTGAACATTCTTTGACTTTACATAACACAACCTAATACCAACTTTTCTGTCAAGCAGAACAATCTACGCAGACCTACAACTAAGTTAAGAGTCAGAATACAATAAGCAGAACTATACATAGAATGTGCACGAGCTCCGCAACCCACTGGCACGACTAATACATCCCTTGACACTAACAGCTCTTGCTGATTGTTTGTTTTTCAATGCCTTCAAATCCGAAGCAGCCTTGGACCGCATTCTGAGCTTTTGAAGCGTCACTGTGACAGTCTGCCAGAGTGCAACTTCGGCTACCAAAGAATGGGACGAGTTGACTGGAGAATCATAGGCACGCGGTGTCAACGCAGAACAAATGAGGTTTCGCATCCTAGTCACCTGTTTTGTACCTCTGTATAACGTTACTTCTGGATAAATAAGGCGCAATAGGACTGCTAATCTTCTTGAAATTTACATTTCCGTCTCCACCATCACGGCCTGCAGAACATTGCCAGTAGGTTTTTATCGCATTTACTGCGAAGTTTAGTGAGAACGGATTGCAGAGATATTCCAGATCACTGAGGTCTACTTAAAGAAACATTTGTGAATGGCAGTGGAGAACATGGTGGTGATCGCTCTGCGTTCAGGCAGAAACGCGAAACTCCTTCTGAGAATGTGCAGTACAGGGCATGCAGGTAGATCCATTAACAAAGGTCAGATACAATTCAGCACGGCCGATGGGGTTGTCGCCAAGGGCCTAAAACTCCGCCAGCAGTCGACGTACAAGCGTATTTAGGACCAAAGATCCGAAGCTTTCCAAGCTTTCAAAGCCTGCGTAGCAGAGCCTTGATAAAGCCCTCCTCCTTTGCCGCATCTCGTGGATACACGCAACCATCAATTGTGTACTTCTGAAAGGCGCGGTAGCTCTTGAAGCGGATAACAGGTCCTCCAATAGAGCGGTGATCGATCAAGTTCACAAGATTCACAAGGACATCTTTGCTTCCTAATGCCTGAGGTTTCGTAAACATGGCATGCTCTACGATCCAAATCTTTCATAGACTGGAGATGATCATTCCCTCTTCGCAGCATGAGCTCAAGCTCAAAGATTGAAGGCTCACGAATCGGTGTCCGTGTACCACGTTCTTGCTGACTCTATATGAATAAGAACCCCTCCAAAGGTACCTGAATCTCAGTCTGGCCTGTGTACACGGACAAATTGAGGAATCTCATGGTGTTATGACACCTATCATCATGGGCTCACAAGCCTGACCTGTGAACGTTGCATAGTCCACCGCTCTCACTAGACCTTGTCAGCATCGCTGTCCTACACCTATGGCGGAGGCTTAGATGGCCGCGCAGCCTGCTGCTGCTGCTGCTCTTCTGCGAACGGAGCTTACTCATCGCCTCGTAAACGGCTTTGTGGTAAGCGTTTTCAAACTGCTGACACACTGCACACAATCTTCTGCGCTCCAAGTTATCCTTCTTTATCTTATGGTTGATTTTGGATCTTCTCCTATCTGTTCTGACGTGGCGCTTTTCCCTGTCGTCAGCCTTTTTGTGTCAGGCTCTGTACTCGTCGCCGTACTCACCTCACGTCTGAGCTGATATCAAAAGGAGCTAGGCTATCCCGACAGTTGCGCGCGAGCTACTTTTTCTCTTCGGCTAGCGTACTAGCTAGCTTGTCTTGTCTGTCACTTTAGTTGTGTTTGATCAGTGTAGATGACAACATAGTCTTGACGCGCATTAACATTGACACTTAGGCTCTGTTTGAGGCTAAGGACTGCGCTATCATGTACAACTTCGTGGGAAGCGTAGGGATACTGATTAGATTTACAGTGAGTTCCTGGTTTCCCCCATCTGACGAAGATCTTGCTACAGCGTCCTAAGCCACCTTGCAGCTGTCAGGAAACCTCCTCCAGAGCGCTGTAGCCCCACCAGCCGAATTTGGCCTATACGATATTCTGATCGCTATACTGGGCCCTCTCCTTTTTCCCAAGCTCTGACACCTCGTTCATAGGATGCTTTCGCCGATGATCTCGTTTCGAGTTTTGATACATGCAAATTTGTTCAGAATGCCACGATTCATCTCACATGCACCTCTCAATGGACGCCATATCACTATTATCCCATACACAATACTCAAGACCCGTCTCGATCGCACCTTTCGGATAGCGAAGCCATGTAATATCTGCCGGATGACTGCATCTAAAAGGCGGAAAAGAAGGAAGGCTTCACTCTATCTTGTATCAGGATGATGTACCAAACCCATATTATTGTGCGAAATCACACAAATCACATTAGCTCGCGGCCCAGTCTATCTATGCTATCACGCAGCGAGGACCTCAAACAACCGATCAGCGTCCCTGGGCGATGGAGTTGAGCAAATATACAACTCCGTATCACAACAGCGGTCGAACTGCACAAGCCAACAATTATAGTCGGTTCCTGTTTAATTCACTCTCGAAACTGCAAAACTCTGGCTGTACAATTACCATCGGTTCGCTACGAATTAGCGTGTGAAGTAGCGTACGGAGTACTAGATTCCCAGGAGCTGGGCACAAATGCTTACATAAACAGTTATATTGATTGCGAACGAGAGTAGCACAGAAGCCTTCTGAAACAGCACTCGGAAGGGAGAGCTCTGCAGGCGATCCTGACCCTGGATTAGGGACGCAGTGCTGCATGTTGGTGGACTGTTCTTGTGAGTATGCGCAAAATAGAGGGTCTGGCGTCGCTGCGCCTTCGCTGCCGCCGTTGCTGCGCTCCGAGAGGGTTGGACGAAGGTCGTCAGCGGTGATAAACTGGCGAGGTCCCAGCCAGCGGAGCGGGTATGCCATATTTCCCTGAAGGTAGACGAAGCTTGGAGTAAGTAGAGATCCATATCACAAAGTCTAAGTGGCGATTTCCACTCCGTGCTCACGTGGTCTCCAGTCCACACCGTAAGACCATCCGCCTTCGAAGTTCGGTACAGACTCCCCTCCTGTCCTCACCCCAGCTCCTGGGACCATACTAGCGATCCAGCGCTTGCGCCTGGCACATCTGCCAATACACCCCCCTCTTCCTCAGCAGCTCCTGGTGGCTCCCCTGCTCCAACACCCTCCCACTGCCCATCACGAAGATAACATCCGCTTTCTGGATCGTCGCAAGGCGATGCGCAACCGCAATAACGGTCCTCGCGCCCTCGCCGGCCGCGCGTTCGATGGCGCCTTGCACCAATTTCTCGCTCTCGCTGTCGAGCGACGAGGTAGCTTCGTCGAGCAGCAGAAGGCGCGGTTTACGCAGCAACGCCCGTGCAAGGCTGAGACGCTGCTTTTGCCCGCCGGAGAGACTCATGCCCTTGGGACCGAGACGCGTGGCGTAGCCATCCGGCAGCGAGACGATAAAGTCGTGGATCTGGGCGTCGGTGCATGCAGCCTCGATGTCAGCATCGGAAGCAGTGTCAACGGATAGTGCGATGTTGTCGCGGATGCTGCCTTCGTAGAGCGTAGGCTCTTGGCTCACGAGGCTGAGCTGCTGCCGGTAGAGGGCTGGGTCGAGCGTTGTGATGTCTTGGTTGTTGAAGAGGATTGTGCCGGATGTGGCGTCGTAGAAACGCTCGAGCAGCGAGATGGTGGTGCTTTTGCCGCACCCTGAGGCGCCTACTAAAGCGGCAAATTGCCCGGGTGCAATGTGAAGGTTGAGGTTCGAGAGGACTGGCGTGTCGCGAGACTTGTAGGCGAAGGAGACATTTTGGAAGTCGATACCGACGCCGCCGGAGGGAGTGCGCAAGGCAGGGTAGGTAGGAGCGGTAATGGTGTCTGGAGGACGCATGCTTAGGATCCGGTTTGCGGCTCCAGTAGCCTGGGCCATGTCTGGTGATTGTCAGTAATGTCTCTGTTACAGATACACGGCGCTCTTACTAGGCGCGAAGCTGAACCACATGCCAGCAGCAATGGCACCTTGCACAACTGCAGTGTAGATGACGAAAAAGTCGACAATATCGTACTCCCTCTTAGCAAGCAGCGTACCGCCGTACCAGAACGCCAGAGCCATACAGCCCAGCTCAAGACTGTCACTCGCCGCAAAGACGATGGTCGAGTACTTTGCGCTGCCAAAAGCATGCTTTACATGGCTGACCAACAGGCTCTGGTATCGATTTCCGATCATGTCTTCCATTATTAGGCTCAGCACTGTCCGGAAAGCACTAACAGCTTCTGTGGCAAATTGACTGCTCTCCTCGAATACCTTGGCGTTCTTCTTCTCGAACTGTATCTCCAGCCGCATGCGCATGTATCCAGCGCCAAGAATAATTGGCATAATGGAGAACAGCGCCACGAGCGTAAGCTTCCACCCGTAGACGAACGAGATGAGCAGCGAGCCCACAAGATTGACGACCGCAATCAGCGCGATCGACATCTCTGTCGTCATGAGCTGACGAAGCTGCATGACGTCCGAGCTCAGGCGCGAAGTAAGAGACCCAGGGCTGTGTCCTTGATCATCGAACCAAGCGATGCGTTTGCGCATCATGTGGTTCAGATACTCCTGACCGTAGATTGCTGTGACGGTGACTTCGACGTAGTGAAGGGCGTACCCGATGACGAAGTAAGCGATGAAGACGGCCGCAGCCTCGACACCAAACATGCCAGCCCAGAAGTTGCCCCGACTGACGAGGCGCTCGCCGGTGAAGGTGAAAACCTCAATGACCTTGGCGAATATGAATGCTTGGAGCGGATAGATGGCTCCTGCCATAAGAATGCCGATGGCTGAGATTGAGTAGAGGAACCATTGGCTTCGCTGCTCGTACATCAAGCGACCGAAGCTGAGCATCAGACCTCGTTCCTTGTATTCGGGATCTGCTTCAGACGCCACGGATTGAGTATCTTGCACAGCAGCACGCTTGGCGTCCAGCGTGTTCACCCTTTCCAGCTGAGCTTCTTCAGAGATGTCGTTGGCGCCCTCCGGCTCCATTGCCAGTTCCTGAGCGTAAACAAGGCCGCGATAGACGCCAGCCTCAAGCTGAACAAGCTCATCATGCGTGCCTTCTTCGACGAGCTGGCCCTTACGCAAGACTACAATCTTGTCCGCGCGCTTGATGGTGGACAACCTGTGTGCGATTACGATGGTGGTCCGGTTTCGGGACACGCGGTCCAGGGCTTGTTGAACTATGCGCTCCGTGCGTACATCGATGGCGCTGGTCGCTTCGTCCAAGATCAGGATCACCGGCTGCTTAATGATGCTGCGAGCAATAGCTATGCGTTGACGTTGGCCGCCAGAGAGCTTGATACCACTCTCGCCCACCAAGGTATCGTAGCCCTGTGGCAGCTTCGAGATGAATTCCTCGGCGTATGCTTCTCGACAGGCTTCCTCAACCATTTTCATCTTCTCTTCCTTCGACAAGTCCTGCATGTCCGTTCCACAGAGACCGAATGCCACGTTGTTGAAAAGAGTGTCGTTGAACAGGAATGGTTCTTGCTGTACGAGCCCAATCTGGGAGCGCCACCACTTCAGATCGACCCTCTGCAAGTCCGTTCGGCCAATTGTAATAGTTCCAGTGCATGTATTCGGCCCCAGATCGACTTGGTCACCGTTCTTGACTTTATCTGACAGCTCTTCGGGCTTCGTCTCCTTGTCATTGTCTGCCTTGCGCTGCCAGAACCTCTTGGGCTTCTGTACCTGCTTTTGGCCTGCAACAATTGGCGGCGGAGTGGCAGTCTCGACCTTCGCAATCGCTTTCAAACCTGCAAGTTCGTACCAACGCTGCACAAGACCTACGATGGTACTTTTGCCGGACCCAGACGGTCCAACGATCGCAGTGACTTTGCCAGCTGGGAGCTTGAGGTCAAGGCCATCTAGGATTTGCACGTTCGGTCGGCTAGGATAAGAGAAGGCGACATTATTGAAAGTGATGTCGGCATCTGCTGTGATTTCGGGCTCCATGAGACCGGAGATGCCTGGGATAGGGGCATCGATGGTTATGAACAGCTCGTGTGCTGCCGTAGCTGCCTTTGCAATGGCCATGATTGGACCGGCCAAACGGCCGATGTTCATGACAGCCATCATGACTGAAAAGAGGACACTGGTCTTGTCAGTAGTTTTTCTGGCTTTGGGGAGATAGTATTTTACACAGTGATGTCTCCAACATTACCATGCCCCTCAGAAGCACGCTTGATACCGTACCAGAAGGTCAGGCCGAAAGTGCCGTACATGGCCGCCATTTGTGGGGCCATCAGAAGTCCTAGGAAAGGTGCAGCTTTCTTCTCGTTGTTACCAGCCTACGAAATTAGCATGTCAGCAGTCATCACATTATACAGCGGGCATATCTGACCTTGATGATCTCAAGCTCGTACTGCCTAGCGAGCTTGGCTTCGGCACCGAAAGCCGCTACGACTCTGATAGACGAGAACATCTCGAA
Organism: Didymella pomorum; assembly: GCA_022225945.1. Classification (NCBI taxonomy): domain Eukaryota; kingdom Fungi; phylum Ascomycota; class Dothideomycetes; order Pleosporales; family Didymellaceae; genus Didymella; species Didymella pomorum. Next base: position 253,672 of record JAKJXN010000036.1, on the reverse strand, counting down.
GGCAATAGCTGAAGCAGTCTCGAGGTGCTCAGCGGTCACTTTCTGAATCTTGATAAAAGGCGGCACGATGAGTCCGTAGACTACCAAGATGAAGGGCAGTGCCGCCGAGGCCACCAAGGTCAAGAGCCAACCTTTGACAAAGGACACCACGTATAGTCCGATGGTGAAGGCGAGCGATTGGAAGAGCATTGCGAAGTGCTGCGAGATGGCGAGCTGAACCGTATTCGAGGACGTTGTGATCCGTGTTGACACCTTGCCGGGGGAAATGGTGTCAATTGTGGCTACGGGCTGAGCGAAGAGGGCGCGAAGGTATGCTAGACGCAGAGCTGCGGATATGCGAAGACCGCTGATGCGGATGCAGAGCTATGAGACGGTTAGCCGAAGACTCCACAGCAACTCGAAAAATTTCCCACCATTGATACGTAGGACAGAACGAACTTCGCGATGAAGAGGTACACGATGTACAGGGTGAGCTTGTTGATGTCTGATTGGAACTCATCTCTTGTAATGGTGGGAATGGGAAGGAAGTAGTCTGTAAACGTTCCAACGAGCTGACCTGCATGCTGTGTGAGACTCCGATTCCAGATGACGCTCTCGAAGTACTTACCGAACACAATGTTCATCAGTGGATATGCCTGTTTCACGTCACTATTTGGAGGACACAGATATCATGGTATACTTACTATGCCAGAGCCAATTGATGTGATGCAACACAGTGCAATGAGGAAGAAGTCAAGTGCCGTCCCATATTTGAACACACGCTGTCACGGCGTCAGCGCACTTGACGTGCACGCTCGCGATTCGCCTTACAATGTAGTTCTTAAAGCCAGCATCTGCATCTTTCTTAGACTTTGCTGCGGTGTTGATGGTCTCGTTCGTGTCTTTGGGCATCTGATGCTTGTCGAATGTGTCGATATCGATGGCTTGTGCCTGCAGCACAGCAGTCTCCCCTTCTGCACTCGCAGTGGGAGGCAGTGGTTTACTGTCGGTCATATTCGAGTCTGAACTGAAAAAATCAAAGCATCGATGATACCAGCCTTGTTATTAAATGCCCTACGCAGACACTTTGCGACGACGCGTGTTGATGAAGGTGCGAGAACTTGGTGCCTGAAAGTGTAGATGAAGCGGCAGCCGTATAAGGCGTATTGCGTGTTTACGCGAGAGCCAAGAGTAAGACGCAGACGCAAACTCGCCGTGCAAGGGTTAGTGGCGGTTGATGGCGGTCAAGGCGGACGTATGGATGTGCTCAGCAATGATCTGTTCTTGTAGTTAAGGAAATAGCTTGACATTTTATCTACCTGCTTGTTGGGTGTAGTAGGGGGCGTACAGCGTACGGGCCCGGGAACTTGTATGATGTGAATCCACTAGCCCTTGCAGATCATGTGCGCTAAGAGACGCCACCACGATTATGTCCCAAAGAGGTCGAGCAGTGCGAAGAATGGATGAGTAAGCCGTCACGTGCGCCTCGCACAGAATCGACCAAATCTGTCAAACTTGATGCCAAGGTAATTAGCCGCAATCAGGCAGCAGAGTTTAGTTCTTTTCACAAAACGAGGCGGAATATTATGACAGCGCATGGACACGGATCGGTTGCCCGGAGCTCCCATTGCTCATTTCATCTTGGCGATGACGGCTCGCTTGCACTTGACCTCTTTCTCCTCACCATTCCGGCGACATGTAATCTCACGTTGGGCGAGATTCGAGATACCTCGATCGCGCATTGCCTCTGGCACCTTCTCTGCGGCTACAGATCCTGTACGACACTGGTTACGATGATTCGCAGGTGCTAGTTCTGTCGATCTATCAGGTTCGTCCTAAGGCGCAACTGCGTTGTCGCAGCAACGGCAACCGCGCTCCTGCAGCAAAAAGCACCTTGTGAGGGCTGCGTTTGCCTTTCGAAATCATCACAGCGTCCCGCCTATGACGTTTGCTGTCTGAAACCTACATTCAATCCTCCTGCATGTTACGCTTTGCTAGCAACTAACAGCTCGTTCACCGGTCGTATTGTATCTATCCTCACCTGAGCTGACCGCGCAACGTCTCACACGAACAATTGCTTTGAGACTTCCTTGGTACGGGTAGCAATTGCTTGCGGTTTCGGTCGTGCATGAAAGCCTCCAGAGCCACACGACTTGAACAAAGCAATTGACTTAACCAGGCCCAGACTCTTACGTTCTATCTCTCGGAGCGTTCACAAGCCGACTCGTCAGGTCAAAAGCCGCCACCACAGCACCGTTTCTCCTGCTCTCCGACCACATGAACTCCCTCCTGATATGGTGGGTGATCTGCCAACCAACGTACAAGGTGCGCTCATGGAGACCAGTGAGACGATAGCCATGGCGTACGGGCTTGAGACGTGGGACAAGATTCACAACGACCTTCACGACCCTGAAAGCGTCTAGGATCTCAGATTCAACCGCACCGACTTGCTCCTTATCGCCGAATGTCACTCGTCTTTGCTTTACGCCCACACCAAGCTACGGGCAGTAACTAGCTCGAAACCTCATACGTAGGTCCATATTGAGAAATGGCTAGCTGAAGAATGATGTTTTGTACTGCTCGAGAAGTTCCCCTACGCGATCGCCTGGGAGTATCTGTGCCTGTTTTACAAAGAACGCGAACACGGTCCAGGCCTCGGTCTTACTCTGAGTGCTTTCGAGCACCAGGCCAGACACACGCAAAGACACGTCGAATATCCCAAACAAGCGGACGGATCTTACAACGTCAAACCGCTGGCGATACCTCCGGACTACGATACTTCACTGCCCCCGGCGCACTCCATAAACGGACACAAAATGCCTTGGGGCGAAAGCTTCTGCAGAGGAATCTGTGACTACTGCATGGCCGACTGGGATATCTCCATCGTACCGGCGAGAAGCGCGACCGGCGACTACGGACTTGATATTATGACCTGGCAGAACTTCGTTGACGCGGGCATTGGACCGTTCCAGAACCGTCCGATCGGTGCAGTGAGATCGCCTGACAATGGGGCATGGAGAGCGTTAGTTGGGAAAGCGGCATCCGACGGACACCGGGTACGCTATATTTCATACGGAGGAGGTGGCATCAGGGAAGCTTTCGAGCGTCATGTGCCGGAATATCAAAATTCTGCTCGGAAAGAGAAGAACATATGAGACGCGCTCCTCTGTTGCAGACAGTCTCGCTGTTGTATCGGATACAAGGCGAGCTCATGAGTGAAAGCATGTTACAGCTCAAGGTGTCCGTGCTTGAATATGATCAATGCTCCTAGTGTATGCTACTGAGTACCGCCAGGCTTCATTCTCACACCTAGCTGTCATCAAGACTTAGTCCTCCCAAGCTCTACTTGGAGAACACCATCAAGGGCACCCTCAGATACTGATCGGAGCTTTGCACACGCCGTTGACGCACGTGCTCGGTTTCTGGCATGGTGACGAGGCACTACAAGTCCATCCAGTGCATCTGAGAGCGACGGTCAGCGTATCCTTTCATCTCCTCTGAGGCGATACTTACCCCCAATTGCAAGCAGCGTTGCTACAGATACCATCAGGCGCCAGACATGTCATGCCAGGGTCGCAGTTCGTGGCGTCACTGCATCTTGCACCTTCGCCTGAACCAGATGGAGTAGCAGACGTTTGCGATTTTGTCGGCGATGCGCTTGTTGGTGCTGAATTGGCTTTAGTTGGCCATACTGCGCCATCCGCAGTGTACTTCGTGTTGACGCGACCAGTAAGTTGCCACTCCACGCCTTTGATGACGTTGTTCTTGTCGCCGTTGGGATTGCCGTGGATGTTCGAGAAGCCGTCAATCATGATGTCGATCGAACTCGGTGTCTGATGGTACATGTCAGTGGGCTACCATCCTGGCTTGAGCGGCATCGGACCACCTACAATAACGTACCGATCGTCGAAAGAGTCGCCGATGTACATTAGCATTTGTTTGCCAGTCTTAGGGTCCTTGACAGTCGCTTCTAAACCGCAGTACTTCTGCGTCGCTGCCTTCCAACCGGCCGGGTCGGAGTTATAGGTCTTACCACCCATTGCTTTGAGGGACTGGAGAATTTCCTCGTCAGTGGATTTGGAAGAGATATCGGAAGAACCGCTACTCACCACAGCGAAGATGGGATCGCTGTTGTAGTACGTGTACCCGCACCAACTCTTGCCGTTGGTCGAGTCCTGACCGGCCGAAGCACGATACCAGGATCCAATGCCACTCTGGGGACCACTGAAAAAGTTGGAAGGAAGGTTGACATTGTGGATGTCAGCTAGCACAGGGGCTGTCAGAACGACGAATGTAGCGAGGTGAGTAAGTGACGGCATGCTGAGTCAGGTGAAAAGTATCTGCTGAAGCTGGTGGATATCGATGTTGTGACTGCCGTACCGAAGGGTACTCTTGTACCATTGCATTGTCACTGTGTTTGTTTCAAAACCTCTGTCGGCAAGGTCGTGCACCAACATGGGCTCCAAATGAGCGCCGGAATTGACGCCCCGTACTAGCGGCAAGTATTAGTAGAACGTGCAGACTGGAGGGAAGCTACACCACACAAGGCTGAGATTCCAAAGTCAAAGCTTACACATTACTCCTCACATGTGCCGAGGCATACTTACGATATGGTAAGGCGTACTCACCGTGGCCCAGTGCGGGAGGTCGAGGTTTCACTTGATCGGATCGGGCCGAACTTATCGTCGACAGTCGGACGCTCCGAGTCTGCGATCGACGAGGATCAAATCTGGGGCTACAAGTAGGTCCGCAATCTAGTTCGTTAGCGGGAAGATGTGACGCTCCAATGTCACTCTTCGCGCTGCGTTCAAACGTGAGACTAGCACGACGTCGCCACCTGTTCCTAAGGGCAGGTGGTCTTTACGATGTCACTCTACCCGCCTTTCGCAAGATCAGTGAGCAGTTGACCAAATGTAGAATCGTGGTTAGAATCTGGTAGTCTAAAAGAGAACTCGGATCAGCACGAAACGCAGAAGTTTTGAGAAAAAGACCACCTAATACGGGCCCTGCGTCCAATTTATTGCCGCGGCTGAACGACTTTTGGAGTATGGTGGACACAGCATTACTCACGATTTTCCGTGTGCAGATTTATCCACTCCAGTGACTACTGCTATTACAAGCAAGAAGATCAGGTAGACCGCTGTCCACTTTCAAAGTGGAAGTAACGTCATTAGAAACTTCATCAATTTGGCTTTTGTCGGAGCCTCCGGATGGTACGCATCCCTCCGCTCGTATTAGCATCACCAGCGGGTCGGAAAGTGGAATGTCACTCTTTGCATTCGTATTTCCAGAAGCGTGGTCATCTGTTATGCTCCATAAATACGACTCCGCTCTGGTGGATATCTGACCCTCCTCGTCTGAATTGTTCACATTGCTCCGTTGGCAATGATGCATTTTCAAAGCTCGACTTCTCTATTTACCCTGGCCTTTGCTCTACTCAATACTATATCGGCTCGGGATGTCCCCTCGAACGTCCATAGTTTCTACAACAGGGTGAAGAGCGACAAGACCTGTCCCCATGAGCTTCAAGGAGGCTTTCACGGCACTGAGGGAGGACCGAGCTGTAAGTGACCACGCGAAACTTGACATTTTCTGATCTGACGCCACAAAGCGTTCTCCTACTGCCAAGACGCAAAAACCGGTGTTCTCTACCTCCACGGTGCTGGCGGTCAGCTAGCGAACATGGACATTGACTGCGATGGTCAGCAAGGCGGCGCCGGCGACGACGGACGCTGTGGCAGTAGCCAAGACACCCAAAGCGAGACTTCGTTCAAAGACACAGTAGTCGGCTACAGCGCTGGTATCAAAGATCTCAACGCTAAGGTCCACCCGTACGTGGTCTTTGGCAACGACGGAACTGTACCGTCGTTCGATCCGAAACGATATGGCATCCAGCCGCTGAGCGTGATGGCGGTCGTCTGCGGAAACCAATTGGTATAATAGTTCTCTCCTTCCTTCTCTTAATCATTTCGCTGACTTGGAGGTTCAGGTCTATGGTGTGTGGGGTGACACGAATGGCAATGATGGGACTCCTGTTGTTGGCGAGGCGTCGATTTCGCTTGCCACGGCTTGTTACGGCAAGTCTGTTAATGGCAACGCAGGTCACGATGAAAATGACGTGCTTTATGTCGCGTTCCCAGGAGTGGATGCCGTGCCTGGTGCAAAGGGGGCGAAGTGGAATTCGCAATCGTATGGCGAGTTTGAGCAGAGTATTCAGGCGCTTGGCGACAAGCTTGCTGACCGTCTTTGAATGAAATTGGTCTCCATAACTTTCCTCAGTGTAAAGTTTACGCCTTCGCGCGCTAGGATGCTTTCACAGAAATGCATCAAAAGGGATCGTCAAAGCACGCGTTCGATCGCCAATTTTAAGACCCAGCTCTCTTAATTTATCCTGCTGATATGTTGCTCTTGCTTTCCAGTGCTTGTGTATTGTTCAGAGCCACAAAGTTTCTTCCTATTGTTCCTTCCAAATACGTCATGGTTCACTCACAGCGTCCTCTGCAAACATCGACTGCAATTTATTAATACTTATACATATCCTAGAGCTTGACAGGGTTTTGAGAGGATCTTCTCAGTCAGCGTGACTTTGATGCTACTAGTAGGTGGCGGAATTTTGAATCAATGGCAGAGTTGGCTCCAGCCCTGCCTGAGACGACACCTTGTTCCTCTCAAGCTTAGAATGCGTTCCTGTAGGTAGTCCTCTCAGGCAGCGCCAGCTCCTTGATATGCTCGCATCGACCCGGCTCAACTTCGACGTCGTGTGCACGTCGGTGAAACGCACTGTCTTAGTCCTCCGTAACCGAGAAGTCCTCGACAAAGGCTGGAGTGCAGTCATGTCCAGCTTCGAGAATCCTACAACCAGACACGGCTGGTAATGTACCCTTACTTTTCGGGCAAAATCTTGCGCTTTGATTGCAACACGCTACTCGTTCTGCTGTCTCAAACGCTCATGCTTCAGCTTCTCCGGCTCCTTGAATCGGGCTTCTTGCTCTGGCTCTCACGCCGTTTTGCTCAGCGAAGAGCATCAGTGAGACGTTGGATCCCTAAGCAAATCCCGGGCCATAGTAATATGACCATGGCAAGTACGCATCTTATCTTACTTCTCTTCCCCGGATCAATCGACGCTCGTATTGAGAAGGGTGTTCGCGGGAAGCAGTCTCAGCAGGTCCGATTTGAGATCCCGTCGACCCTAGCGAGGGATGTATACCAAGCTCAAGCAGATTTCGAGTGGCTTTGGGGATACGCCGATTGCGGTACTCGTAGTCCTCGTCATCAAGAGACTTCCGGGGCCCATGATGCTCTTCAATATCATTTGGCTGCGCAGCGATTGCGGTTCGAGTGTCTGGCCCAGAATACGAGTTAGAGGCCGATTTGATTTGGAGGTCATTTGAGGGTAGATAGTCAGCACGGGTAGTCGCTAGGAGGAGGCGATCGTACCAGCGGATGACGCAGCTCGAACACATTTCGCTTGCAGTCTTGCAAGGCGTGCAGTAAATGCTAACCCACCGCTAGATCTGTCTCGTCTTCAGAGGCGATAAAAGCGACAGCACACCTTCCTGTGGATTTCGTCCGCGCAGATAGTTTAGAAGGGAACCTTTTTTTTCAGGTGTCATTGTTTGCAGTTGAAGAGTTGTTCTGTCAGGACTATCTTTGTGAAGATTTCGGACGCGATCGTTGTCAGCCTAGCTCACACTGTGCACAGCATTATTCCATCACTTTAAGGACGCATTTGCACTACTCATTGATACAGACGTCCGCAGTTTCTCTCAACTAAGACAAATTGCTCGTCTCTCAAGCCGCCCTCTCCAGCAGCTCACATTTCAGCATCATCTTGTCCATGCCAACACATGCCTTCATCTGCCTGAGCGAATGTACGTGCTCCTCATACTCCTTCGTCTCGCAGAACGCCGTAGCCGCATCTACACTTACCCAGCCGATCATTGCAAAGAACAAGCACCCCTTATTCAGCTCACCACCACCAGAGAGGTGATGCAAGGGAAAGTCGTTCTCAAGACCCCATCCTCCACTTACACCTTTGACGTCGACACAATGTTCCAATGCGTTGTCTCTGAATCGCTGGTACTGGGTAGAGACAGCATTGCGGGTGCTGTTGGAGATGTCGTTTGGGAAGAACAGTAGCATGATATCCGTTACCGGAGACGAAAGGGAGGTGGTGGAGAAATGTGCATGTTTCGTGAACCCAGGAGTAACCACTTCGCCGAAACGCTTTGTCGCTTCACCACCAAATCTGTCACGAGCGTCAACGGAAATTGTGTTGACTCAGTCTCCCAACGTCGAGGGGATATAGAGATTGGTCGGGGGCGAGTGGACGTACGATCTTGCAAAAGCTTCGTGTTGTTCGATGCTTTCCCAGTCGAAGAAGCCCCATATCCGAGATGGATCTGAGAATTCGGTGCCCCAGAGTACGCGTTTAGGCCCCTCTGACGCCCTGATGACAGATTCCCAGGCTTGTCTGAGAATCTTGCCGTCGGCGGTCGCTGGGTCCATGGGCGTCTTGCCTGCTTGTACGCCCATCATACCGACCTCAACAATGGCCATATTGAGCATTCAATGAGCACAGGGCTGAAGGCGAAATGAAAAATGAGGAGCCTTAGAATATCTTCGTTGGATGAAGCCTTGGAAACACGAAGATGTCAGGGTGAGGATATATTTACTGGGGAGGTACAGGCAACACTTCGCATCCCAGCTGATTTTCTCTCATAAATCGCTGACGCGTCACTTGCTTCCGCAACGCGTTGCTGCCAAGGTGCCGGTGGTGGTGTTGTAATTTGGCCATGTCAGCAGTGCGCATTGTGGCTGCCTGGCGGCTTTGCGTAGCCTTGCCGATTATGGCGCTGGAGCCTGTTCGTGCCTCAGCATGCTGAATCGAAAGAAGATGTCTCTGAGGTCTAGATGGACAGCCGTCCCTTCAGCGATATTGGAGCGTAGAGTACGGGGGTGACACCACAGTGGGCAGGGAAAGCCAAGGTTTCTTGAACAAGGTGCAAAATATCTCTGGATCTCTATCAGGCGCTGATGATAGCCTAAGTGGGCTTAATTGTATGCCAATTGCCCATGGACTTATATGAATCTCGGTTGGTAGGAATTCGGCAAGAATTCCTTCGGCGCGTGGCATTGTGAGGTGTATGCCGAGATTCCCCACACCACCCATCAGATTCGCTACAACACATCCCAACCCCTACATTCTCACCATTCGTACAACGCTGAGGATCATCCTGCTCGCTGCCCATTCGAATATTGATTTCATGACCGTCCATTTACCAGTAATATCAAGACTACGCAATTTGATATCTCCATCAAACCAGCAATGACACGCCCGGCTGGCACAATCGGTAGCGCGTGAGACTCTTAATCTCAAGGTTGTGGGTTCGAGCCCCACGTCGGGCTTTCTTTTTGGCGTCTCGAATATGTCCTTAGGTGGTTTAGTCGTGGAGATAACTGTTGTTGAAATTTTACTGTTGGTGGGTCGGTGAAGGTCGATGCGTGCGCTAGCGTGGCGCTAGTGTAAGGTCTCGCGTGGGCAGTGTGGCTCTCCTTCCCTTCGATTCTTTCGATCGTGAGAATCTCAAGGCCGGGGCAGATGGGCACCTGTACTCGCTCGCAGCCTCGTGACTTTTGTTGCGCTTGACGCGCAGGGTTTTGAGCGACTTTGTTGCAGAAACCAATCGTTCACGACCGCTTGTAGGGGTATACCATTTTGTCAACTCCTCGATGCTGCCCACCTGCAAGGTGCAATGTTGAAAGACTTCACGACACACCAGGGCGCAGTGGTACCATCATGTTGCCGCCTCGTCGTGCCTTCTCGCGTGGGGTCCTGTGCTCTTCGTTTGGCGCAGACGATACATCCTCGTGCTTCTGCTCTTCCTGGTGGCTCGACTCTGTCTTCGAGGCTTCCTCAGACTTCTGTCCGTCATCCTCGTCGCACTCGAGGCTCTTCGTGTACCCGTCCCACAGCTTCTCAATACTGTGACCACAGCAATCGTGCCAGAGCTTCTTGGCATCATACCTGCAGCCTCTGAGCGCCTGATTGATCCTCCTCACCACGTCTTCACCGTGCTCTTTCTCCAGCCACTCCAGAAAGTATGCCGTGCGCTCGTATCCAGCGTCCCAGTCGCAATCGCCTCTGCGTCTCCAATGCGGCGGAGCATAGCCAGCCTTCAAACGCACCCAGTCAGCAACGCCCTCTGTGAGCCCACCGGGCGCCGTGTTGCCACCGTGGTGCTGCCAGCAATGTACCATTTCATGTACAAGTACGCCGTTGATTTCCTCCTTCTGCCGCGACTCGGAGACGTGCTCAATGTACTTTGTGCTAAGGTGGATTTCTTTATGGTCGTCGTCGATGTCAAGCCCGGTGGTGTAGGCGACGCCGTCCATGTCCCTCACCACGAGGGTGATCGATCGCGTTGGCGGTATGCATGACTTGTCGATGCCGGTGTAGAGGTGGCGCAGTACCGTGTCGACCGCGGATTCGAGGGCTGCCGAGGCGTGTACGAGGCGGAGGAATGCGCGCGAGCCGTCTGATGAGAGATCACGAAGCTCAAGTCGGAGCAAAGGTTTCCTCAGAGGTTTGACTTTCGTTTCTGAGGGTTTGTTTGAGGGTGGTATGCTGTGCTGTGTATTGCCTGGCTCGTCGTGGGTAGCTGGGGGTAATGCGGAGGCTTGTGGGGCAGGTGGGGATTCTGACGGTGACGTCGAAGTCGGGGCTGGAGACATCGTTTGGAACATCTTCGGTGTCGCTGAAGATGTCATCTTGAAGGCGAGTCAATACTCCAAAGTATATGAGAAAGACTGAAAGAAGGCAACAAAATGGCTGGTGTTGCGTTGTTTGGTAGATCTTAGGTAGTTCTTAGGCAGATGCGCTGGCATCATTGACACGGCATAAGCTCCATCGATAAGAGCTACGCGCCACGCGCTAGTTGTACGCGTCGAGAACTCTTGCAGCTTGTTGAGATTCCGGTCCCTTGAAAGCTGACTCGTATTCAAAACGATCTTCTAATTGCTGTCTAATCAAATCTTGATCTAAATGTCGGATCCTCACTGCCTAGCACCGAGCAACTAAGCTTGTGAGCTCTTGAATACTTCAGGGAAGGTCTTCCTCAGCTCTTGCAGACTCCTGATCTGGTGTTGCGCCGCCTGCTCGGGAGGTGAATCCATGCCCGGGTCCAGATAATGCGCGACCTTCCACCCTCGTGCATCGGCAGCCTTACAGTTGATGTACGAATCGTCTAGAATGATTAGTATGTGGTCTTGAAGATGATTTGTAGAACGTACCAACGAAGTAGCATTTCTCGTTCTTGGTCACGCCAGCCTGCGCCATGGCCTTGTCGAACATCTCTGCTTGTGGCTTGCACACGAATCTGTCGGAGCTGTAGTCGCAGTAGGTCATGCCTTCAAATAGGTCGTCGATTCCCAAGAGACGGACAACACGCTTGCCATGCGTGATATAGGCGTTGGTGAAGAGCCATAAGCGGACCTTGCTCGTGTCGATGTCTTCGATAAGCTTGCGCAGCTCCGCGTCTGGCTTGATGACATCGTCCAAGGGTAATGCATCGTCGACTTGCTCGTTGTAGTCTAAAGCATTGATCTTGTGGTGACGAACAAGACCCTCAATGGCAAGTCCATATTCCCGGTAGTACTTGTAGTGGAGCTCGTTGGCTTCTTCCTGTGATAGCTCGAGGTGAGTCTGGAAGTACTCGTCTATGGACTTAATGAGAAATATCTTCTGGGGGCAAGGCTAAAGTATACTGACCAATGAGCTTGGCCATCATATCATGGATCTTAAGGCCTGGCCATTTTAGCGGTTGTCAGCCAATTGCTATGCACAGCAACATACTCTTGGGGTAGAGCTACGGCAAGATTAGAGTGATTTACTTGATACCGTAGCAGGTACATACACAATTGTCTATGTCAAAGAAAAAGACAGGCTTCTCATTCTGGTCTGCCATGGTGCTGGGGTTTTACTGGAGTGTCCAATTGAAGAGGCGTGGATCTGACTTTGTAGAATATAGCTGCGCCCTTTCGCAGAGTAAAGCCCTACGCTGTGGCGGACTCGGCCTAGGATGTGGAGTACTGTGGGATAGTCTGCGCGTGACGACTGGACTCGGATCTGGCGCTTGATAGCAAACAATCCGCTTTGCGCAACTCGAAATTGGGTTCGAGCTGAACTTAGGTATGGTAGAAAGTGAATGTTGCATCAGTTGCATACAGGCAAAGAGCTTGCGAGAGTCATGACGCGTGGGGGTGAAGCCAGCAAGAGCGCCCGATCCGGCTAGCGTACTCAGCGCGGCTGCAGGCGCGAATTTCCACCGCGGCCTTTCGATCGACCTTGCTGGCGTGTCGCTCCCCAACCCCTTCACCTCCATCAACCGCGACATCAGACGGCAGTGTGTACTCTGCTCGCGTTGTGCATCTGCGATTTCTTGATCACCGGCTTCTGTTGGTCTGTTGGTACTGAGCTCTAGCTCCGGACTGTCGCAAGGCCAATCGCCTGCCAGCCGCGCAATGTCGACAGTTGCATCTGTGCTGCTGCACGTTAACGGCACGGGGGTGGTATCAGCAGAGCTGAGTCGCGAGGCCGACTTCTTGAAGCAGATTCTGCAGATACGCGACGACGTGTTTGCTAGCAAACACCCGCGTATTCATCTCCCGCCCAAAGTAATTGAACAGGTTGCACCACGTCCGCCGCAGACCACTCCGCCGAGCAGGCCCTCGACCAACGGCGCCAGCGCCTCGCAGCTGTTCCTGCCGCGCCCGGACAGCTCTACGCAAGCAACCGAGTTTGTCTCCCCTGCACAACCCATACAGCGGCCCTACTCCGCCAAGTCCGCGTCTTCTGGCATCGACCCGGTGTTGCTCACCAAGTCTGACCACCTGATCAGGGCAGAGTTGCAGCTCAAGCGACAGCAAATAGAACGGATCCTCAAAGACCAGTTCGACAGAAAGGGTCGCGGAAATGACAATGATGAGCGCGAGGCGCACTTCAATGTGGAGGAGTGCTTAATACAAGCTCACCTTCGTGTCCCGCCTGTATCCGGCTTGCAGTCTACGACTAACAACAGTGATGGCGCCGAGTCTTTTGACGAGAACTCCTACTACTCTAGCAAGGCGAACAGTTGGTCTTCGGAAGATGCTGATGTCAACCAAACCTCTAAAGCTGACGCTACAGGGTCACATGTCTCTCACGGGATTCAGCCCATCAAGGAAGCTCGTGCTGAGCCTGCTGTGATTGATCTTGACGAAGAAACATACGAGCCTGCCGATGACATTGAGATCTATGAGCCAGAGCAGGTCGATCTTGGAGACGAAGCAGACGAAGAGGATTACTCGCCGCCTCCGGCTGATGTTGGCCCCGAGCCGAGTAGAGGTCGCGGACGGCAGCGCGGCAATGGTGGCGCAAATGGGTATGGTATTTCTTTTTCTTATTCTCCTGTCTATCTCCAGTCGTCGCGGATGCGGGGTCACATACAAATCGGTCCTATCCCAAGAAATTGTGCCTGGGAGCCAGGCTCACCGAGGGACTGACAGTTCCTGCACGTCACCTGGATGAGCCCAGCATCGCCCTCGCTATGCTCGAGGCCACATATCTGCATGTTCTCAAAGACTGGCTGCGTCTCAGTGCCGAAGAAAATGCACCCACGCATCGAAAACCTCCGAACGTGAGAAGATACTTGATACTGACATACTTCAGATCACGCCGAAATAGTCTTTCGGGCCCAGCACCGCCGCTACAAAACCCTCGTAAACGCAGGCGGGAAGAGAAGCGCCAGGAAAAGAGGCGTGAGCAACAAGCGAGCAAGCGCACGGCACAATCGCCTGAGCCTTACATCAAGGAGGAGCCTCAGTCGCCGCCACCCTTCGCGGAGTCTCAGCCTAGCAAGCGTCGTGCCCTTCAGCCTATTCCCAACGATGTCGAGGTCATGTCCCCCCGGGGACCTGTTTACTACCGCGAATACGACGAGCCGACTTCCCCGACCGTGATCCACACACCACAACGCAGACCACAGCCTCAGGAGCAAGACCTGAGGAGAGTCGCAAGCCTTCAACACGCTCGCCGCCCTTACTCGCCCGGTGGTAACGGCAGCGAGATATATGCTGCACCTCCGGAGTACCGCCCAATTCGAGCCTCGTCTCATGCGTACGCCGACCGACCAGAGGGACCTGTGTACCGAGAAGCATCATCGCGTGCCTCGATGGCGCCCCGATACGTTCGTGAACGCTCTCGCTCGCCCATCTACGAGCCCATGCCCCCACCGCGCCGCATCGTGGTTGACCAGTATGGAAACAAATACTATGCGGCGCCAATTGACGCGCGGGAATCAGCCGCACCGCCCAGCCGGCGGATTGAGGTTGACCCCTACTACGAACGTGCTGTCACCCGAGAGCCCACGATGCGCGCACCCGCACGCTCCGAGATCTATGAGGACGAGATGGGACAGAGGATGCCTCCACCGCCACCGCGGAGGTACATGGAAGCAACAGAGCCTGAGCTTATCGAAGCTCGTCCATACCGTCAGCGAGAAGCATCTCGCCGCCCAGTTGAGGTTGAATATCGACCACAGGAGATGATGGAGCGTAGGCCAGTGCCCCAATTCGAAGAGATGGGCCCGCCACAGTACATGCCGTCTAGAGCATATAGCGTGCGCCCAGAAGTCGTACGAAGAGAGGTGCCTGAGGGATACGTCCGTCATGAAAGTATTGCCCCGGGCTCGATACGTGCATCAGCACAGCCTCGATACCGTGAGGTCAGCCTTGTACATCAGGAGCCTCCAGAGCGATACGCAATGGCGCCGCCGCAGAGACGTTATGTTGAGGAAGAGCCTGCGCCAGATGGGTATGCGGCTCTACCGCGACATGTTAGCTATCGTTACTAGTATTGAATAGTGTTGTAGCTGTACTCTATTGTCCTGCGAGAATTACGCATGACATTGTACTTGGTATTAATACATGAGTTGGTTCTGTATGTCTCTCATCTCTTCAACATGCATATATCACTTCCTTCCTTTTGAATACTCCTCAGCTCCCGAATCTCGGCAGCTAGGCTGCAACTAATCTGTAGCCTCGTAAAGGCTTGGCTATTTCGAACATCATTGCGGAGATGCCGGATATTAGTGGATTGGATCATCTATCGATTGCGCATATCGATGGTCTAGCGGTCTGGAGAGGCGTCAGAGTCCAGTGCGGAGGTGGTGGATAGCAAATATGGTAGGAATTTGGCATGCAAGTTCACGTGCTTGACCCATGGAAGCAGGATCCACGCGTGTTTGTTGACAGATTCTTATGCGAACTCCCTGGCAAGCAAGCCTGACAAGCAGGGCAGCCGTTCTTCCACATTCCCCACAGCACAAGCTTCTGCACAGCCTCAATTAGAATCTTGATCCGGACGTGCCTGGTCGAAAGCATGCACACAATAGGAGACATACGTCAGCACATCCGGGTGGGCGACAGAAACGCGTGGACTACGTGCCGGCCTAAGTATTACTTCGCACGTTCGGTGCCTGGCAGGAATGAATGGTCTCGACAACGAGTCAACTATTGAACATGCCGTCATGGGGAATACCAGCAACGAGGGACCGGGGCAAGATAGCATCCATGCACATTGCTATCTAAACATGTCACGCTACTCGGTTGTACCTGCGAGAAAAGCTCCGAGTTGCCTCTCTCAGCAGACACCGTCTCACGCCCTCATTCCACCACAGCCAGGACGTGTCACCACAGGCGTTCGCGCCCTGCATTGGACACGCAGCCGGCCGCCAATACTGATAGAACTGGAAGAGGGTAGCGCTGCGTATCTTGCCAAAGGTTTGAGGTCACGGGGAACGAGTGCGTGACCAGTAGCCTCACAGTACCAGCAGCCTCGCAGTAGCTCAGAGGTCAAACAGCGCTGGTTGCGTGAGAAACTTGTGGGCGAGAAAGCTGAAACTAGAAGGTGGGGTGTTTGTTTGCACACGCTGTTGCAGGAGAGTGAGCGCTGGTGGGATGCATGGCACGACATTGGTGCTGGATATGAGGTTAAGGCTATCTCAGGCTCGATGCCCTGTCTGATGATGGAAGTGATGGACATGCAGGTGCCTGCTCGGGCCAACCCAACAAGCGCTGAGTGCGGTGAGCGTGTTCACCGGGGCAAGTCTCTCAATGGCAGATATGCAACGGCAGTACAGCACAAGCCTCCCAGGACAGTGCGAGCGGCTCTGCAATGATAGTCCTGCAAGACGCTGCAAGACAGTGCTTCAGGTCTAGGCCAAGTTGAACGTGGCTGACGGGCGGCTTCGGGCGCTTTTTGGTGTCGTGGTGATGCTCGTCTGTGCGTCAGCCGTCACTCGACTGATTGGCCGTCACACATCAGCCTCGAATGGCTCGCTTCGACTGCTTTCTCTCCCTCTTCATCACCACTGCCCGCCCGCAACCCCCAAGGGCGCCCGTTCCCCCATTAGCATGCACAAGATATCCAACTTTACGGGTCAAGCCCGGCACGGCTGGGAGAAAATGACGCCGTCGGCCGGCTTCCCGTTCTCGAGGAGCAACCACGAGATGCCCGTCACAGCTCCGATCAAGCGCCCGAGCACCGCGACCTCAGCGCCGCCCGTCATCCCACCCGGCACGCAGGTCAACCTCAGCTTCAATGTGCCCTTTGGCAGCAACCTGGCGGGCCCCGACCCGGACGACGTCATGTGGGCGAGCCCAGGAGCAAAGGCGCGCTGGACGATGCCGGAAGGCACGGCAGAGGCCACGCCGACGCACAAGCTGCCCGTCCACGCGCAGAACGTCGACAACCTGCGCGCGCTGTGTCGGGAGGTGGGCGAGCAGACCGAGGGCCGCGTCTCAGCGACGGTCGTGTCCGCCGAGAGCAAGCCGCTGCCCGGCCTGCAGCGGGGCCCGTTGCGGGCGCTCGTCACGAATGTGTGCCTGTCCGGCGAGCTCGAGATTGTGAACTCGATGCGGTGCAAGATCCTCAACAGCACACCCATCTCTCTGGTAGGCCCAGCACCCACCCGGGCTGTTATGGTTGAAGCGTCATGCTGACAGTCTTGGCACAGCGGTCATCGTTTGTCGACATCGACTCGGACCTCATCATCGACCGACCGACGCAGAACATCAAGGGCGCCGTGCTCAACCAGCTGGACCTGATCTCGAAGACGACCAAGGCCGACATCTTCCTGCTGATGCCCAAGACGCCGGACATCGAGTCGGCGAGCTTCAACGGCAACCTCGACTCGACCATGGACCCGCGTCTGCGCTGCGCCATCTACGGCGACCTCGAGACCATGGAGCACGCAAAGACGCGTGTGCTGATCATGATTGACCAGATTGTGAGTCTCTTCATACGCGTATATATCCTCACCCAGCTAACAGTGCTATAGCTAAAACGATACGTGGATACCATGAAGCTCGAGCTGACCATGCACACGCTCATCTGCGGCCGCGGACGCAAGAACATCAAGATGATCGAGTCCGCTACAGGCACCGCCATCTACTTCCCGCCGCCCTTCCCTCGATTGTTCGGATATACGCCGCCGGGCGCACAACGAAGACCAGACGATTTGGTATACATCACAGGCGAGAGCTCAGAGTGTATCTTGCGTGCCAAGCAACGACTGCATGATCTTGTCATGTCCACCAAGGTGTTCGTGAAGCCAGTGATGGTGACTGACACCAAGCTTGATGCCATTTTGCTTGAGCGCCTCGACAAAGTGCGCAAAATCATCGAGAACAACGGCTCGTACATCTTGCTGCCACCACTAGGCGTCCAGCGAGGTGTTGTACGCGTGCAGGGCACTGATGTCCTGCACGTCGAGCGCACAGTGCGCGAACTGATGGCTCTCGTAAGTTGCACATACATGGTGATGTCTCCCACTTTACTCACGACTAGCAGGCTGGACAATTCTACAGCGCCTCCTGGTTCATCACTCACCCCGATCCTACACAGCGCCCGCCCACCGCAGCTGATGTTCGCGCTATGCTTTCCGATATCTGCATTAACTCTGGAGCTGAAGTCAGCTTCGAGAAGCTCAACTTCCACATCTACGGCTCTGACGATGCTGTGCGCGCTGCTCTTATGGTGATCAGCAACATCCCATTTGTGAAGAAGTCTCAGTACAACATGAGTGTGAAGATTGAGCTCGCCAACGAGCACAAAGAATTCGTCAGCGGTAAGAAAAACGGCAAGATCAACAAGATCATGAGCCATAGCAGCGTGCAGATCGTGTTCGACGGCTTCAACGAGTACAATTTCTACATTGTAGTTCGCGGTGCACAGTATGAGGCAACCAAGAACGGACTTGACCTTGTTGAACAGGAGATGCCTGCCGCTATCTCCTTCCACGTACCGGACCAGTATCACAAGCGCATCATTGGTATTGGTGGCCAACATATCCAGCGGATTATGAAGAAGTACTCCGTCTTCGTCAAGTTTTCCAATGCTATGGACCGTGGAGGCTTCGGCAAGGAGGAAGACGACATCAAGGTTGACAATGTCATCTGCCGTACTCCTGCGCGTAACGCACAGAACCTTGATCTTGTCAAGCAGGAGATCATGGACATGGTCGAGAAGGCGGATGCTGAGTTCGTCTCTGAGACGATTAACATCAACCGTCTGTACCATCGTGAGCTTATCGCTCGCCTCGACAAGATCGATGAACTCGAGAAGAAGTTCAACTGCAAGATCACCTTCCCCAGCACTGAGGAAGCAAGTGATACTGTAACTGTCTCTGGCCCTGAGTACCAGGTGCCATTGGCAGTAGACGAATTCTTGGTAAGAATAACTGCTACGCTGAATGTGAAATTCATATTAACAATGCACAGGGCATGGTTCCAGAGGCCCATGAGCTATCTTTCCCGTCAACCACCGAACTCTCCGAGCACATGCGCTCTGCCGACTTCAAGACTGAAGTTCTCGACAAGCTTGAGACTCAGCACGTAGTTGACGCCCGCCTCAAGGACCCCACCACCGAGACTGTCGAGGGCAAGGAGCAGACGATCGAGACGCTTCATCTCAACTTCACTCGCAACAACGCTGGCGGTCTGAAGGACGCTCTTGACTTCCTGATCAATCATCTCGTCATGCACGGACTGGATGCCAACACCATCAGTGGCAACCTTCCACGCCCCAAGTCCGATTCGTTCGAGGACTCGCTGCCCTTCTTCGAGTCCAAGCTACTCCAACGCGCCGAGCCCCCTGTCGAGAGCACCGACTCTCCCACTCGCTCTCACTTCGGTGACGAGGACACAACTCGCCCTGTTGGCATGCTCGACCGCCTCCGCAAGCCAGGCAGCATGTCATCGTTCACTTCCATCTTCAATGGACGCAAGAACACCAACTCCCCAGGATCGCTCTTCAAGCACGCTTCCAGCAATGCTTCAAAGGCATCCCTCGCCAGCCTCGAGTCCACGGGCAGCTACCGCAACCCCTGGAATGACAGCGGCATCAACCTTGCAGACGACGAGCACCACACCAACGGCTGGCCTCAGCCCATGTCAACCCCCCGTTACGAATCCAAGTTTCCTTTTGGTTCTTCTTCCGCGGCACCTGGAGACGTCACTCCCAGGTACGACCCGCGGGGCTCCGTGGACAGCGGTCGCCCCAGTACTTCTCATTCTGCATCTGGATACCCGGCCCCTATTGGGCCTCCTCGTTAAATGATACACCATTTTCGACCTCTCGACTTGATATTCAGCAGCGGCCATACCTTTACGAAGAATACCCCTCTGCGTGCGCTCCGCGCGTTTGTACCGGATTGGCACCGCGCGCGTGTTGTGCACCAACGACAAAAGAATTATACCCCTCTCTATACTGGCGCGTCAAGTGTAAAAGCGATATTTATCTGCTTTTCGCTGGTGTTGAAGTGCTGCGCATGATATCATTGCTATCTGATAGTTGTTGCTTTGCTGTTTGGTTTTTTGCTGGAAACTTTTTGTATTTAGGCGCTTGTGGTATTTGAGATGATTCCCCCTCGGCGCAAAAAGAATATACCAATTTGCTGCTTATATGTGTTGCTGAATTGCGTGACGACAATTCTTGCTTTGTGTTGGACGTATTCGTGCTTCCGAGTAGCGTTGCTTCCTTCGCATAGCATGCCTCTGTTTGCCCTAGAGGCTGCAGTCGAAAGTCCCTTGCAAGAAACACGATCATGTGGCTAACTCGTCAAACGACTCCAAAGGCTTGGGAAAACAATCCACACTCTCAACAACAGCTGACGGCAGTGAATTGACAAGCACGTGTGGTCGCGTACAAGTGACGTCGGCGATAAATGATTTAGCTCGGAGCTCGAGCTACAACGTCATTGGCATTGAACTTCGACGACTGGGACACATCGACCAAATAAGTCTCTTTTTGAGGAACACTCGATAAAAACTCAACCCGAATCACAAACATGGCTTCCAGAATCGCCTCAGCGACCCTGCGCCTCGGTGCCCGAGCTGCCCAGCGATCAGCCGCGCGCGCTGCTGTGCTACCTGCGAAAGAAGCAAGCATGGGCCTGCGTAACTTTACCAGCGCCCCAAGAAACGTCGCCGCTCTCCCCAAGACATCGACACTCAGCATCGCCAGCCAAAGCCCGCAGAGGAGACACATTTCTGAGCGCACCGATGGCCGCGGCAAAATCTACGAGTTCGAGGATGTACGTCCACGCCAGCAGCAGCGTTGCACAACACTCTGGATGCTTCACAAGCGCATCGCACTAACACACACCAGGTCCTCTCCGTCCTCGAAAACCCCTCCGACGCACGCCTCCTAATCGACGTCCGCGAACCGCACGAATACACCGCAGACAGCATCCCCACCGCGATCAACCTGCCCATAACCTCTTCCCCCGACGCGCTGCTCCTCTCGCCCGCCGAGTTCCAAGACCATTTTGGCTTCGCAAAGCCACCTGTGGGCAAAGAGATGATCTTCTTCTGCAAGGCGGGTG
The DNA here is from genome assembly GCA_022225945.1 of Didymella pomorum. Lineage (NCBI taxonomy): Eukaryota > Fungi > Ascomycota > Dothideomycetes > Pleosporales > Didymellaceae > Didymella > Didymella pomorum. Next base: position 232,769 of record JAKJXN010000036.1, on the reverse strand, counting down.
TGAGGAGTAAGGCTGCTGCGGGCATTGCGAGACAGGCGGGATATACGAATGTTGGCGAATATCCAGGGAGCTGGAATGACTGGGTTAAGAAGGGGGGGCCCGGGACACATAGTCCGCCGCCGCCGGGGGGTGTGGGGGAGAGGGAGGGGAGGGTTAGTGAGACGAGCTTTACGGGTGCGAAGAGCAGTGGGGAGTTGCATGAGCCGGAGGGTGTGGTGAAGACTCCTAAGGGAGGTATGTTCGGAGGCCCACAGTAGACGGTGAGGTCGCGGAAGACTGCGGGCTCTTGAAGCCGCGAATGAAGGTATAAAGGCTGTACTATATACAGCGTGAGGCAATTGCAACGTCAAGCACTTCCATTTCTCGAAGCTGGAGTTGGCGCTTTGAGTGAGCAGGAGGCTAAGTCAAGGTCTTGGGCTTACCATTGTCTGTTCACACTATACGGTGTACACTGAGATCATACTGACAAGATACCTGTAGCACCGAAGCAACAATGACTGACATGATCGATGTTATGTTCACCATATCAATGCTCGACACCCGCTCCTTCCTCACATATAGCTTGCACACAAACATATTCAACCCGAACAACTTAGGTTGGCCTCTGCAGTCAACGCTTCATCTACAACAATCTCAAGCTATTTGTATAATTAGCTTGGAGATCTTTTTCGCACTTACAGGCTACTGTTGCCAACTTTCCATGTCTACAAGATTGGTAACCAGCACGTAGAGGCTGTGAACGGGATTGCCAGTACGTGCACGAGTTATGGCCGCACCGGTAAGTCAGCGCGGTGATGCAAAAGGCGGAGGAATGGCGCAATCGACATGGCGTTGAGCCGGCCAATCAGTCACCTCCCGCCGAGCCGACCACGCCCAATTCACGCTCGCCGCGAACCACTCCGCACAGGAAAGGCACGCTTCCGATCTCCTATCTCGCATATCATGAGGTGCTTATATCCAGGCGGCGGTGCATTTCGGGTCTCGCTGAGCGACCTGCGCCAACACCTCGAGACCCTCAAGCAAGGGCATGCTCTCGAGCACAAGGAACATCTACAGACAGACCTTTGCGGATCCAGGCAATATCCTGCTTAAGAAGAGCTTGGTCTCGACGTTTGCATCATCTGAGGACAGAACCGACGAGGACGAAATGCTGCTCATCCAGCCACGGAAGCGCAGCCGCGCGATCCCAGATACAAATAACCATGCGACCAGCCATCCAGCAAGCTGGCAAGCACAGATTAATGAAGCTTCTCTCGATGCGCGATTCTCTATCGACGCCGGGCCGTTTGAAAGTGTAACGTCAATGCAGTCAAGGTCTCGCACCTTGTCAAAGACGGCGATCGCAGACCTGACTCTCGAAGAACTCCAAAAGCTTAGTGGAATAATCGAGGAACGGATTCAGATAAAGAAACGCTTCAACAGTACACCGCTACGCCGCATCATCGCTCGTCAAGCGTCAAGACATGCGTCTAGCAGCACCGCTCCGACCACAGTTGAGCCGGGTTCATACACTGCCAGTGAAACCGACACCCTAGTCAACACCTCGACTCCAGACAGCGTTATCAGTGATAGAGAGCCAATCGAGGTCAGGAGGAACAGATACAACGACACACCACTGCGACGCATCATCGCCCGCCAGGCTCCCATGATGGAACAAGAGGAACTTGGACGGCCAGTACAAGCGTCGGCGCAGTCGCGCTTCGAGCCTGAGCCGCAGGAAGCGCGCAGAGCACGCTACAACGATACGCCGCTCCGACGCATAGTCTATCGCCAGACGAGTTCATCTTCCTCTCTTTCCACAGCTTCTGTCTCTACGAATAAACCAGTTCCACGGAGCAACACGCCACTGCGCCGAATCCTCTCCCGGCAGGTGTCCGCGCAAACAGTCCCACGGAAAGAAGACGACAACGCCTCCGACCGCGCGGACTCGGTTATCGATGCCGACTCGCCTATCCGCTCGCGGACTACTGCGCAGACTACGAGCGTTGTCTTGAACGACGAGGCGAGGATCAGGGTGTATGAGATGGATATTTGGAACCTCAAATCCAGGGCCAGGCCAGTGACACCGACTTCGTCGTCCCCGTCGTTTGGAGCTGAGGCGCTAAGAGGGAGAGTGGCCTTGAACGATGAAGCAAGGATTCGCGTTTGGGAAGAGGAGGTGTGGGCGAAGACGACGGTTCCCCCAAGCTTCAGTGAGAAGAAGGAGAAGACGAAGGGCACCACAGTGACTGTCACTGAAGTTGTGGTGGAGACGGAGAAGCCCACGCGTATCGTTGTGGACTCGAAGGGTAGTCCGTTGCGGCGCATCTTGCAGAGACAGACGAGCAAAGATTGGCAGGCTACGGCCCGTGTCGGCGTTGTGTAATGCTCGTCTGTCTTCATAGATTATTTGATATAGGTGTTTTCCGTTCTTCCGGTTGTCGGTAAGGGTCCAGAATCTGTATTTCTCCAGGGTGTAATGTCTCTCTCAAGAAGACGTGTCGCGTTATGTATCTGCACCAAACTGATATCAAAGGAGCTGCACAACGGTCTCTTGAAGCAGTCTGTGCTGTTATCGTCCTTGAACGGCTTCGAAATAGATGCAGCAGTTGCTTAAAGTCTACAACCTTTCACCACCAAAACTATCGCAGACAGCACCCACATTAAGTGTCCAGGTATCGTGGCAGCCGTGCTTAAAGTTGGAACGGTGAGCTTACAGATCCGTAGTCTCTTCTTGGGTATCGACGCCGCGATGCCAAGGCTCAAAAGAAGGCAATACGCCGGACACGAAACATATCAACCCAATGATTGGAAGAATCGCGGTTGTCGCTGGTGGCCTAAGTCTTTCGATCAGACGAGAGGACCAACCATGGTGACATATTTATAGATTGCGAGATAAATGGCTAGGCTCGTATGCACCGATGACAACCATTATGTGAGTCTGGAGCTCCCAGAATGCTCTCCCTAGCTCAGTAGTGGCCCGGTCTTCGTTTAAGAACGATCGATTCGCGCTGTTTGCTTCACTGGGTTCTCTCTACGTGCAGTGTCCATATCACAACTGAGCCGCAAGACTTCGGGGCAGTGAAATAAGTCTCACATCATGCGATCCATCTTTGCAATTGCAGTGGCTACTGCTACAGCAAGCACGATCAACGCTATTGTCCTCCCACCCACCGATCAACGGCCAGCAGCTGCAGAGCTTCCCGAAGGCTTCTTCTACGGCTACAACAACCCAGACGGGACGTCAACGCTCCACTTTCCCGATACTCGAGAAAACATTACCTTTAACCCAACGCCAGCCCCCCTTCCTGCCGACCTCACAAAGCGCCAAAATGGCCTGATAACATACGGTTGCTGGTCAGGCACCCTGGATAGATCCGGCGTCGACGAAGCAATGAATCAGATGCGCACTCGCTTAGACCAAACGCCAATTGGCGTTGGACAATATAGCGACTGGCCCCCATATTTCGGGTACAATGTCAACGGGGTGTACGTGTATGCGTGCGAGAACTCGGGTTCAGGGGATGCAAGCTATGCATTCAAGCGTGAGCAGCTGGACTGGATGTCTTATCGCATGGACCAGAGGTGCGGGGCGTATGTTCCGGGGTTTGTGGAGGAGAGCTTGAGAGAGGTTCCTACGAGATACTTGTTTGGAAAAGCGAGGAGTGGGACGGCGGTGTGTCAGGGGAATTGGAGGTCGCCTCGCTAAGGAAGGAGGGAAGGAAGGATACATGAACGTAATGTAGACACATGGAGTCAATGAGGTACAGTTATGCTTTTTGGTTAGAGTCATTTTCATGTGCGCACTCAGCAATGGATTGAAGTAAGTTCTAACCCTTCCTATAACCGCCGGACTACCAACACTCACGAGCAAGGCTCGCAATCAACGCCTGCCACGCTTCGTCAGTCCAAACACCCGCATCTCTACGCTGCCGCTTCATTCTAGCTCTCTCGACATTGTCTATCCAACAGACCTTTTTCGGCATTTTTGTGACCTAACCTTCACACTGACCCTTAAACTTCATTGCATTGAGTGTCCCTTGTAGATATCCATAGCCAGAAACTTCAGACGACAGCTCGAATGGGTCAGCATTGGAATGCTCAAGCGAGAGTGCCGCCTCCTGCGCGTATTTATCCTCACGAAACTCGCGGAGCTTGCGGAGCTGGGTGAAGGAGAGGCTTGTACATGGAGCGGTGAACAGGAAAGCCATGATCGTTACTAATATAGGAGTTTCTTATGTGTGTAGTTGCCTTAGACGTCCTGTATTGGGTCCGGAGGTTCGAACTTGTCATGCGTCCGATGAAAGTAGTGTGGGTGAAAAATGCACTCTCTTGCTCACGGACAGTGAACGCTCTCGTGTACAGCCATACGGGAGGTTACCCCTTCTCCAACAATGCTAATATGTATCCATTTCCTCCCCAAGCCGTAAGCAAGATTGATCAAAGTGCTACATGACCTACGTAATAGCAAACCACTGTCCAAACACGCCCTCAGGATCCCACTTCCTCTTCAGCTCTCTCAGCCGCGGTAGAGACTCTCCATAAATAGCTTCCAAGCTCTCATCTCCATTAGCAAAGTTAGCATACGTAGGGTTCTGCCTCGCATCCTCCTCATCGCTCCAGATATCCCTGACCGTCCTCCCAAAATGCAAGGCCTCGTCATCGAGGGCTGCGTCATTATACCAGGGAATAACAATTGCCTGCGCGAACGCGCCTTCCCTCAGGGCTTTGTTTAAGCTGACATCGCCTCCAGGGAGAGTACGTGCCTTGGTGAGATTGTACCTTTCGATGAGAACAGCACTATTAGGCCCCTTGGCCTGAAAATCCTTGTACAGCTCCCAAATCTGCGGCCAAGTGTATGGCTGCATTCCTATGATCGTCGTGCTGAACGCCGGTTTCCTCTCTCCCCTAGTGCAGAATCCAATGTTCGCATCGTTCCAATTTGCATACGGGGCGACGGCACTGCTCTCATTCTCAGGTCCCAGATCATACAGCGCTTTAAAGGCGGCACGTCCACTCTCTTCTGTACCTTTACGCAGAAAGCCGGTGACAAGCACGCTAGGTGCGTTCTCAGGAGGTCCAGAGCTGGTGAGCACGAGGTACACGCGCTGATTGGGTGTTAGGGAAAGGTCTTCAATGGCCTGAGCGATTTGTGGAAGTTTATCGGGAGTGAAGAAGAGGTTGTTGATCCATGCTGTGCGATCATCGGCAGTGGCGGGCAAGGCGGTGACGGTTGCGGACACGACGATGCCGAAGTTTGGTCCTGCGCCACGGAGCGCCCAGAAGAGGTCTGGGTTTGAGGATTTGTCGACAGTCAGGACGGAGCCGGAGGATGTAACGACGCGTAGAGAAATGATGTTATCCACGCCGAAACCGATTTCGCCCATGAGGTTTCCTGCATAGTCATTCAGCCCCAGAGTCAGGTGGGAAGAGGATCGAAGTACCGTAGCCGCCACCTAAGTAGGCGCTGAGCGAGCCAACGCAGTTGCAGTTTGCAGTTAGGATGAGGGCCCCAGCGGCATCCGCAGCTGCGATGGTGTCACCGACGCTCGCACCGCCGCCAATAGTGGCTGTTTTCCTATCCGCCGCGATACTCACTGCGTTGAGACCCGCGAGATTGATGAGCACGCCAGTGCTTCCGAGCTTGAATGTGTTTGCCCATCCCACGCCGCCATTCTGGGCCAGGAACGGGACCTTTGCCTTCGTGCAATACTTGATCTAGAAGAAGTCAGGCCGGTCTTCGGTACTGGATCTTGCCAACATACCACTGCAGCGACGTCTTTCTCTGATGTCACGTTGACAACAACTGACGGAAGTGGTGCATTGAAGTCACTCCATCTTGCCTGTAGCTCAATCGACACCGAAGAAGGCACCGATACTAGAGCTGCAAGATCTTGAGCTACGGCCGGTGCTCTGAACGCAAGAGCTGTCACGGAAGAAACAGCGGACAATAGAACGATCAGACCCTTCATCGTGTAAGCTCTGTAGTGAATTGATCATATCCACCGAGCGACCGTAATCTCATTATGAATACTCAATGTCGCCAGTATCTGTCCCGCCTAATGTGCGCGCATATGCAGGTCGAAATCTGACATGCAGGGTGCGAGTCGTGACAGGTGCTGGAGCCAGTCAGCGAGCTGTGACGTTCCATGCTCATCGTGGGTAGTGTAACAGTAAGCGGACATTCGACAAGTTGGGGGGCACTCCCAGTATTACTACTAGAGTTTAGTATTGTCTTGGTACTGCAGTTATTGCTGGCTCTCTTCAGTAAGACAGTAATGTCCGACATGCGCAGCCCTGAATCCTTCGATAAAAAGGTCCGAAACGTGGGGTCGCGTCCTGGCTACTTCAGCATGCACAGCATGCATTTCATCCTTGTGTATGTCAGCCAATCAGACCTGTTAAAATATGCGGACCCATGCACACACGGGAGGAATGTCTCGGCAGGGGCAAACAGGCCGCACCTCTAATGCAACAGATGGCACTTGTAAAGCTGGGCGTGGTGTGATTCGGAGAGTCACTTGAATAGATCCTAGGTATTATGGGTATCATGCCATTAGAGTTGCTTGCGCATGGCCGGGCCAAGACTTCCCGAAAGACACAGTGTTTGACCCTGTCCGAGCATGCCTTGTCCAGAATCGAGCCGAGATCTACTCGCCAAACAACGTCTTCTTAATTATGCCAACGTCTGATGGATTGTGACAGCCTTGAGAATACCTCTCTCGTTTGTCATCGACGGAGATTCGGACGACTGTGAGGCCGTGCCTTCGTACTGGGTGAGCTCTACCTCCTCCAGTTCTTTGTACGGCTTGCGAGACCCTCCATACTTGACACCGAAACTACTCGCCCTCGTACCTGTCAGCTTGGACGAGCCATAGCCTGAGCCGGTGTGTGTAGTTGCAGGCCGAGGGTGGAAGTATAAACCAGATTGGACGCAAAGTGGGCAGGCTGGCGCACACTATCGCTAAAAAGAGCTCGATGTTGGTCCAGAAGAAGACAGGTGCCGTATAGTAGATGACGTCGTCTGGGTGCTTGATGTACTCTTCGGCGATGGAATATGTCGCTATCACACGCGTGACACTCACGGCGCACACACTGTGTTGTCAGTGGAGCATTGCAAATCTGGTGGTCCTGGACCTACGCTGCGCCTAGCATGAGCATGCCAATGACAGCCAGCTTCTTCCTGATATCGAGTTTGATGCTCAGCACCATTGGTATTGGAAGGATCAGAATGACAAAGTCGGCAAGGACATCGGTGTACTGGAGGCTGTCAGGGTGCGATTCGTACGGCTGGAACTCGACAAAGCATTGATCATCCGAAGTGCTCGTAGGAACGTACCAAGAGAGCCAGAAACATCGGCACGGTCTCCACGCAGCTATTACCATAGTATGGTTCGATAAATACCGTGATAGGGTAGCACGTGAAGAGATGCGAGAATGTAAAGCTGATGGTCCAACCGATGACACATACGAGAACGGTCAAGACAACTGCTCGAAACTTGCGTGTGTCGAATATGTTCTTGTACATGACGAGAATCGAGGACTTGATGAGCCCAAGGCCGACAATGGAGATCATATTCAGCGCGAACTTCGTCTAAGCGTGAGGTCAGTATGCGCCTGGAATACACGGCTCCCACTGACCTCTTCGAAGAAAATTAGTCCGGGATCGTCCATGATGGGGTTTCCATCTGCGTCGAGTGGCTGATGCTGCCCAAGATGCCCATGTATCGCAGCTAATTCCAATTAGCAACCGGTAACCAGAAGTGATGATAAACGTACTTGCCAGCTGCAGTATGCAACATGTCAATGAGATCAACTGCACGTGGTCAGTGGAAGCAAACTGCGGTCCTATACTTGAGACTCACCAACGCTCCCACGGCGAGGTAGTCGTCCATAGCGAAGCGCTTTCCTATGATTTTGGCCCAGGCACGGAGGGACATGAAAGCCAGCGGCAGAATCATGAAGGCCACTGACAAGCCGATCATGCTACCTTTGGTGTAATTGTGCTTCATACTGTCCGAGAGCTGTCGTATCAACGCTCGTCTGAGCACTAGAGCAAGCTGAAAGTGAGCTCTTGGTAGCGTAGTAAGTGTAGAGATTTCAGTCAGTCCACCTCACCCGGCGTGACTGCTGGCTTATGAGACAATGTAGGACTCTGAGAAATGCAAATCATTGCCGCACCGATCAAAAGATTGTGAACGCTCTTCCGCGCTCTCAAAGTGATAAGAGTTGGGGTCCGAGACGAGAAAGACCAATCAAAGCTAGGCCAGTCGAGTTGCATCTTGCAAGCACCCCTGTAAGTAAATGACAACGCCAAAACGAATGTTCGATTGACAACCAGGATGGAACCAGCAACTGGAAGGAGGCAAGGACTCTTGATAGGGCCGTGACAAGTCCCAGCGACTGCAAACCCCACGCCCTCAGGGCGCATCATTATGGCATAGTGTCCGAGCGGGAAGCGTTTGCGGTCGCCACCCGGTATTAGTACCTAGCGGGTAGACCCAGGGAAGCGGAAATGCCGGAGCGCCATGGCGGAGGATTCCATACTGGCAGGTTGTTGCACTTCTGTGCTCGGCACAATGCTATGTGGCGACCCACATTGAGACCCGGGCGATTCTGCATGGGTTTTGCAAGGAGGGCCGAGGAGAAGCGTACAAGGCCGCAATGAGAGACGAACAACAGAAAACAATTGCGATGGTGTTGATTGCCTGAACGGCGAAAGCTTCCAGACGACTCAGCCCTGCAACAGTCGCCGTGGTGTTGTAATGACCGTTGCTTTTCTGTTTGGGTCAGGCTCAGACGCGGCCAATCGGATTCCTCCCCTGTGCGGGCCTCGCAGCGTCCTCATCACGCAAACGAAGACCGACGAATGGTAGGCAGGTCTCACTGAGTGTGGCGTTGGGTTTTAACCCTGATCTTGTACGAGAGACATGTAGGATTGAGGCCCACTGAGGCCTGCAGTGGGTATGCATCCGCAGACGCCCCCACCGTTCGCAGGAACTTGACCCTTTCCATCTCATTGCCTACCCGGGGATTTCTTGGTTTCCGGAACGAAGGAGATCTGTGGGGTGTAGGGCTTGCTTGGTGATTCTGCTCAGAGCGAATGGGTTTGCATGTATACGTGGGCCAAAAATAGGTGCCTCGGGCTGATCTGCTTGATTTTGTCAGCAGCGATACGATTGCGAGCCCGCCGTCGCATTAGTACAAAAGTGGAGAGGTTCAAAAGCGTGAGCAGTTGTTTTGTGGTGTTTGTGGTGTTAGAAGAAGGAACTGGGTTGGTCACGTCATGACGCGCCACGGTAGAGACGCGTCGCGCCTTCCCCATTCACCAAGTTCTTTCTGCCGGACCCGAACCATCTGAACACCTCCCAGACTACTGCTTGCTCTGCATCGCATCTCTAATATTGATAAGATAGATGAACCTTACCATAGCATTGGCGTCGCCCATGAGGGGGATCGCGCGATCTGCGGTACAGTGACCGAGGGCCAGAGGTCCTAGGGCTGAGTTCTGTCAGCTCCCAAGAGGCAACAGAGGCCAGACACACGACCCGGATCGCGTCCGCTCAAGGCGGTATGGTTCGACAGAGAGCTGCTCCACTCGCGGCTTCTTATACTGTTGCAGACCCAACTTGGCGCAAGAGCTGCAGTGCCATTGTCATCGTCAGCATACGCCCGGTGTCACAGCTAAAGAGCTGCCGAACAGCGGCGCAATGGCTTCGTGATTCACCTTCTTTCTGCTTTCATTATGCCCATCAGATTAGCACGTGTTGAAGATGAGTCCACAATTGCAGCTCTCTGCGCTGCTGCGTTTTGGAAAGAAGACTGCTTCTGTCGTGTCGTTCTTCCGAAGCATGAGGAGTTTCCAGATGACGTTAAGATCTTCTGGCACGAATGGCTCCGTGCAGACTGGCAAGAGAGGGGCAAAGTCATTCTCGCAGCTGTAGTAGGAGAGGAACAGCCGGATGCTCGTAAGATCATAGGTGTTGCAGTCTGGCAGAGGAAAGGAAACGACGAACATGCTCGAAAAGTACACGATGAGTGGATCGACCCAGGTAAACCAGGTACAATGCATGGCAAACTCTTCTTTGTTGACTATGTAGGTCCCCACGCCTTCCTTCCACTCGAACCAACACACAACCGCGCCCTCGATCCAGCGACTGCCAACATCCTGCAGGAAGCTGAACCCTATATTGCGCACCATTTCGAAGGCATCTACGCCAACAGCTGGTATCTGCATCTCCTGGCGGTGCACCCAGCCTTCCAATACCGCGGCTTCGGTCGCGAGCTCATCGAGTGGGGTCTGGAGAAGGCGCGCGAAGAAGGCGTGCACGCCAGCGTGATTTCCAGCGACTCGAAAGAGCCCTTCTACTTCGCCTGCGGCTTCGACTCGATCGTAGGCTCCATGACGGACGGCAAGGGGAACCCATTGGGACTCAGGAACATGCGCGGCGGCGCGATAATGTTCATGTGGCGAGCATGCAGTCCGGAAGCACTCGAGCACTCGAGCTGAAATGGAAGTGCACATGGTGATCTACACGTCTTCTCGTGTGTCCATCTCTGCTCATGTACCCTTCTCTTCGACTCCCAACTCCAGCCGATAGAAGACCGCGTCAGGATGGCTATCGTAGTACGCATCAATCTCTCTGAACCCATACTTCTCATACAATCTCCGTGCCGCTGTCATACTCCCCAGCGTATCAAGAAGCACCTCCTTATATCCTAACTCCCTCGCGCGTGCAATTGCGACGTCCATCAGCGCCTTGCTAGCGCCAAGTCCCCGCGCCGAGGGCACGAGGTACAGACGCTTGAGCTCGGCTTGGGCGGTGGTAAAGGCGCGCAGACCCATGCAGCCGATGGTCGTCTCGTTTGCAGGTGCATCTCCAGCAGTTGAGTGAGCAGTTGTATTTTGAGCAGAGTCTGAGATGTAGGCGAGCCACAAGGCGCCGGTGTTTGACACGGAGTATCTCCCGGGTAGATTGGCCAGCTCATCGTTGAAATTCTGGAAATCGAGTTTCACGGATGCAGTGTCGAGGAGGTGCTGTTCGTATGCCAGGAATAGGTTGCTGATTGTATCTTTGTCGTCTGGGAACTGTGCTGGTCGGACTTTGACGGTGGGTTGTCGGTCGGTGGTCATGTTGGTATTTTTGGCAGAGCGAAGCGGACGCTGAGATGCAGATCGTTTCTGTGATACCCAATGGTTAGATTTGAAGTATTTTACTCCCGTGATGTTTCTTACGAGTCAGAGTTTCGTAGGGCTGAGATTAGTTAATGGTAGGGCGCTGTGAGCGGCTTTGCATCCGAAGTCAGGAACATCGACTAGGGCCTACGCTCACTGCAATATTGTTCAAAAATGCCTGTTTAATAAACTCTGGAAGCTTGGCCCAGTACTCGATCTGTCCCCTTATACCGCCTCCCAATTCTTGAAACAGATTTGACCTCATTTTGGTTTTGAGGTTTGCCAGCCGAGCCTCGTACTTTACCGCACCAAACTCGGCCATAACTCAATGCACGTCCATCCGAATCGCACGCCGAACTCGGAATTTTTATTTTGTGTTCTTCATCTCCCTCAAAGTTTTCCGTGAAGTTGTTCCGCCCAATTTCGTTAATCCCAAAAACAAATTGAGATATATTCTTATAATCCTTCTGGAGTTTCATCAATCAGAGCTCAGCGAGTACTGAACAGGTCCTGTGGTCTAGTGGTATGATTCTCGCTTAGGGACTAACGTCCAAGCACTAAGCACTCTTGCGAGAGGCCCCGCGTTCGAGTCGCGGCAGGACCCTTTTTTTCTGCAGGCGTCGCGGACTCAGGGCTGCTGTGTCACTGCCAGTATGCTTTTTGGGCGTCTGAGATGTCACGAGAGCTGGCGAACAGCTGTTGCTTTCACGGGAAGATGTACATTCGCTTTCAATTTCCAAGATCGGGTTTTTTGATACGTTTCGTCAGAGTAGAAAAGTTGCCAATAATAAACGAGGCGAACGGCATACAGACAGCATTTGTACATTTCTGTTTCAAGGCTTTTTGGATGCATTCTAGCGCGTTTGTGCCTTTGTGTGTCCAGGTCTTATGCTGCAGACCAACTTGCTTCCTGTGCAGTTTGCAACCACACCACAATTGAAATCAGTCAAAACTTTGTCAAACGGGTCATTCAGAGTACTGTTTTCGGCTACAGAAGTTTTGTGGCATTTAATCGCGTTCCGTGATCGCACGGATTTTCTTGGTCTTTGCAAATGCAGCAACAATTTAGACGAATTGTACAAAACATTTTAAAAATGCAAAGATCAGGGAAACCCTCTTCAAACGCAGTCAGGTAGTTTTGCACGGATCGTAGAATAGCTTCACTCTTGTCCCCTTGTCAAAGATTCGAGGAAAAGTACATACAGCACCCAAATATGTGATAGTGCAACTCTATTCGGGGTACGTTCTCGAGTGCGTAATCTGTCAAGACCTTTCTATAGCCTGCACCTCCTCACGCTCTATAACAAATCGATATCCCTAGCATCGGGAGCGCCCGATTTCCAGCCATCATCATTCTGACTTGATCAAACATGTCCGCGCAACGCACATAGTTTGCTATCGAGACCTCACTACCAACTGACGTTGTCGCCATGCCACACCTGAACAAACAACGTAGCATTTATATAAGTACCTACACGCAAAGCGATCAAAAACTACGATGCCGTGGTGAACTCCAAGTCCGGACATGCCACACCTGTAGGTGTCGATGATATTGTCTTGGCAGCACGGTCGGTCTGTGACCGAACCCTTATCCACGGTCCCTCATTGGCCGCATAGGGACCCCCGGCGTGCAGCATTCACCCGTGCATTGCGCGTCTCTGGAGGGATTACTTGGCACGCGGATTTGAGGTCAGTTGGAGGTGCGTTTGTGAGGTAAGATATCGAGGACGCGACACTCCAGTTGGTCGTGTGGGGCCGAATTCCGGAGAGGTCGCTCAATGTGCGTGCACGCGTGGACTCTGGAGTTTGACGAGCACGAAGGATCATCAAACACCAATCCTGAAACCTTGGTGCCAGTCGATCCCCGTTGCGCTATCTGGGACAAACTGCTGCCACTTGCTGGCGACACCAACAACCTGACTTTGACAGGTCATCTAAGATGTGAGTGCAAATGTGACGTCGCAAGAAACATGGCCTTCCCAAAAGGCAACGTCGACCATGCGCAAGGCTGCTGGCGTCTGTGTCCGTTTCAATAGCGTGGCGTGGGATGTCGAGCGTTTCGAGTGCTTGCTGTCCAGTGGCTGGCAACCCACGTGCAGTAGTGAGCAGCTTCTGCGGCTACCGGCAGCTCTAAGGGACGCCTCCAGGCGCAGAGCCTGTTCGAAGTCACGTTCGAAATCATGTTTTCCAAGCCTCCAGACCCGATTGAAACATATCTGCGCTTGGAAACTGTCTCGAGGTCTTGAATAGTGCCGAGCTATGCGGCGCCGCCGGACATTTTGTGGGATCCCGGCGTCGAATCGTCGTCATCGCTCGTTAGCTTTAGCTGCAAGCCTCGCGCGCCAGGCAAGAGTCTGCATGAGGCCGCCGGATCTCACGATGGTGTGTAAACATCGTCGCTCGTTCTGACCTTGCTCGTGCGTGCTGGAGGCTGTCAGTGCTTAGGTGGATTCCCTCAGCTCCGGGTCCTCACACTGTCCACCCCGTGCCCTGTTAACGATCTGTCGCTCGTTTCTTCGAGGCTCCATTCGTTGCTTGGCAATTGCGTCGCCCGTTGCCCCATGTGCGCGAGTCGCAATTAGCACTCAACATTTCTCCCCGGCTCCCATGTGCAGTCACTGCACGCCCACAGCACGCAGGAAAACCATTGCAGTCACGCAGACACCGCCTGTCGCTTCCAACTCGGCCGTAGTCGCCCGCCAAACAACCGCGATAGGAGCGTGGCAGCAGCGACGTGCGTGCAAACCACCCGAGCACATTCCTGGACCCTGGAACTGGCAGTCACGATCTTGGAGCAGGAACCACGCGAAACCACGCTGTGCGCCCTCTTTAAATGCGCCAGTCCCCGCCGTCAGGGCGAAGACCTGGACGCGACCACACCGTCTCTACCCCCGAAATACTGGCCGCACAATCCCCGGACCATGGCGACGTGGTGAAGGCGCGGACTGAAGGCGCAGCAGCGGGAACAGCACATTGGAAGGAAGTGAAGAGGAGGAGCGAAGAGGGGCATGTGCCATTCCAGCGCTCTGCAACAACACGACGCCAACCCAGCACCTCCGCAACCGCCGCGCCAACCACCGACATGTCGAGCGAGAAGGTACGCCCCGCTGCGGCACCGCCGGCGAAAGACATAACGTCAGACAGCATGGTTGAGGGGCAGAACACGAGGTGGAGGTTGCGCCTGCGCAATCCCTGGGCGTGCTCGCTGTACACACTGGCCACGACGCTGCTGGGCTTCGCCGCGCTGTTTCTTATGACGCAGTCGTTCTTGACGCGCCAGCTCGACACCAAAGGCTGCGAGATGTCGTACATGCGGCCCATCTTCCACAACTTCGACGACTTCGACACCGAGCACACGCGCTTCGCCAGCAAGTACTCGTTGTACCTGTATCGCGAGGGCGGTATTGACGAGGACAGCAGAGTACGTTTCGTCAGCGATGATGCAAAGTGCAGGCTAATCAGGCGCAGGTCAAGGGCGTGCCGGTTCTCTTCATTCCAGGGAACGCCGGCAGCTACAAGCAAGTGCGACCGCTCGGAGCTGAAGCAGCATACTACTACCACAATGCTCTGAGACACGACGAGAGCGCGAACAGAGCCGGAAAGCGACCGCTTGACTTCTTCACTGTTGACTTCAACGAGGACTTCACAGCATTTCACGGTCAGACGTTGCTTGATCAAGCCGAATATCTTAACGATGCCATCACATTCATTCTATCCCTATATCACACCCCCGGACGCTCTGCGCGCGACTCGAATCTGCCTGATCCCACGTCAGTCGTCATTCTGGGTCACTCAATGGGAGGCATGGTAGCTCGCACCATGCTCACCATGCCTAATTATCAGTCGAACTCGATCAACACCATTGTCACTCTCGCAGCGCCGCACGCACGGCCACCCGTGTCCTTCGATGGTGATATTGTCCGATTGTATAAGGGCGTCAACGATTACTGGCGCCACGCTTACTCGCAGAAGTGGGCTATCGACAATCCGCTATGGCACGTCACCTTGATCTCGATCGCTGGCGGTGGTCTGGATACTGTGGTATCATCAGATTATGCCAGTATTGCGTCTTTGGTTCCTGAGACCCACGGCTTCACCGTCTTCACGTCTTCCATGCCCCATGTCTGGACTGGTATGGACCACCTGGCCATCACCTGGTGTGATCAGGAGAGGAAGAGCGTGGTGCGCGCGCTATACGACGTGATCGATGCCTCGAGAGCGACTCAGACCGTTCCACGCGCGGAGCGCATGCGTGGCTTCAAAAAGCAATTCCTGACAGGTCTCGAAGACGTTGCGGAGAAGACACTCCCGCACAAAGAGGCAAAGACATTGCTTACCTTGGAGGAAGACAGCGCAGTCATCTCGCAGGGCGAGAAGCTTGTACTGCGAAGCCTCGGCAAGTCACAGCAAAAGCCAAAAGCCTACCTGCTCCCTGTGCCACCTCTGGACGAGCATAATCACAAGCAATTCACACTCCTGACGAATGAGAAGCTGGACGCACCTGGCGAGAACGGCAAATTGGAGGTCCTATTCTGCAGTGTTCATACCCATCAGAGCGGACAATCAGCCGCGCTCTTCTCTATGAATATTGATCTCTCCGGTGACAGCTCTGGTGCTACTCGACTGGCTTGCAAGAACGCCGCATCGGACGTCATTGCGCTCCCGGAGTCCACACGCCAGTCTACATTCCCCTTCAGGACGGATCAGCATCCCTTCTCGTACCTGCAATACGATCTCAATGACCTCTCGGAGCAGCAATTTGTTGCTGTTGTCGACAAGTCTGGTGAGCGCAGCACCGGTTGGGTGGTCGCTGAGTTCAGCAACGCCTCTGATTCTGTATACAAGGTTGACATGGGCTTGCAACGCCTCCTGACCACTGGCTTGAACTTCAGGCTCTCAGCTCGCCGACCTTTGACCATGGATATTAAGGTGCCGGCCTTGCACTCGGCTTTGTTAGCGTACAGTGTCCACATTGGCAAGCAATCCTGCGACCGTGGAGAGCTGTTCGCACCCTTGCTCAGACAGTATATCGCCGATGTCCACGAAAGCAAATTCTTCGTCAACGTCAAGGATGCAAACCTTAACCTGCATGGTGTCTCGCCATACATGCCGCCGACGCTGTTTCCTAAGCAGACGACGAGCGGGCTGTCGCTGCAAATCTGGTCCGATCCAACCTGCGACAGCACTGTGGAGGTCAACTTAAGGATTGACATCCTCGGAAGCATGGGTAAGCTGTGGATGCGTTACCGCATCGTCTTCGCAGCCTTCCCGCTGCTCATCGTCGCTCTGGTCATTCGTCAGCAGTTCAGAGTCTATGACGACACGGGTGTCTTCATGAGCTTTGCCAATGGCTTCAACGAATGCCTTCGCACATCTTTGCCACTCGCCATGGCAGCTTTGACGTTCCTGTCGATCGCTTTGGCTGGGGCTCGCAACGAGAGCTTCAAGCGTTGGCCGCTGCACGCTGTCGCCAGCAACACTACTGCACTGCTGGATGATGCCAGCCACGAGCTTCTTCTTGGAACGGACGACACCTTCTTCTGGTTCCTGGTCCCTCTCTTCGGTCTGATGTGCATTGGCATCTGTGTGGCTCTGAACTACGTTGTGCTCTTGCTCACGTACATCATCGCCACATTGTACGCCATGGTCAACTCTTCGGCGCTCCGTAATGAAGAGGGCCAGAGGACTCCTGGAGCGTTCTCCGTCACTTCGACCCGACAGCGCACCATCACGACGGTAGTGTTGCTGACTCTGGTCTCGACCATCATACCCTACCACTTCGCCTACATGGTGCTCTGTCTAGTCCAGCTCGCCACTTGCATCCGCGGGTGCAGACTCGCGAAAGAGACCCGCCTGGACACAAACTACAACTTCTACAACTACGCGCATTCGATCCTCATCCTCATGATCTGGATTCTCCCCATCAACCTCCCCGTCCTCGTCGTCTGGGTCCGCAACCTTGCCGTCCACTGGTGGACACCTTTCTCATCCCATCACAATATCCTCTCCATCATGCCGTTCATCTTCCTCGTCGAGACACTTAGCACGGGTCGCATGGTGCCCCGCGTCCAGTCACGATACTCGTTCCTCACTAATATCTTCTTGTTCTCGATTGCGGCGTATGCGGCTGTCTATGGCGTTACGTATGCGTATGTGCTCCATCATCTTGCGAATATACTGTGCGCTTGGCTTGTTGCGATTCATTTCGATGTGCAGAACTTGTCGTCGAGGAATTGGCGAGGTGCCTTCGAGAAGAGGACACAAAGGGGGAGTACCGACATCAAGAAACGACCATGACGGGAACGGCACGCACCTATTGATAATATCTGCATTTCTTCTTTCAGCATTGTTGCTTGCGATTACCCCGCGCGAGATGCGCACTGTTTGGGTACCGGCGTAAAAGGGCGTTTCATTCTGTGAGCATTTTCACTATTACAGATTCCAGCATCTGGAAGCCTGCGGAAGGGTTGGATTCCAAGGCACACTTTGCATACTGGCGCTTTTACATACTGCATTACCGGTGCGCATTGTTTAGGAGGAACGTAATGGACTATGCGGCTCAAGTACTACGCATCTAAGTAGAGCATAGTGGAAGAGCCGAAGAGCTAGGATCTATTTTCTAATAGAAAAACCAGTTTTGACCTTTACATTGTCGTGCACTGGACGTAAGACTATAGCAAAGAGCTCACTTGGGATCTTTGGCTTGCCAGCGTCTACTTACGCCCAAGCTTTCGGCGGCAGCGAAATAATCGTAACCGTCAGCATGACTAAGGTTGTATCGTCACGTTCTTGCCAACGTTCGAGCCTCGACACTGCTTCTTCTTCAACAAAGACATGCTGTTTACCCCTTGGCTAGCAGCACTGCTCGTGTCACGCTCTTGTCCAGCGCATGAAGTGGCTAGTAAGCCTTTGGAATAACACAACGTGATAACCTCCATGCAGCACAACTAAGATTGTAAATAATACACAAATATCTCTTATCTGCAGAAAGTATCATTGCTTCTTTAGATCTGTTATTATTAGAGATGTCTCTTGCACGCGACATTGTAGTATAGGCTAATTTTGGGGGCGCTTGTTAGCCACTTTCAGCGCTGTACAAGAGTCAGTGTCACGGACATCGGAGGTGACAACTGAGCAAGCAGACACGATCTTTGGGAATTCGTTCTCTTTCCCAAGTCAGATCGCCGTTCAGGAGAGCCAAGTCGGTAGATGGGAAGATACTATGGAGAACAGTGATGTCACCTGGAAATGGGGGATCGATCTTCTGAACGAAACGACCTCTCTCTTCTCTTCGGAAAATGACGATACGTAGCTCATCTTTTGTGGATGTCTTGCTGATCACTCATTGATCCAGTTTGGAACGCTGATTACACCATGACGGATGGAAGCATAACCCGCTTATCCACCACACCAAGCAACGGAACGATTACGGGAATCTTGAGCATGTTAAGGACTGCCATAACATGAAGTCTTGTTGCTCAACTGGACAACGTCGATCGCGAGGTCGACCGCGATATTGAGGCCCTCACTCCGGCAGAGTTCACTAGGAGGTACGAGCTGGAGATGAGCAAGGCCTTTCTCAACAATCTTGTAGCTCATAACACTGCTGTTCCAGTAAAGTTAGCACAACTCAGGGGCAGGATTCTCGTTACAAGATTGCCCGCGTTAGCTTTATGGCTTCTTGCAGTGGGAAACTCAGTTTTCGTCTTACTCATCATCGTGCTGGCTGGGTTTGCAATCTGATTGGGCTCAGACGAGGTTCATCAGGTGCAGTTTCGACTCAGTACCGCAGGACTTGCTGCCCAACTTCTCAGGGTGTACGCACATCACGATGCGAGGCAAAGGACGACTGAAGTCTTTTCCAGAGAAGCGAAGATGACACCGCAGAGGACGACACTGAGAACAACAACCTGGCTGTCGAGATACGCCGCTATTCGCTTGGAGGCGGAGAATTTGTCGTACATTCGCTTGTACCAAATTCCTTCGACAGCCATTCGGTCCCTAGCTGAACTTGCGCGAAGAAGGCAGATGCTGGGTTTGTCCATCTATTGCCCAAATATGTGAGCAATTGCAAGGTGGCCAGTGTATCCTCAGTAGATGAGTTTTCTGTGCGACGATGCCAAACGAGCGACTTTAAGCTGGTCTCAAAGATGGAAAACACACAAACAAGCAATAACGATCTAAACCAAGAAACCTCCCACCCCTCCTCGACTACTACCTCCCAGATTACCTTCATTCCTGCTGCCTTCCTTCCACAGCATCGATTACGCGGGCCGCTTGCACCTCGACTGTTAAGCCTATGATGTGATGCAGACGTCCCGATCAACCCCCTTCATTCTCGGCTCTACTACTTCGAATGCAGCGGCGCCAGAGCTCTGCTGCTCGACGTAGGAGATTATCTTCAGCCTGCGAAGATGAATGTTGTAAAGATCGACGCGCCTCTTCACCTCGCCAACATTGTGACCCGTGATCAGGATCAGAGTGAAGAACGACTCGATAATGCTGGGCGGGATGTTGCAAAGTAACTGCCCCGTCTCACTCCATCGCATAGCCGACGCGCCGACAACCAGCCCAATGATTAGGACTACTCCACCGACGACCATCCACTGGTGCGAGCAGAAGTAGCCAACACGTACGGACACGCGGTACGAGAAAGATTGCGCCGTGATGCGTTCCTCGCTAAGCGCCTCGACACCAAGAACCGCAAGCGTGTTGTGGTCCTCCCGATTGACCTCATCGAACTGCTCATCCTCGTGATCGCCGAGCACCTGGCAGATGTTGCGCAGCACAAAGCCGTCGTTCAGGCCAACGAGGCCGGCATATGTGCCCATAAGCAGCCACCAGCTGGCATCGAAGCGCAGCGCAGGGCCACATGCGATCCAGATGATGATTACGAGGACCAGGATTGCGACGCCAGCTAGTGTTCCGACCAGGTCGGCGTAGTAGTCGATCGCTCGTTGGATGGCACTGCGCTTCCGCTCAGGGAGTATAATTGTGGGGTTCTCGACGCGGTCGCCGGTCAGTTCGCGAAGCTTGAGCTCGAGGGCCGCATCAGCTCTCCAGATAGCCTTGAGACATTCCGCACTGTAGCGACTGTGTCGCTCGCGCGTGTTGGCGAGGAACGCCAGCAGAAGGACCATGAGCGCGGATGTAGCCGAGTTGATGTAGAGCTGCCACTTGTTCGACCAATCGCAGTAAGGACCGAAGCCTACCCAAACGAAAGTGCAGCACCAGAAGCCCACAGCTGTACCAATGTGTCCAAGGAAGGACGACACTACACTTGAGAGTCTTGTCAGCCAGCCCTCCTTTGGGAGCTGCTCTGCTTCGATCTGTAATGGAAATGCTTGGAATTTCGCTGCATCGATGCGGCTGATCTTTCGTTGTGCGACAAGACTGTTGAGCATACGCCTGTGGCTTCTGATCCGAGAGCGCAGAGATCCAGCGACCATGAGCAAGTTGTCATGCTGATTGAATTGCTGGCGCATCAGGAACGCATCGAAGACCAGGTTGATAATTGCCTGCGCGTCAGAGATCGCTATCTTGTACGAGTCCGCCGAGCCATAGGGGATGCCGAGGAAAGCCCAGACGAGTAGACCGAGGAGGATGGTAACATAGATGAATTCGGAGCCGGAGATCTCCACTACGCGATCGAGCCATCGATCAAGACGTCTTGGCTTGGCCAATGAGATGTACGCTTCTGTTGTCTTGGCTGGCTCATCTGAGTCCTCGGACACGAATGGGACGACCTTCTCATTGTGCATGACATGGGTGGGCGCGCAGAACTGGAGCTCGGTGCGTGTACCTGGGCTCCGAAGCCACTGGAACACTGGGTTGGACATACTGGACAGAGTTCGGGCTGGTGGGGATGAACATTCAGATCACTGGACCTGGTCAATTATGCTCCATCTGAACTTCGTCACCACTAACCAAGCGTCTCAGGGAGGGTGTGTCAGGTTCGGGCTCTCGACTGAGAACAGCCTGAGAAGGGCTGCCAGATCGTTGAAGATGATGTTCGCCAGCTTTGTGTATGTTGTACCGCAGATGCGCGATACAAAACAGAGTCTTTTGTCGTCTGAAGATGTGCGAAGCAAGGTGTTGTTAAGGGATGATACAGACCTGAAGGGCGGAAACCTGAAAGTTGAAGACGCGGAAGGATCTTTATAATAGGATGTCAACGGGTGCGTGGACCTTGCTGAGCTGAACAGTTTAATGCCTCAGTGTTGGACCCTCATGTGGAATTGATGGCGGAGTGCGTCTCGAGACATCTGATTGGTACGGGCACCTCGCGATCTTTGCGAGCTTTCTGGTCCAGCAAGTCTCGAACGTGAGGCGCATTTCTTGTTCCGCGCCCACAAGCGTCCGGCGCACCCGTCAAGATAAGCCTTGCGGAGAAGGGTCCTATCTTTAGTGCCCGTTAAAGCGAGGCATTAATTGGCAGTCTGCCAAAAAAAGTCTGAGGAGCTTGCGCTCCGTCAGGAGCAGAACACTGAAGTCCGCCAGTCGTTCGCCATTGTACGTGAACGATATGCTGCTTCGTGCGCATCAGATGTCTAATGAGATGATCCAATAGATTCAGCCAGCTGCAGCGTATCTGTGTCGAGGCGCGCGTCTCTTTATTGTTTTGAAAAATGAGTGCGTGAGTGACATGTGCGAAATCGTTGCACTGAAGACTGTCCAAAGCTAATAGTGAGTCATTTGTTCTTGACCATTATTGAGCGCTCCCAGATGCTCGATCTGGTTTCGCGTGACGCTAATTCTGTGGCGGTGCCGAGCGGCCGCTTCAAGCATTAAAGCTCCAGCGCCCAAGGCAGCTTCGATAGAGGTTGGGCAGAAGCAAGACTTCGATTGTCCCTTAACGTTTTGTATAGACACGCAGCCTCATTTCGCCTTTTCTGAGATCTCCACCGGCGCCACTTTTTCCGTGTCGAGCTCCTGACCTTTCAATACCTTTGGTCCTTGCCGCTCATAGCCCGAAGCACCAAAGCGCGTATTGACCAGCTCTTCGGCGTTGTCGTTGGGAACGACGCCGAGTCTCGCCGCCTCTTTCGGCGTGAACGTGGCCCACTCGTCATACGCATCGAAGCTCCCGGGGTCTGTAACCGGAAAGAAGTAGGTGACTGCATAGAACGTCGTGAAAGAGATGCTAAAGCCTGTGAAAAAAGCTGTATAGTAGAGCTGGAACAGAGCAGCTGGTGCTGCGCTCATGCCGCCAGCACTGACAATAAGACCGCCGATTGTAGGCGCCCATCCAGCTATCCAGCAGGGTATGACTCGCCAGTTGAAGCCGTGAGTATACCAATAGTCGGACCCCTCGGGACGATACAGATGGCTAAGCTTGATCTTCTGGTGACGGATGAAGAAGTAGTCTGCCACCATAACGCCCATCAAGGGTGCGAGGAACACCGAGAAGGAGCTTAAGACGGTCACGAAGGTGGCAGCCTTGTTGATCAGCTGCCAGGGTTGGATGATCCAGGCAGCTGTGAAGGTAATAATGGCTCCTCGGCGGATGTCGATGTACCTTGGAAAGATGCCAGCGAGATCAATGCCTCCAGCGACAGCATTACCGCAAACATTCTGGAAGAGGATGGCAAAAGTGAAGGCAAGAGCTAGGAAGAAAACACCTACTCGTGAAGCAGACGAGCCATCTCCATCTGCGTGTTGCGTCAGTATCAGTGCTGTGTTTTCAAAGTTGACCTGACTTACTGTCCATCATAACCATCATGAGGTCTGGTGGGTTCCAGTAGATTTTGCCATAGATGATCTGACACGCGGCTGTCGTGACGAGACCACCAAGGGCTACGAAGATGCCGATCAGCCACTGCACCGAGCATGTGCCGAGCACAAAAGCCCATCTGCTGTTGGCGTAGCGAGAGAAGTCGCTTTCGTTGGCCATACCCGCAGCCTTCTGTCCAATGGCTTGGTTGAGACCTGCCATCATCAACCATGAGATGCTCCATCGCGATGTCTCCGGGACGTTTTGACTCTTGTAGAAGACTGGTCCCACGCCCCTAGCGACCGATAGAGACCATATCATCATCGATACCATCGCGACTCCGCATCCGAGACTGGAAAAGAAGAAGGGCTTTTTGAAGCGTTCTGGCCGAATGAACAGGAACGGGAAAGACACGACCCAGAAGACGATGAAGCCGACCATCTGCTGCGTCGTTGCAGGGACATTCGCTGCTAGAGTATTGGGCACGTTCTGGAACGACGGCCATATGGCGGTAATGCAGACACCACGGTCTAGGTCAGCATCATCAGCAGCCGAATGGATAACCCGACTTACGTTACAAGGCGTCCACCATTCCAGGCCTGCACGGCGCACCAGATGAAGTTCAGTAAAGATCGCTGGATCAAGGGAATGTACGCGCCACGCAAGCCCCAGGTGAATCGATTCTGCACTGTAAAGCCGACGTGCCAGGTAAGTCCGCACCAGGCAATGATGCAGGAGAAAAGACAAACGACGGCCCGAGAGACGATGATGACGGCCATCGCCTGGCCGACTGAGAGGCCCTGGGTCAACAAAGTGTTCGGTGTCTGCCATGTAGAGACATTCAATGCTCCCCTGTGAGAAGCTAAGTCAACAAAACCCCGTCTGCACCATTTGCGGCATAGGACTTACAGGCTGCCTGCACCAAAGAACCCAAACCAGCCCCATGTCCGTCGAGATGGTGGAAGTGGGATCAAGTCTCGATTAGACCACGCAGTTGTCTCCTCATTGCGAGTTTCATCAGCCTCGAGGATGGCGGCCTCTTTGATCGCAGACAAACCCATGGTGGTGTACAGAGAATGTTCAGCCCGAAGAGCATCTGCCGGTCCATCACTGGTCTCTTAACGGGTAGCAGCAGCTCGACATTGTGACCAACGCTTTTCTTCGGATGCTAGGCTATCTTGCGGGTGATAAACAACGCCTCCACTTTTGATAGGCATCTGATGGGCGAGGAATCTTGGCGTCATCCAGCCTTATCTGGATGGCAATTCGGGCACTTTCATCCGACGCAAAGTGAGTGCGCTCGTCTCGAGGCACGTCGCAGATGCATCGTAGGAGCAGTCGGACGAGGCAAGTGCACGCTTTGGCATAGGCTGAATGATAGCAGGACAGCGATCAGAGTCTAGAGCAGAGAGACGATGGATAGTCCAAGGATGCGTGAAGGTTTCGAGGAAGTGTCGAGGTCAAACCCACGTGGCGCCGAGCACGCTAAGCAGGGGATCTCGCGCTAGCGAAGCGGGGTTGGGAAAGAGTCGCGTCGCGCTGCGCGCCTGGACCTCCATCTCAGCAATTAGTTTCAGCGACTCTTTCATAGTTCCATAGGAATTCGACACCTGTGTTCAGCGGCGGCCATTGATCGCAGAGGCTCAAGCGGAAGGCAGCTCCAAAATATGCGCCTACCAGGCGGCGCCTACCAGGCGGAGCAGTCATCGCACCTACCGGCCCTTCTTGGGTTGCAGTTTCTAGTAACATGCATCGAAGACATGCTTGGCAGCCATGATCCACACATGATTGCGACTCTATAGCGCTTATTCCCGCAAGATAAGCGCTTATCTCCTTCATCATGCACTCCAACGCCGATGTCGACTTCAAATCACGTTATGTCGTCGATAGCAGCCCACTTCGGACTGCATTGGTCCGTTCCTTCACAGCGAGCTCGGACTTCAAGGTTGCCCGACTCGTTTCGCTCGACGACCACCAAACATGTACTTCTTCACCGTTTGTCCACAAGGATACGAAAAGCCTCACCGTTGGGACTAGATAAGTGGCGGCACAGTCATTACCGAGGACCTGAACGACCATGGCCAGCAAGCTTCGAATAGGTGTCGATGTTGGTGGGTAAGTAGTCTCGTAATCGAGCCTACAATGATCGTTACAGGTGCTTACCGGAGCAGGACCAACACTGACGGCGTTGTGCTGGACCTGACACGATCCGCTGAGCCTGACAGAGGAATCGTCGCATGGAAGAAATCTAGCACTACTAAGAATCCTAGTGATGGCATCAACAGTGTCATCAAGGACATGTTCGAGCAGTCAAACATCGTCCCTCAAGACGTCGCCAGTGTGACGATTGGCACCACCCATTTCATCAATGCTGTCGTCGAGATGGACCAGTCACGCCTTGCCAAGGTAGCTGTCATACGGCTATGCGGCCCATTTTCGAAGGACATTCCCATCGGAATTGATTGGCCGCCTCGTCTTCGCAACATCATCTGCGGATATCGAGGTCTTGTAGACGGTGGTCTCGAAATTGACGGAGCCTTGATCGCCAATCTCGATGTCGAAGAAGTGAAGCGTCAATGCGAGATAATTAAATCTCTTGGCATCAAGAGCATTGCTGTTGTCGGCATTTTCAGTCCAATCGACGTCCACTTCCAGCAGGAAGAGACAGCTGCTGCTATCATCCGCGATCTTTACCCAGAAGCTGATATTGTCTGCTCCAAGGACGTAGCCAACATTGGGTTTCTGGAGCGAGAGAACGCGGCTATACTGAACGCGTCGATCTTGTCGTTCGCTCGACACACAATACATGCATTTCAACACGCCGTATCAAGTCTTGGCTTGCAATGTCCACTCTTCGTCACTCAAAACGATGGCACCATTCTACCAGCAAGTGCTGCTGCGCGACTACCTATACGGACGTTCTCTAGCGGGCCGACAAATAGCATGAGAGGCGCTGCCTTCCTCATGCAAGATCAAGAGAGGGAGGCGATGATGGTTGTCGACATCGGCGGAACGACCACAGATGTTGGACTCCTCCAGAAGAACGGCTTTCCTCGACAAGCCGCAGCTTACAGCGAGATATCCGGCGTTCGCACAAACTTCTCCTACCCCGATGTGCGGAGCATCGGGCTTGGAGGAGGTTCCATCGTGACGCGCAACAAAAAGGGCAACTTGACTGTAGGACCTGAGAGTGTGGGATACCAGATCACACAAAGAGCACTTGTGTTCGGCGGAAATATATCGACAACGACTGACTACACCGTACTTGCAGACACGAGCGTCGAAATTGGAGATCGTTCTAAAGTCGTTGAAGCGGATCTCACAGCCAGTCTACCTGAGTTCAAAGCAAAAGTGAAAGCTATGCTAGAACAGATCGTGGATACAATGAAGACATCGCCTGAGGACATCCCAGTCGTTCTGGTAGGTGGAGGCGCCGTGATCGCCCCAGACACGCTCTCCGGTGCCAGCAAAGTCGTCAAGCCGAACTGGTCGGGAGTGGCTAACGCTATTGGTGCTGCAACCGCTCGCGTGAGCGGTGTCGTCGACTCTGTCGAAAGCACAGAGACCAAATCGAAGACTCAGGTGATGGAAGAGTTGTCAAAAAGAGCCATCGATACAGCCGTTGCAAATGGCGCCTTGCGAGATACAGTCACCATTGCCGAGATGGAAGCATACCCGCTGCAATACATTGCGAACAAGTCGCGCATCATCATAAAGGCAGTAGGCGACTTCGATTACTCCCGCACCGATTTTGAAGACGACTTGCCCACCTCCAACGGCATGGCTAATGGGTCTTGGACGGAGTCTGAGAAGCAATCTGTCAAAAACAGCGACGATGCCTCCGCTACTAGAGAGTCCATACTCTTTACGAAAGACTATATCACGAATTACAAGCCTAAAGTTGTCAACAGAGAATGGTTACTCTCTGAAACCGACCTGGAGTTCACAACGATTGGCTGCTATATCCTAGGCACAGGAGGCGGAGGCAACCCTTATCAGCATTTCCTTCGACTGCGAGAGATGCACCGCGCTGGCGCTATACTTCGCGTGATCTCGCCACAAGACCTCAAGGACGACGACATCGTTGCTTGCGGCGGCGCTAAAGGCTCACCTCAAGTCTCCATTGAGAAGCCCTACGGCGATGAGTAAGCTCCACTTGCCCCCATGCAGCCACATAACGTTCCAGCGCGTACTGACTCGCCAACACAGGATGCTCGAGTCACAACGAGAACTATACGCATATCTCAAGCAGACACCAGATGCAGTCATCCCCTTAGAGATCGGCGGCGGCAACGGGCTACAAGGTCTGATCATCGGCGCCTCAACCGCCATGAATATCCCGGCGATAGACGGGGACTGGATGGGTCGGGCATACCCCGTGTCCTGGCAGACCACACCAGTCGTGTACGAGAAGAAAGCCATGATGGTTCCAACCTGCATCTCCGACGGCAACGGTCGGATAATTGTACGTCAAACACACCCAAAGACAAACTCAGCTGACGTTTTGTGTATAATAGTTCATGACTAAAGCGCCCACGGAGCTCGATGTAGAGCGCGCGCTCCGCGCCGCACTGAGCCAGATGGGCTCGCATGTCGGCTGCGCGAAAGGGCCTGTCAGCGGCGCCAACACCAAGAAATGGGTCGTCGAGAACACAATGTCGCTAGCGTGGAGAATCGGTCGTGCTGTTGTGCTGTCACGGTGTACGAAGATGGTTGACACGGTTGCTGAGTCCATTATCGCTGAGGTTGGCGGACCTGAATCGGCTCGCGTGCTGTTCAAGGGCAAGATCGTGGGCGTGGAGCGCGTGCTGCGGATGGGTCATGCGTACGGTGAAGTTATCATCGAGGCAACGACTGGAAACGAGAAGGCGAAGAAGGAGCGCATGATCATCCCGTTCAAGAACGAGAACATCTACGCGAAGAAAGAAGATGCCGAGGGGAAAGCAGAGGCAAGTTTCCACACTCAAAACCAAGGCTCATGTGCTGCATATTGAGCAAGACCGCTAACAGCCACAGATCCTCGCCATCGTGCCCGATCTCGTGTGCGTTCTGGACGCGCAGAATGGCGAGGCACTCGGTACCCGAGAGTATCGCTACGGACTCCCTGTCATCGTGCTCGGCATAACGGCGTCGGAGAAGTGGACATCGACTGTGAGAGGGCTCGAGATCGGCGGACCCAAAGGCTTCGGCTTTGACAACTTGGAGTACAAGCCTCTTGGGAAGTTCTGCAAACCGCGCAGTGTCATTGATGAATTCGACACTTCAGCGTAGTCCACAGTAGTGGGTCATGCAGTGCAGACATACAGGGGAACAAGTCAACACGAACGCGAGGGTGTTGCACGTCGCGGAACAACCAACTGGATTTCCAAAATCATAAGACGCAATAAAGAGTTTGTCTTCACTCAATGCGGGCTCCTGTCCAGATGCAAGGGGAGCAAAAAGATTGGCCAAAACATACAACAGCGGGTATTCGCTAGTGGTCACCCACCTAACTACTAATCCGCCGGTACGTTGCTTAAATAGGGCTGAGCGAACGGGAAGCCTTGTTTTCAACGTCCTATGGTCGTATGTAATATATACAGGTAGAAAAGTGATTCATATCCCAAATGATGTTGTGTTCTTTTTGACACACCACGTGCGCGCCTCCCAGCCATCGCTCCTGCTTCTCAACACTGCCTACCGTCACTGATACCTCCCCAGAGTCCCGAATGTACAGCAAGGCGATATTCCCTCCTAGGCAGTGGTGCTGCTGCACACGATTGGCGGAAATACGATTTTCAACACTTGCTCATGCATTCTTGGACGGCTTTCCGGTTGGAAACACCTCCCCTTGATCCCACTATCCTCGTCAGTATGTCTCAGTGGAACTCAATATTCAGGTTCACTCACATGCTCAACAATACAACCCCCCTCCCATCTAAACCGATCCACGACCCTCCCAAAAACCGCATTATCATACTCCAACCAACTCTGCGTACCCTGAAACGTGGTCCTAAGAGGCGTAATGTTCTGACTCGCCCAAATCGGCGACAGGATACTCCAGGCAGAATCGGACCCGTTCTGGGCGAGAGGATTGTGATTCTGTTTCCACAACTATTAGCAATGGCGGAGGCTGAACATAGTGAAGAAGAAGCACTAGAAGAAGTGACGTGAGCTGGAACCGACCAGGTGAGGACGCACAATGTAGTCAGAGACGATGTAAGTGAATGCCTTGGTTATGTTCTGCGTGTACATGAAGGCGTGTGCGAAGGCTTTAGACCGCTTTTTAGTTTGGTGTGGGCTGGTTGAGTTGTTGCGGATGCATGGTGTAGGCTTGACGAGGGCGGTCTGTCGTTCGACCAGGTCTTTGGTGTTGCTGAGAGTGTTCGCGGGAGTAGCGAGGGTTGCGACAGGCACAGCGAGCACAGTGAAGTAGAGGGTGAGGTGCATCTTGGTTGTTGCTGTATGTTCTTCCAGAGCGACGATGACAAGCGAGGACAACATCGTTATGTACCTGAGATCAAGCCTCATTCATATCGGTGTTAATTATGTTGTTCAGATTCATCCTCATACCTACTACACTCGTCCTAGGCGCGGATGCATCTCGGTATTACGACAGGCACAGCCGCACTCCAATATCGGCAGTTGATCCGCAGGTCTCGTTGCGCAAGCGTTTACTTGCATGAATGGAGCAGCACTCCGGGATGATGCTTCCGAGGCACGGGTGAGGTTGCTCATCGAGTAGGGAGCGTACCACCACGTGGGATAGGGTCATCCACGAAGGATCCGGCATTGCGCAACATGCTTGACTTATGGATTTGATAGACCGGCTCCTCCTGGGTTCCGAGTCGTGCACACAGGTAATTTACTCGGTGTCTTCATTTCTTCATAAGGAATTTTTGGCACTCTACCTCAGTATTGGAGGCTGCCACGCTGTGTGAAAGGCATGCGCCTTGTGGTATCATCTCATCGATACATCTTTCCTTACATCAAAGGAACGAAGTTGGATCGCGAGATCTCGGCAAAGGATGTTTGGATGGTGAACGATATCGATAATGGTGTTGAGGTCCGATGGCTGCCTGTTCCTCGATCAATTGAAGTTCGGGCGTGATCGCGCGTCGCGCCAAATGACGTCCTTGACATTTAGCGCGTTCTCCAACGCGTCTGGAGGGCATTGCCACCTGCACCTCCCCTTGCGCTACCACACCATTGCGCTGTCCTCGTTGGCATACTATACTTCTTGCCTGACGTTTGAGGCTTCGGCAATTGCAAAATGAGCGCTTCCTCAGTTGCGAGCGCAAAGTCCGATCCCACTCCAGATTCTTCGCCTCCGCCAGCGAACATGGACGACGACAATGTATCCAAGGAGATGCAAGATGAAGAGGCGCGTATGCGCGCGCAGCGCGAAAAGCAAGACGCGAAACGCGACGCGCAATTGGAGAAGGAGAGACAGGAGGACATCAAGAGCGGCAAAGACATGCTGGACAAGAAGTTCCAGCAGCTGGAATTTCTGATGAACAAGAGCAAGGTGCGCGACCACTTTCAGTCCGAACGCTCAATCGCTGACTTTGCACTTCCCAGCTCTACGCGACGGTGATGTTGCAGCAGATGCAGCGCCAGGAAGACGAAGAGAAGGCCCAAGACGAGAAGACCGACGGCCAGGCTTCGAAGCGCGAGAAGGACGCCGAGAGAGCCGCAGCGGAGTCGCAACGACGCGCGACGCGAAGGTCAGGCGCGAGTGGCGCATCGACACCGGATCCGAAAGCAGACACGGCGGCGAAGAAGCGAGGGCGAGGACGGCCAAAGAAGGAGAACTCGAACATCGCAGACTATTTCAAGAAGGAGGACCTGAAGAAGAAAGTAGAAAACGACACCGCAGAGGACGACAAGGAGAAGGACAAGGTCAAGACCGGCGATATTGGCATCCAAGATCTCAAGTCTGCGCGCCAGCCGAAGCTCGTCACAGGCGGCACAATGCGGTCATACCAACTGGAGGGCTTGGAGTGGATGCTGTCGCTGTACCAAAACGGCATCAACGGCATCTTGGCTGACGAAATGGGCCTGGGCAAGACGATACAGACCATTTCCATGCTTGCGCATTTGTGGGAGAACAATTCATTTGGACCCTTTCTGATCGCTGCTCCGCTCAGCACGACAAGCAACTGGGTCGCAGAATTCGAGAAGTGGACGCCGAGCATCCCTGTGCTGCTGTACCATGGCGACAAGAAAGAGCGCGAGAGACTGCGCAAGACGCGTCTCAAGAATCCCGGCACCAAAGACTTCCCAGTTGTTGTCACGAGCTATGAAATTTGCATGAACGATCGCAAGTTCTTGACTCATTTCGGCTGGCAGTTTATCATCATCGACGAAGGACATCGCATCAAGAACTTGGACTGCCGACTCATTCGCGAACTCCAGCAGTTTCAGTCGGCAAACCGTCTTCTGATCACCGGAACTCCACTACAGAACAATCTCGTTGAGCTGTGGTCTCTGCTCCACTTCCTCCTACCAACAGTCTTCGACAAGCTGTCGACCTTCGAGAGCTGGTTCGATTTCTCGGGTTTGAAAGACAAGTCGAGTTTCGAGCAGCTTCTGTCCGAAGAGAGGCAGCAATATCTGGTCAAATCACTGCATGCGGTGCTGAAGCCGTTCTTGCTGCGACGCGTCAAGACCGACGTGGAGTCTCTGATGCCGAAGAAGCGCGAGTACGTGCTCTATGCGCCATTGACGCCCATGCAGCGCGAGCTCTATCAGGCAATTTTAGATGGTACTAGCCGATCTTATCTTGAGGACAAGGCTGTCGAGAGGCTCAGCGTTGGCCTTTCCAGCAGGGCAGGAACGCCGCTCAGCATTCGAGGCAATAACAACAGCCTCAAGCGCAAAGCTATTAGCGGTGCTAATACGCCAAATAAGAGCGCGAAATCATCTCGGGCAGGCACACCCGCGTCAGTGGCATCCACACGCGGTCGCGGCAGAGCGAAGAGGAACTACGAAGAGGTCAGCGACGACGAGTACTTCGCCAACATCGACAAAGAATCCACACCCGAGGCGGAAGAAGACCTCGACTCCGAAGGCGAAGAAGAGCGCATTCGCGCCGCAACCTTTGAGATCGCTAAACGACAGCTCCTGCAGAAGAAACTCGGCAACCCCATCATGCAACTGCGGCTATGCTGCAACTCGCCCTACAACTTCTTCAACCCGTTCTTGCGTGCCGAAGTTGAAAACGGGGAGACATTTGCGTCAGATGTCGAGCCCGACGAATCCCTTGTCACAACCTCAGGCAAAATGCAGCTCCTAGACGCCCTCTTACCGCCATTGATCGAAGGCGGCCACAAAGTTCTCATCTTCTCCCAGTTCACCACGACCCTCGACCTCATCGGCCAGTACCTCGACTTGCGTTCATGGGCGTATAGCCGCATCGACGGCTCCGTGGCTCAAACCGAGCGCCAAGCACAAATATTGGCGTTTAATAAATCAACGTCTTCCTCCTCTGCCAAGAGGGGCACAGACAAGAGGAGCACAGCCAAGCGGGGGAAAAACAATGCAACAAATGTGTTCATACTCTCCACGCGCGCCGGTGGCCAGGGCATCAACCTCGCATCCGCCGACACCGTGATCCTATTCGACTCGGACTGGAATCCGCAGCAAGACCTGCAGGCTATGGATCGCGCGCATCGGATTGGCCAGACAAGGAATGTCATTGTGTATCGTTTTGCTACAAGAAACACCGTCGAGCAGAAATTGCTTGAGAGTGCGGAGGCGAAACGCAGGCTCGAGAAACTCGTCATCAGAAAGGGTGGCGTGCGCAATGGGGCCAAGGGGCCGGAAAAGGAGCAGGAAGTCGAGGATTTGCAAAAGCTGCTTAGGAGGAGCGATGGTGAGAAGTATGATGTAAAGGGCGAAGGGGACGGGAAACTCTTCAGCGAAGAAGAGCTTGCTATTCTGCTGGATCGAGATGATGAGGCGTATGAGAGGGCGGAGAAGGGACTCGATGTTGGCGGAGAGGGGCAGGTGTTCCAGGCTGTTGGGAAACGGGAAGAGGGTGCCCTTATGGAGGGTTTGAGAGCTTGATTTGTCTTGATTTGGATACCATACATTTCGACATGAAGCGCACTTCTTGCTATTATGCTTGAAAAACAGAAATCCTGACGACTAGACAGTCGTTAAGGCCACGATGCTGCAGCTGACTTTTATGTCCAGAGATGACTTGATTTTGGTGTACTTTCTCAAGGGGCAAAATCAGTGACTGGCTAGCGTGTGGCGCACATGTCTCTCATGTCGCAGGAAAGGTCGGACACGATATTCAACAATGTTTGTAGCCAGCAGAAGATTTATCCAGACTCAAACAACGCGTAACTCAACACAGAACACCTCCTGTTTCTCTGGGAATCTACGGCGTGTATCCGACTTTTTCTAACGCGAGAGCATGTCGCGACTTCCTCCCTTAAAACCACGCCATCTTTCAGACTTGAATTATTGGTATCTTCATGTCCAGATAATTGCTATAGCAACAATTCATCGATGACGATCCCTCTGTAACGTTCTGCTCAAAAAGTTGGCGGCTTAGGCAGTCCATTCGGCACCAGCCCATCACACGGCGCCTCCAAATCGCTCTCCTTAATCGGCTGCACCGCCTTGCCCTCCCAGCCAAACAGCACCGCCTCGCCAGTCGGTTCATACACCTCCCATCCCTTCGCCGGCAATCCCTTGACAGGATCCTCCGCAAACGCAAGCCAGAAGTCCTGCATCGCCTCGCTGACCGCAAACTCAAGAGGCGTCGAGTTACTGCGCGCGATGTTGTGTGTGCCAAACACGAGCGGCATATCCGCTTGGTGGTACGCACCCTCCCACCACTGCGGCGCGATGTTGGTGAAGTTGCCGCCGTACAGGTAGCGGAATGTCGTGGTGTTGGAAGCGAAGCGGTCGTGCGTCGTCTGCACGACGGGGCAGAGGAAGGAGCCGAGGGTGATTGAGTCGGCGATGGTCATGTCGGGGCCGTAGGTGCGGTTGTATGGCAGGAAGACGTTGCCTTCGTCGACGGTGGTGCCGATGATGGCGGGCTTGCGGGTGTAGTTCCCCGCCAGGGCGCGTGCGGTGTAATTGGAGAACTTGGTGCGGTTGTCGATTATGGGGTTAAAGGTCAGAGCAGGGGTTGTGCCATTATCGGAGCGAGCCTTGAGGAAGGAGATGATCTTTGTGTAGGGCACTTCTCGGAGGCAGTCGACTTCAGCTGTGGCATTGAGATTGCCGCATCCAAGAGAAGTGGCGACTGAGGTGAAGTTGGTGTGCTCAGGATCCACGGAAGTCAAGGTCAAGAAAGAGGTTCCGGAGTGCATGATCAGGGCTGAAACAATAGGATCCTTGGGGTAGGCGAAGTTATAATTGTCAACGCTGATGGCGCCTGCCGACTGACCCCAAAGGGTGATGCGTTCTGGGTCACCACCAAAGTTGACAATGTTGTCGCGGATCCACTCAAGAGCAAGACGCTGGTCAAGGAGACCAAGGTTTTGCTCGTCATCGGCGAGACCTGCTGCATTAGGCTGTCCAAAGATGCCCAGACGGTACCTGAACATACGTCAGTGGACAAGACACCCATTGCAGGGGATACACTTACTGGATACCAACGACGATGTGCTTGCCACTCCTCTGTATCCAACGACTAGGATCTTGGTAGGGCACCGTGGAAGCACCTGTCTGGAAGGAGCCTCCATGAATCCATGCAATGACTGGCAACTTCTCTCCCGTCTCGTACGCTTCCTCCGTACAATTGCTCTTTGCGTCCTCTTTCCACGGAGTCCATACATTGACCGTCAAGCAGTCCTCGCCGGTATAGTTCCTCGGCGTGATGACAAACTCGGGAGCATCTGTCAGCCAGACATTGTCTGCATTGCCTTCGAACTGCGGGCATGCGGGGCCGAAGTTAGAGGCATCAATTGTACCATTCTCCTTGGTCTTGGGGATTGAAGGTAGCCAGCGGCGCTTGCCCAGGGGTTGCTCAGCGAAGGGCACACCCAGGAAGTGTGCAACGTTTGGCGTGATCGAATCGACTGCACCATGCACTGTGCCGGATGTGGTGTCAATCTTCAAAGAGCTGACAGCATGCGCGACTGGAAGCTGAGCGAGGCCCAGCAGCGCAGAAAGAACGAGAGCCATGATGAAATTGGAGCAAGATCGTGAACGTCTCTGAGCGCATTATCGTGCAGGCAAGCAGCCTTTTGTTGATCCATTGACCGGGGAGGCGGCGGATCGGCTACAGGCATCGCCGCGGCTCCTGTGCGGGCTCATCGAGAATCCATCGAATCTCCATGCACATCTCGGTGGTCGATCCACTTTGAGCACGGCGGCGGCTCGCGAAGAGGCAAAGCGAGCGACCGGGCCGGCCTGACTCGCGGCTGGAGCTCTTCAGGCGGGAAACTGTGAGGGAAATTGCGACTACCTAGGCACGAGAAGAAAGCACAGGAGGCATGGAAAAACATCGAAGCCACTCTCAAGTAGTCAGAGCCAAGATATCACGAGACTTGGAGTGGTGTTGTAGGAAAACGTATCCAGGGGCTGCTCGGCCCGCCCACCGAGACCCGACCCCGCGCTCGTCGGTGCTTCTTCCCCCGCCTTTCTTCTTATCCAACGCCATCCAAGTCGGGATTCTCGCCGACGGAGAAACATTATTAGCGACAGGTGTAGCTCGAACCGTGGTGCTCAGTCCCTGCATACCAACATCTCGTACCCTAAGCACATCTGTACATATTTTCTTACCTTCAATTCAGGCCATATATCACGAGCCAATTCAGTATGAGAGTTGTCATTACCGGCGCCGGCGGCTTCGTGGGCCAAATCCTGGCGAAGAAACTCATCGAAACCGACCCCTCTACTTCGCTTCTCCTCGCAGATGTCAAGGAGCCCCCAAATCCAACGTCGTCCAAGGATGTCAAGACCATTGCGGCAGATCTCACAGATGCCTCAGCAGTCGATGCACTGTTCGAGAAGGCACCGGATGCAGTCTACATCCTGCACGGCATCATGTCTTCCGGCTCAGAAGCGAATCTGGGACTGGGCTTGAAAGTCAACTTCGACAGCGTTCGGCATTTGATCGACGTCGCTCGCGTCAAGCAGCCTGGCGTGAAGATTGTGTTCACGAGTTCGTGTGCGGTGTTTGGGCGTGCGGCAGTGAAGAACGTCGCCACTGAGACGGACATTGTTCCCATGCCTGAGAGCAGTTATGGCACGCAGAAGCTCATGATCGAGTTCTTGGTCAACGATTACTCCCGCCGCGGTCTTATTGATGGACGTGTTGTACGTTTGCCTACGGTGTTTGTGCGAGCTGGTGCACCTACAGCTGCAGCATCGTCTTTCGTTTCTGGGATCGTCCGGGAGCCGGTCAACGGAGAGGAGTCTGTTCTCCCTGTCGATCCCAGCATCGGTATCTGGTTGACATCGCCACGTGCCCTGGCCACCAACTTGGTCCACGCTATCAAGGTCCCAGCTGAGAAGTTCGGCCACTTTAGGCAAGTCCTGCTGCCCGGCTACACAGCAACAAGCGGCGAGATCCTGGACGCCCTTGAGAAAATTGCAGGAAAGGAGGTTCGATCAAAGGTCAAGGAGCAAAGGGATGAGGGTATCCAGAAGATTGTGTTGAGCTGGCCTGCTAAGTACGACACAGCAAGAGCGAAGGAGCTGGGCTTCTCGGAAGATGTGGGGTTGGAGCAGACCATCATTGACTTCATCGAGGGTGAGAAGCAGAAGAAATAGGCAGATAAACAAATAGAAATTACGGGTAAGACCCCAAATGAAAGTTTGGAAGGCACCATTTGAAAACAGGTCCTGCGTCGTATCTTCTCCATCAATCATTGAAGCCCTTACTAGCAGGAGCACTCTGCAACTACAATACTTTGTGGGCGCAGATGCTTCAAGTAGGTCTCATAGCACGGAAATGGCAGAGACGAAGCTATTGCTGTTTATTCAAAAGAGTCTCAACTGTATGAGAGATTGAATACTGGACTTGACAACATCACCAGCAAGAGGAAGACGTATTGTGAAGTGTTGTGGGGAATCTATTTCTATCTGCAACGAGATCGGACCGCAAAATGCGCGGGCTGTCGAAGCAAAAACCTCGCAAATTTTGGAACCCAGACGCCAGCCATGACCACTGCTACCCTCATTATCATAGGCAAACTCTAAGCCTGGTATGCATGCACCGTAACAGTCATGAAGAATAAAGAAAGACTTTTCGGGGGCGATACGCTTAGTCGTCCTCGTCGGAGAAGACCTCCTCACCGCGCTTGCGGCGGGCCATGCGGTCCTTCTTCTTCTAGAGGGTTGTTAGCGCGAGTCAAAAGAGGAAACGCAAGGGCGTCACTGACCTTCCTCATCTCCGCGGAGGTGAGCTTCTTCTTCTTTTCTGTCGCGGCGATCTTGTTGCCCATAGCATCGAACTGTGATGAGGTTAGCATGTATTCATGTTGTTGAGAATGGATGTACTGACCTTCTCCTCCTCATCACCCTTCTCGGTGAGACGGGGACCGGCACCCTGACCCTGGACCCAGTTGTGGCCGGAAGGAGTCATCTTGCCGTCAAGGACAGCCCAGACTTCCTCAGTCAAATTCTTAGTGAACTCAGCAGAGTGAGTGATGATGATGACACCACCCTCGAAGGACTTGATGGCCTTGGACAAGGCACCGAGAGAGTCACGGTCGAGGTAGTTGGTGGGCTCGTCAAGGACGATCAAGTGAGGACGCTGCCACGAGCAAGCGGCAAGGACGACCTTGACACGCTGACCACCGGACAGACCACGCATACGCGAGTGAGAAACGAGCTCAGCGTCGAGACCGAAGTTGGCGGCGTGAGACTCAATCTCCTTACGGACGAGGGGACGGAACTGACCAGAGGCGAGAGCCTCCTTCTGATCGACCTCAGCGACCATCTTGCCGTGGGAGGCCATGATCTCGGTACGGGGAATCCAGGCGTTGTCAGCAGACATCATGGGTGTCCACCTCTCGTTCTTCATGCCAACGTTCTCACCGAGAGCGAAGGAACACTCGTACTCGTAGGAGTTCTTGAACTTCCTGCGGGAGTTGATGCCGATGACACGACGCTGGGTACCCTCGATCTTGTAGATCTTGTCCATGGCCTTCTCGTCCTCCTCGGTGACGATCTTGTTGGCACGGTCCATGGTCTCACGGTCCTCACCAGTCTGGAAACGCCACTGGATGTACTCAGAAGGAGTCTTGTCGAGGTGGTGGTCAATGTGTGCGAAAGCGTGCTGCTTGATGTACGCAATACGGATGTTCTCGTGGTGGTAGATCTCACCAGAGGTGGGGACAAGCTCACCAGTCAGGACGTTGACAAGGGTGGACTTTCCGGCACCGTTAGGACCAATGACGGCAATACGGGATCCGAGCGAGCACTGGAAGGTGATGTCGGAGATCTGGGGCTTGGAAGTACCCTCGTACTGGAAGCTCATGTTGGTGGCACGGAGGATAGCCTTGGCCTTAGTCTTGACACCCTCGAGGAAACCGGGCTCGGGGAACTTGAACTCAAGGTCGGAGGCGCTGAGCTCGTGGTAGGACTTGGCAGAGGGAACACGCTTGACGAACTCATCAAGGTTACCACGGTAGCGCTTGAGCTTGAAGCGCTCGTAGTGGACAACGTGCTGAATGACGTTGTTCAAGAACTTGCTGTCGTGGGAGATGACGATGGATGTGCAAGGGGAGTTGATGAGGTAGTCCTCAAGCCACTTGACGTTCTTGACGTCCATGTGGTTGGTGGGCTCGTCAAGAAGCAGGATATCGGGCTTCTCGAATACGGCACGAGCAAGCGCGAGCTTCATCTTCCACCCACCAGAGAGGGCAGTGATGGGACCCTTGGTCTGCTCGTCGGTGAAACCGAACTCCTTGAGGGTCGCCTCAATGGAGTCCTGTTCGTCCTGGATGCCGACATCGCGGAGCTTCTTCATAGTCCAGCCAATGACAGTCATCTCAGTGTCAGCAGAGTCCAAGTCGTGCTCGACGTAGACAGTCTTGACCTCACTCTGCTTGGGGAAACCCTCGACCTGCTCGTTGTTGATGGCGCGCATAAGGGTGGTCTTGCCGGAACCGTTGGGTCCCAGGAGACCGTAACGTTGACCGCGCTTGAGACGGAGGTGAGTCTGGTTCAGCAGAATCTTAGCACCGTAGGCCAAGTTGAATGTGCAGTTGCAGAGGTCCTCGCCCTCCTCCTCATCGGGCTCGGCAACGTCCTCAGCAGCAGAGGGAGGAAGAGACTTCTTGCGAAGGTTCTCAGTGATGTCCTTAGCCTCCTCGTCACCAACAAGGACGGCAACGAAGGGACCGGCGTTAGCCTGCCAGTTGATGCCCTCGTAGTCCTTCTCGTCAATGAGCTGACCACCGATGGCGCCAATGTACTCGACGACGGGAGTGAACTTCTCGTTGATCTTGTACTTAGAGGGAAGAACAGCCTTCAGGTTGCCAGCAACGGTGGCAATGTCACCGAAGCGCTCAAGCTCGGGGATCTTGCCGTCCTTGACAGCACCGACACGGATGAGGGTGTCAAGGGCCTGGCGAGTCTTCTCACGGGCCTCGGGGTCGGCAAGGTTGTCGTGGTTCTTCTCAAGCGCAGGCATGAGCTTGGGCAGGAAAGCGGCCACAATCTGGGGGTCCTCGACAAGCTTGCACATGTTGTCGATGATGACGGCAGTCTTACGCTTGATGGCAGTCTCGCGCTCGACGAGACCACGCTCAAGAAGAGGGACCATGATAGCCAGGGTAGGCTCGTGGACGTCAGTGACGAAAGTGGTGGCACCGAGCAAGTGAACGGTCTCGGGAACGTTCTCGGGCTTGGCGATACACTTGATGAGCTCGGGAATGAAGCGCTCGATATCCTTGTTGGAGATCAGGGAGCAAAGAGTCTCCATGGTGGCGTAGGCGGCCTTCTTGACCTCAGCCTTGGTGTCCCACATGGCACCAGAGATGACGGGGATCAGGTCGGGAACACGGAAAGCCATCTGAGCAGGGGCGGAGGTAGTGAGGATCTCAATGCACTTGAGGTCGGTCATCTTCTCGGGCCACTTCTGGGCGGTCTCGAGAGAGTGTGAAAGGTGAGGGATGATAGCCTTGACAGCGTTGGGGTTGGCGGCGCTGACGATAGCCTCGGCGGCGGTCTGAGCAGCAACCTTGACGCCGGACATCTTGTCACCGACGGCGGCGAGGACGTTGGGCAGAAGAGCAACGAGGTAGGGCTCGACGGCGGCGGAGACCTGGGCGTGCTGGGCGATAGCGCGGATAGCATCAAGGGCGCGCTCGCGAGCGACGGCATCCTTCTTGCTGGCAAGCTGCTTCTTCAGAAGCTCAACAGCCCTGGTTATTTGTTAGTCCTTGCGTTCTATCGTGCTACTGTAAGTCTTCACATACTTGGTGGGAGCATCAGCCTCCTCAATGTCACCATTGATGAAGGTGGCGATCGAGGCAGCGGAGGAGTTGATCTCATCCTGAGCCTTGGAGACGGTGAGCTTGCTGAGAAGCTCCTCGAGGACCTTGACGGCCTTGGAGTTCTCGCTCGCCTGAGCGGAGGCGTCGTGCAGTGCTGCAGGAGCCATGTTGTAGAGGTGTAGGGTGGTTGAGGGTCGAAGAAAAAAAGAGGGCGGTTGGCCTCTTATAAGTTGGTGGGGCTAAAAAGCCTGCGCGGAAAAGAGATAGACGAACGTCTACCGGGGTATCAAATCGCACACGCGAAAAATGTGACAGACAGCTCTTTATACAGCTGACTTCACACAGAAACTTTTTTTGTATGGCCCAGAGAATGTGGGTGAGAGCGTGTTTCTTCAAAGATGCTGCCCCTCCAGCTTATATTTCGGGACCGTGGGCAAATTTTGAAGTCCGTGCGCGATACCCTTAGCGCGTGCGTGGCGCTCCTTCCACAACTGGGCGAGGTTCGCCCACACGGTCACGACTGACACCAATCGAGACCGGCAGAAGCTGCTGAACTTTTCTGGTTGCCCCAGTGTCCCCATCATGCTGCTTGCCACCTCGCAACGAAAAGTGCAAGGCTGTCCGAGGGCGTCCACGATGCAACATGAGGAAATGTTGCAACAAAGCCAAAAAGTACTGTATGCGCGCTCACCGCCTTCCTTGAGGCTAGCCGCTCCATCCCAACCCAACAAACCGAGGGTCGCGGATTATGCGGCGAGGTTCAGGTACCTGTAACATCTGTCGGTGGTCCCTTGCCTCGTTGCAAAGTCGGTAAATTGAGCATGACCTCCCTGAACCACTTTCATGATGGCACGCAGCTCAAACTTGTTGCTGGACTGTACGTCTTTTAAGCATCGGTGGCAGCCCCAGCGACCATTCTACGGATGTGGCAGAATTGGTTCGGGCGCTATGTAGCCCTGCGCTACGGCCACCAGCGGAGGCTTCAGATAGTATTCATCCTAAGTCCCTCCCTTTGCGCCTGCCAGCGAACAACGGCACCTTTCAGCATTGCCATCTTTCATTGGTGCACTTTTGCCGATTGTACAATCCGCGAATGCGGTCCGAGTCGCTGAAAGTCGGGCGAGAGCATGAGGCCTAGCCAACACCGACGGCCATTGTTTCGTTGGTACGGCGCTTGCGCTCGATGACCCTCTTTGTGCTTCGGAAGCTACGGTGAGTGGCCGAGCAAATTTGTTCCTGCGCCCTTCTAGCGCCTCTTCGACTCGACGTCAGACCAGCACTGCGTCTCTTGTCCGGTCGACGGGTATGAACGCCGAAGTCACCATCACAACCATCAATAGCAGGAGGAATGCAGGACTTGAAATCGACAGAGTCTTTTTGATAGCATTGCAGGCGCTCGCTCATGAAGCTGATGGCACTGGCTGCCCTTACAACGAACAGTACAAGGCGCTCAGCAACATGTCCTTCGACGCTGCAGTTCCCTTATCGATATACCCCAGAGTACCTCCGCATCATTTTCTCCGCTTTGCGCTTGCACCGATTCGTCCCATGCATGGTATGACTTGCATGAGTTCGGTACCTGGGCACATCATCCTGTTCCGACCAGTTTCAAAACACATGTAAGGAACAATTAACACTGATCATGCGTGTTACGGAGAGCCGAAATCACAAATTGACACTACGATACGATCACCCCACACTTTGACAAGAACTGTGGATACCTTCAGGGCTTGAGATTCCTAGTGCTGTGGACGTTGCGCAAAAGATTCCACTGATGGACTACCATCTCATCGAGCAACCGCGAAGGACTGATCTTGGCTCGGCGACATGCTCGGCTTCTGGTGATCTTCTCAGATCCTATTGCTTTGTCTCGACCGGCTTTGTCCACTCGCCCTCATTCACCCTCTCGCACAGCTCTTTCAACGAAGGTACTATACCCTCAAAGTCACTCAGCTCGAGGTACACCTGCCCACTCAACCTAGCCCACCACGCACCGCCGTAGAACAACGTCTGCAAGAACGTGCCGTGATTACTCGACAGCGTCATATGCATCCAGATCGATACCACACCTCCAACCTTGTCCCTTCCCAACCCAATCTTCTCGGCCGCCTGCGTCACCTTCTCGACATCAATGGGCAAGCGCACCATCGACAGGCAACACTGACTCAGCGTCTTCGTCTCGTTGTCCAAAACCTCCGTACCGAGCTCGTTCGCCCACATCTTCCCCGCATCCTGAGCAAGCTTCTTGCAGTACTCCACAATCACCTTCTCGCCGCCAAGAGCTTTGCGCCATTCGACTGCGGCTGGAATGCAGAGGTACGGCGAGCTGTCAATCGTGCCGACGAACTCGAAGTTACCAATGTACTCGGACTCGATGTCGCCGCCAAACGCACCCTTGGGATTGATCGTGTTGGGTACAGTGTCGAGATTCTTGAACCCCCATGACGTCGGCAGCGTGGACCGGATGAGGTGCTGGTTGCGCACCGGGACGTACAGGATTGCGCAACCGCGGGGGACGTGTAGCCATCTACTTCAACGTTAGCTCCTGGCTGCACTCCTACGGGTATCCCGTACTCACTTATGACAATTACTCGTCAAAAAATCCGGATCAAGCTTCGTTACATCCAACCCCAGATGGCCAACACCATGCGCCGCATCCACCAAACTAAGCACACCCAACTCCCTACACGCCTCCGTCAAGCGCTCGAACGGGACTCTCACACCCGGCATACTGACCACCGTGTCGAATATAGCTACCTTAACTTTTCCGCCCGCACTCTGCACCTCTCGCACCTTCGCCTTGAAAGCATCCACAAGCCACTCGTCTTCCACCGGGTACGTATACTCGACCTTTACCGACTTCGCTGGTGTAGTCTCCGTGATATATTCGACGGTGAGATTGCAGCCCTTGTAGATAGTAGCGAAGTACACGATATGATCGCCTTCTTCGAAAGGTAAGTTTCGTAAGACGGTGTTGACGCCGGTTGTCGCGTTGGGCACGAAGACGACGGTTTTGGGAGGGGCGTTGATGAGCGATGCAATTGCGGACCGCGAGGCGTTTAGGTGGGTGGGGTACTGGTATCGGATGAAAGTGTCTGGGCGCGCTTCGGCGAGGTCTTGGAAGGAGCGGAGGACGGTGCGGATAGGGAGGGGGTAGGTGCCGAAGGAACCTGGTGGTGGGTTAGACTGTTGGATTTGCTGGCTATGAGTGGTCATGCGATTGGGTAGCAGAGGAAGGCGGTTGCAAGAGTGGAGCATTGTAGCCGCCAGGACTTTTATCAGGCTGGGAGAGTCTTGTAGAGACGGATTGAATGCCTCCTGGGGTCCTCGGTACATGGAGCTTTCCAGCCGGCTTTATCTGCAGCCTGAGAGCCGTAATGATTGACCGATGTTGGCTCATGAGGAAGTGCATCCTGAGTCAAAGCCAAATTCAAAAAAGGGACTTTCTTACCATGATTGAGATTCAAGTAGCTCTTATCGAATAAGAACTCCTTCTCCCTCAATTCCTTCCCAAACTTGACTACATCATCCTTCGACCTGACGGCCAATGACGTTATGTTTTCGACAGAGCCCATTGTCCCAAGATCGCTTGTGATATGATAACACCTTCGAGTGGCAATTCGCGTTCTATTTGTAAATCCACGGTGGTGACTCAACCATCTCTGTTCGCAATGCAGTCATACTTGTAGACTGCACAGACGCAATAGGGCGTGGTGTTGCAGTGGGGCGGCATCATGATGGGCGAATCAAGATGCAGCGCTCGCGATTGACCAATAAGAGGGCAGTAGCGGCTAGTGACGGTTCCGTTGAGCGTGAGTCTTGCATCATGACGGCGTTTTTCTTGTTACTTTGAGCGTTCTGTGAACTATGAGGAACCCAGAGCCCATGCATGTCAATGCGCCAACATGGCGGAGACGCTCCGGGAATCTCCCTGCTAGGACTTGAGTTCGGGTGGTATTTTTAATTTTGTACTGCTGTCCTACTGGAGGTTATCTGATATCTCCGCACGCCCTCCTTATTCCGGCTCATCCTTCATCAGATGCATCGCCAGGATGGTCAATTATGTACAGTATCTATAAAAAGAAAACCTCGTAACGAATGTCTCACGCGCGCCCTAGAGCTTAGATAGTACGCACGCTCCTCGCCTTCTCGGCCGCCATGCGTCTCCTATACTGGTCACGGAACTGGATGCGGCCGTATGTGCCCAGACCGACTGAGAGGAAGAAGAAGAGGGTCCAGATGCTGGTGACGACCAAGCCAATAGGGAAGAAGGCAAGAGCTGTGCCGGGTACAACGAAAGGAGCGGCCAGGAAGACAGCAGAAGTAGCTGCCGCCGCGGCAGTAGGATCGGCGTTAGAAGGCTGGTTGGCCTCGGCCTTCTGGGCGAAGACGCCGTTCACGAAGCGGGCTTCTTTGTTGGAGAGAGTAGTCGTGACGTCCGCGTTTGTTGTAGGGTTGCGCGCAGCGAGATCGATCTGAGGAACGAGGAGAGGCTGAAGTTGTGCCCTATTATGTATGTTAGTATAGCCATGGCGCGCACCTCGATCAACTTACTTAGTCATGGCCGGTCCCATCAGGTT
The DNA here is from genome assembly GCA_022225945.1 of Didymella pomorum. Lineage (NCBI taxonomy): Eukaryota > Fungi > Ascomycota > Dothideomycetes > Pleosporales > Didymellaceae > Didymella > Didymella pomorum. Next base: position 187,922 of record JAKJXN010000036.1, on the reverse strand, counting down.
TGAGTTGATCTTGCCAACATACATGAGCGTCTTGAGCTCAGTCATGGTGCTGATTGTTTGTCGCTGAACCAAAGTGCCGTCGCTCCATCTCGCCCGAAGCTGATCCTCGCTGACCTCCCGCTTGGTGTTGTTCACGTTCATCGCCTGTACTGTTGCGCCGAGGTATGAGAGTGTCATACTGACATCGGCAGCGGTGACACTTTGCCATGGGTCGACGGGCGCTGACACATTGTACATTCGGAGCTCGGCTTGGAAAACGCCAGTGGAGTTATCAAGGAACGGTACGTTATAGCAGACCGCGATGCCACTTGGGTTCGAAGCTTGACCGTTGAGGTTGCTCAGTGTCTGCATGCAAGCTGCTCTCGTCTCATCCTCCCACTTCTGCAGGTCTGCCTTCGATGCATCTCCAGACACCGGTGTCAAAGAAGCCAGCGGCGCTGTGTCGGCGGCATTCGCGTCTTGTCGTTGCGTGAGAGTGGCGAGCAGCCCAGAGTCCCGTCGAAGCACCTCCTCAAGACCCTCGCTGCGTCGAAGCACAGCATTGACATCTCCGAGCTTGATGGCAGCCACGTTGCTAGCTGCAAGCAATGCGCTCAACGCTGTTGTCCTGAACAGCATCGTAAGGAGCGTATTAGGTATGAAAGGGTGATTAAAGTCGTTAGTATGAAGTTTACAGGCCGACCAGCAGCGTACTAGAAAAGAGTGCGCAGCAGCAAGGGCTTGGAAAAGAATGAAGTAGTGAGGATTTAGAAACGACTCATGAGAAACCAGCTCTGCATATGGCTCATTAGTAGCAATGTTCTGGCACAAACGTGGATCAGAAAGTGGCTCAGCGGTGAGAACGGAACAACGCAGTCTTGGGATGTCCGACTGTGGATTCCCTATGGCGTGACTCAGTCATCGAGGTCCTACTGGAGAAGCAAGACCAAGCCTGGATGGAAATGCCATTACAGTGATGAGACCGGCGCTGCTCGAGTCTGCGACAGGTGACACGGAGTCTTTCTATGCGTTCATCCAGTAGCGCCTAAATTTAGCGTGAACAGGAACTCCACTGGCGGAGACCAACCAGATGTTTATTCGAGGATGATGAGTCTGGGTGCGCGACCGGAGCAGGCATGACGATGTTTTGCCCCTTGAGACAATTGGTGTTGAGGCTCTGTCGCAGGCGCTTGAGAGGCCAGGAGCTGAAGACCAATCAGCGTGGCCGCTGGAATCCTTACCGAGCCCTCCCGAGTTCCTGGTTTCACTCTCACACGTCTTCCCTGAACCCCGTCGTACGCGCCTCTGTCGTCTCAAGGCAGTTGAGCCACCGCGGCAATCACCATGGTTGAACTTCTGGGCATCGCAAATCTCCGTCGTCGTTCGTTTGCTGGCTACCGAGAGCTGTCAGGCGTTCTTGGCTCTGTGACCACGAACCCAGAGTATTTGAAGTCCTTCATGCCGACTTCGATGGAGCGCAATTTGCGCAAACCGGTGATATACGAGCGTTGTCATTCAGATTGAAGTGTATCCGCAGGCCCGCTAGACCTACAAAAAGCAGTTGCGTTGCTGAGTGTGTTGGAAAGAAGCCACAGCGCATCAAGCATGCAAGATGGTGGCTGCTGTCACTAGAGCGCACGGGCGCAGGACGCGCCTGCCTCTCCAAACCCTCGCCCGGAAGGCAACTCCAGTCTCCACACTCGACTCCACGTCAGACCTTCAGCATGCATTCATTCTGCACGCCCGGGACTGCTAACCTGCGGTCGATGCAAGCAACACGCAACTCGGAGAATTCTCGCTACCGGTGATTGAGCGCTGCTGCCTGAGTCTGATCGTTATTCAAACGATCTCCGTTCGCTGATGGGCATCTCAACTTCCAGCCTAGGATGCCCTCACGCATTCACAGCGCTAACGAACGAATATCCCGTTATCCCCGTATCCACTATGGTGGGAATGCCTGCTGCTCCCGCCGTTGTGTGCCGAGAAGATGCGGTGTGCGGGTGACGCTGAACAATGGGGTCTAGTCCTTACAGGTCATCGAACAATCGCTCATCAAGAGGACCTTCTGTTCGTCTAAAGCTACCAATGAGGCATTCTGGAGTCATCCAGCAGGATGGTCTTGCGCCTACCCGTGCTCGTTCTCGTGACACCGCAGCCACGATCATGCAGCGTTGCGGCAGCCTCACGAACCACCACGAATGACGGTTGCGGCGGAAAGACCCTCGGGACGGCTCGCGCGCTACACACGAGGCCTTGGATGGGTGATCTGGCACCATTTGAGAATATCTGGCTGCGAACGCACACACAGCTTGCACTCTTGCGTAGGAAGCGAGTCTCAGGTGGCCACGTTCGCGTGCATACGACTATTCCGTAAAGGTGCGATGCTGCCCAGTTTGCATTCGCCCAACACACATACCGTAGGGCATATATTGTTACCGTCTACTAATGTGGCACAAAATGCGGGCGACTTGCTGCCAGCACATCAAAGCCTCTGCGCTGTTGATGGAGGGTCAGCCTTACGTTTTCTCGGGTCAAGTCGACCCTCGCCGAGTCTCGTGCCAGTACATCTGCTGGTTATTGCGACTCTCGCGCCCAACGTTCCTTCCCTGTCGTCTTTCCAATACGATCATTAGGTCCGACTGTTTGTGATCAGTCCCAGACTTGACTGATCGGGATTGACCCAGTCATTGCTGCGTTTGTTCCACGGTTCACTTGAAGTCGCGTCGTCCCATTGCTCGCACAAACATCATTACGCCTCGCGAGAACATCTAATCAGAGATCAACAATGCAGCACGCATCGAACTCGCCATGGCGAACGTCCACCGGAGACCCTCCCAAACCTCAATACAGCTTGTCGCACACGATCTCCATGGTCAACTTGCATGAAGAGCCAACTTGGTACAACCGTGGCCCATCTTCTCCCACGTCTTCCTCGGTATCAACATCCACGAGTCGAAGTGCTACGCCCACAACCACGAATAACAACCCTTGGTCAAATGTTATGACGAGCCCAAGTTCACTTGCTTCAAGCAAGTCGTCAGAAGCGTCGCCCAAGCACAGTCCAACTCGCACCCCTCCGTATACAAGTCGGTCGACTACGCCAACACCAATCGCGCCACAGCCTTTGAGACCCTTCCAGCCAATGGCAGGGTTCGTGCCAATGTCTCCACCTGCTTCAGTTGTAGGTGACTCTTACCAGTCCGACTTTCCCTCACCCATGACATCTGCGTTCCCCGGATCGCCGAACCCATACCGCCAGCCTGTAGCGCCTGTGTCTCCGCTAGTCCACGGCTTCATCAACACATCGGCACTATCCTCGCAAGGCCAGTCGCTCTCCGGATGGTTTTATGATCTTTGTCGAAAGCAAGGCTGGGATGCTGTTCAGATCAAGAGAATATGGCAATGGACGCTGTCCAATCCGCGTCTGGCAATTCTTTTGTATGTCTGCGATGACGTTGCATCTTGGCGGCAGGCATCATTCTTCGACTTAAGGGATGAAAGCTTGCCATTTCCAGAAGATCGATTGCAGGGTATCGTAGCAGATGCTCGCAGAGTTGTGGAGGAACAGTGGCGTGCAACATCCAAGGAGATGTTGTTGAACGGGAGCCACGTGGATTTTGTAGCGCGAGAGACCGTACCGCTGCATTCGGAGGGCGTCATCCGCACGTCAAAAAATTCAGAGAAGAGTATCGACCGTGTGCGGTTGCTTGGAAGTAACGATGATCGTGTCCTGGTCCGAAAGCGCTTTGTCACTACTCGACCGTCACAGAAAGCCGCGCTCGTGGAGCAGATCAGCAAGTTCAAATCGCTTGAGCATAAAAGCATTGCAAAGCTGCTCTGTTCATACGCTCAGCCAAGTCATGTGGGTATTGTCATGGAGAAGGCACAGTGCAGTCTAGATGACTTCCTCACGATGCCAGGGAGCGATCCTTCTCGATCGAGGATTCTCGTGGACTGGATGTACGACCTTGCGTCTGCGATGGAGTACCTCCACTCGCAGTCCATCTGCCACCGCAGCATCCGGCCAAGAAAGATACTGATCGATAATTCGCGCGTCCTTTTTGCGCCATTTGACGTTGGCAACAACGTGGGCAGTTTCAGTCCTACTACAACAGGCTCACAACGTTTAGAGCAGCTTTCTACTTACATGTCTGACCAAACGCATGTGTATGCGGCGCCTGAGGCTATCGTCTCTCGTGGAAAGCGACCAGCCGACGTCTTCTCACTGGGATGCGTCTTTCTGACGATGCTGACGGTGGCGCAAAACCAGTCTTTGTCAGCGTTCACTCAGTACAGAGCTGGATCCACACAGGATGCATCATTCCACGCACATCTTGACCGAGTGGGAAGTTGGCGGAACAGGCTTGTGGCTTCAACCAATGCAAGTCTCCGAGCTGGTCTGAACGGATCCGGACGGAGACTACGGCAGCTCAGAGCGGAAGCTGAGTGGCTGAGCATCATTGAGAAGATGATTGCGCCACGTCCGAAAGAGAGAATCAAAATGGGCCTCATCATGGGCAGTATTGGTTCTGGGAAGGTCACTGGAGGCAGACGACGAAGTCTGGATGGAGGCGGCTACAGCGGGCAGGTCGCTGCATCATTGACTATGACCAGCGCACCGACGACTACTCTTGTCAACCTCGAAGCTCCAACGCTCAAGACCCGAGCTGCGAATCCACAGCTACGCCGACCGGAACTGAGCGTCTTCGATGGCTACTTCCAACAGCAGTCGCGGAAGCTGGAACCAGCAGGCGGGTGGTGAGGAATGCCGAGACGTCAAATACATCAACAGGCAAACGTGCGACACCAAGGTGATACTTGGCGAAACATGTTCGACTTGCGTGACGTTTTCGGTACTCGGCTGACGCGGACGATTCCGAAACATACAAGCCCTCAGCTTCGACGCTCAACAAGTAGAATTAACACCTTCCACACCGAGCTTTTTCGTTGAGGACAATAGCACGGCTTCTAGCGGTACCACCACGCTGCGTGCCATGTAGTCGACATATGTGCACGACATCAGCAATGCAATACAAGACACGAAGTCACGAAACATAAGAGAAGGATCTCACTAGCGAGATGATACCCCTTTCGCTTATTATATGTCAAGATTCAGCACAGCATCTCATTGCACTGGAGTAGACATTTTTCTTGTACATATCACCCTTAGCTTCTATTACATGAATTCCAATAGTATATCATTGTCACACCACACTGACCAGAGAAAGGCTCAGACGCCTTAATTCAGTACCACAGCTCGAGCAATAAACACTCTGAGGCTGACGAGCAGTCATATTCTTGCAGATGTTGACTTGAGCACATAGCCTTCAAGATCTCACGAGCAAGATCATCCCCTTTGCGGCTGGTTCACGTCATCATCTTTCGAAGTATCTTCATTGTAGCGGCATAAAGATTGCTTGCACAGACTACTAAATCGCAATCCCCCACGATTTCGGTACCTCTGTATGCTTCGAACAGTGATTGAGAGCACGGCGCAAAAGATTGCCTTGTGCGGAGCAGGACACGACCTGTCGAGGTTGACAGCTCAAACATCGACGACGCAGGCAGAAGGCCTCCATTGTGATTCTCAACAGAACCTCAAGCTGGTACTGACTATATGAGATTACTCAGTACTGGTGTGGTATTGTATAGACGTCCTCAGAGCTCAGGCTCAACAGCTGATGTCACGACGTCTCTCTGTTGACATCGAATACCTTCACGATCTGCCGGATTCGGTGTGATGAGCAAAATCAGGTTGTGCTGGCTTAAAACTCATAAGCTTGATTACAACGTGACCGTACGGCGAGCGAATGCTGTGACTCAAGTTGTCATTTACTGATTAAGTGATTGATCAGTCGGTAGGGACAGCGTTATTTGGAGAAGCCAGAGGTATATTTGGGGAGAAACTTATACTTACATGGGCGCAAAGAAAGAGGTACCAAACAGACTTGGATACCGAGTTATGACATTAACAGTCCTCTGGCGCCTTCGTGTACTTTGAGGGAGCCTGTCTGGGAAATACGGCCGTTGGAGAGTGGATGCATAGCAGACGGTTGAACAATTGCCTGGAAAGGTTCGTGGCCTCTCCGAACAGTGTTGCACATTGGTAGACGTCTACTGAAGTAGCATGGATCGGGGTTGGAATGTAACGTCGTCTTCATATTCTTTACAAGGTATGGATCTCGGTGGTATCCCAAATGGTGTCACATATGGTACATGCTATGCGCCTCAAATCATATGCGGCGCTTGTCGTTCGTCTCCTGGCCTCTGACCTCCCTCTCCGCCCTTCTTTTGATCACGGCTTCTTCGTGTCGTCCAAATCTGTCGCTCCAAAGTGTACAGTTGAATCAGATGCCAACCATCTATGCCTACAACACAGGCCGGATAATCGTCCTTTGCGCCAAAGTGTAGGATCGCTAGTAAACCCATCTCTTAGACGATAACCTCACCGCAGTCAACCATATTCGGCCTCCACTTCGATGTGTCAAGCTCGCCCTCTGTGCTGCTGGGCACTGTGACCTCGAGCGGCTTGTACAAGTACCACGCCTTCAGCGCCGCAGCCGCAGCTCTTGTCCTCGCCTCGTCCAACGAACTTCCCGCACCCTCGCCCAGCTTGTCCTTGCCACTGTATACGCCCACGACAAAGACGGGGTGTCTGCTCAAACGACCGGTCTCGGAGATGAGGCGGGCAACAGGGGCTTCGAAGCCTTCTCGTGCGCAGAGTTTCGACAGATCGCGGGTCGGTGTGCGGAAGTCGAAGAGTGTGCTGATGTCAAGGTGGCGGCTCGTGAAGTGGTCGCGGAAAAAGCGCTTGACAAGCGGTGCGCCGAGCTGCAGGTGCAATGCTCCTACGAGCGCGCGAACGAACGACTGTGCTGCTTCCTCCATGGGTACTGGTGTGCTGCTCAGCGCGTGCGGGCTCGGTGCGGCGCTGCTGGAGCCAAACTCGTCCGTCTTCATGATCTTGTGTGTTGTTGTGACGTTCCAGCTCCACGGTGCCTGGCGCCTCAGCGATGCTGGTAGGTCGCTTCCAGACTGAATTCTTTTGAATTGGAGGAGGCCGGGGTCGACCTCACCTCCGGGCTCTGCGGCGGCTTCGATGCCCCATTCGCTGGCGACTGTGGCCAGAGCCTTGGGGCCGATGTATGCGTCGACTGCGGAGAAGACGACGGCCATTGGGAGACGCGGGTAGTTGCACATCAGCCATTCTGTGGTGTAGTAGCCGAGCAGATGGCGGCCGAGGATGGAGAGTGAGGCGTTGTTGAAGGCGGCGTTGGAGTCTGCGGAGGGATGCACAAGGGTGCGGGCGAGGGTCTGGAGAGGGAAGCGCTTCGGGAGGGCCAATCGACTCCGCAGGGCGTGCAGCTTTACTGAGCGCTCGGCGGAGCTGGGGTGTGGTGATGGCAGTTTCTCGAGGGGAGTCGGCCAACGCGGCTGCCGTGTCTTGGGCTTTGCTGTCTGGCCAGCCACAATTGAGGGCTCCTCGGGGAGTTCAACCTCCAGTTCACCGTCATTGGGTATCGACACGGTTGTCTGGTGGCGCGCCTGTATCCTGCTGCTGCGGGCTGCGATGGAGCGCTGGGCTTGATAGAGGCACGAGGGCCGGCGAGGCGACGGCGCAGCCTGCAATTGCGAGGCGCACCGGGACAGAGGTATCCGCTTCATCGGAGACACAAACAGACAGCGGCCGGCGGAAGGGCGAGGAAACGGCGGCAGGGACAGGCACAGGCGGACAGGCTCGAGTGTCGTCTCCTGGGAGTCGCGATCATCAGTTTCTCTGAGAATTTGGGGCCGCCAAGACAATGACTAGCGGCCGCATCGCATGCACAGCACCGCCGACGACAGGTCAAGCCGCAGCTACACCCACCCCAGAAATCTCCACAGCAGCACTTCACAATGGGCGGAGGAGGAAAGATCCCGTGAGAACGACCCGTCAATGCCTCACCCGCCCGCAGTCTGACCGCCCACAGGTACCCCAAGCACGTCTGGTCGCCGGCCGGTGGTTGGTATGCGCAGCCCGCCAACTGGAAGGGCAACACCGCCGTCGTTGGCCTCGTCCTCGTCAGCATCGTCGGCATGGCCTGGTCCGTTTCCGCACAGCGCGAGCACCGCGACAAGATGCCCGAGCAGGGCCGCTTCTTCCCCAGCCGATAGTACGTCACGCCGAGACAGCAAGGAGCAGCAGCGCCGGAAGAGGAGATTGCAGCTAACACGGCACAGCTGGAGCAGAGAGATCCGCGAGCACGAGGCGAAGTTGAAGCAGCAGGGGCAATAGAGGAAGGGGAAGGCGTGTAGGATCAAGAACCAGCAAGAAGGTTTACGGCTGTACATATCTATCCAGCCTCTGTTTGAACTCTGAGAGTCTTTCTTCGACACGAACACCGTTCCACGTCTCGCCTTGCGGGCTTTGAGCGAGCAACGGCATGCCGACCTGCTCTATGGCGAAGCTCGCTGATATGGAGCCCCAGGCTGCAGCTTCTTCGAGCTCCGCAACACCTCCGCCGCGAACTAACCCAACTGCTAACCCGCCCAGGAATCCGTTACCTCCACCAGTAGGGTCGATGACTTTCTCTCCGTTTTGGTGGTACGCGGGCATCCACTTACGCAAGCCACGACGCGCAACCAGGCACCCATCTTTACCACTTCGCAGCACAACGCCACCGCTGCCATGGGGTCCAATGCCGCTCTCCAGCCATTGGTCGCACAGAGACTCAATCAGGCGGTAGTTGACGTGCTCCTGTCCATCCGTCGACTGGCCAAAGAAGCCACCAAGCTCCCCATGATTCGGGCTTACGACATCGACGTATTTTAATGCCTCCAGACAGTTTTCAAACTCAGCAGGAACGCAGAGATCCGGCACAGGCTCCCAAATGAACAGCGGTCGCTCCGTAGTGGGAGAAGCTGCAATCCGCAACTCGAGGATGTTCCTGGCAAGCTCTATGCATCGTGCGGGCGAGCAAATGAGATGGAACGACTTGACCCACAACAGATCTGTATCTTTCAAATCCTCGTGAGCTAATCGAAGCTTAGGCGTCGTGTACCGGAAAGCTGCAATCTGTCAGTGTACAGCGTACAGCGTTCTTCGCAATCGACATACCCCTGTGCTCGTTCTCTCCATATCCGTTCCATCCGCGCGTAGTCAGTCGATCGGGTGTCTCACGGATCAACACGCCGCTATCCCATGACGCAATGGAGTCTCGCAGCTCAGCAGGGAAGTCTGACCCGCAGTCCACGATCCAGCCAACGCTCTTGGACAAAGGAGGGGGAGAGAAGATACGCGCTCCGAGGGCTGAGTAGGATCCAGCGCCGCCGACAATGTCCTTAACTGGTGGCTTGGGTGGAGGGAACTCGATCTCATCGATGATGAACATGCCAAGTGTGCAAAAGTCGATGCTCGAGCTAGGGGTTGCCATCATGTTGTGTGGAACTTCTTGCCTCGAAGCAAAAGATATTGTATATACCTTATCAGCGGTCTCGGACCCTGCGATTGTGAAGTGGGGTGCGAATATATTTGAGTAGGAAGCTCTGTCAGTATCTTCAGCCTTGGGCCAGAGATCAGTCCGTACGGATCTCAAAGCGTCCACAATCAGAATCACGATGCAGCGTGTTGTGGAACGCGACCATTTACAGACCCCCGCGGTCAGTCAGTGATGCGTGTCCGGCGTGGTTGGCCGCAGCACTAGCGCGTACGTGGGTCCACGCCTTGCGCTCGCCTGAGGGAGCAGCTGTACCGACTACCTCCTGGCTGGACTACGTAACCTCTCTCGCAGTGCATAACGACCCAGGCAGACGTCTGTTCATCACACGTCACGCGAGCCCGCTCGACATTGGTCTATCGTTAGCTCTGTCTATCTATTCTAGAAGCACAGCACAAGTGCAAGCGTGCACAAGCTGCAGGTGGCCGTCGTCCGTCACTTCCCCGAGCTCCTGGCCGTAGTACACAGCTTCCCTGCGCGAGCAGCACCTTCCCCGCAGTTATGGCCCAAAACAATATGAATAGCTTGACGACCTTAATAAAGCGGTGCGTACTTCCCTGCCGACCCTCTCCACCCTGCCATTCCCACCATGAGCGAGTCGTCAATGCACCGCGCCATCGGCACCAGTCCAGAGGGCCAGAAGAAGCCAGATGGAGTGCTGACTACGATGATCCGCAGGCTCGAAGCAGCCACCTCGCGCCTTGAGGACATTGCCTCGTCCTCGTTCGCGACAGACAGCAGCACCAGCACCACCGGAGCGCCCGCCGCCGTCGCCGCTGGAGGAGCTGCCGCCGCCCCCGTGGCCGCTGCCCCCTCGCCCAAGGTCGTCGAGAGCCTGCCTCCGTCCATCGCCGCCTTTGATGAGCTCGTCAACACAGAATTAAAGACATGGCTGGACCTGAGCAGCAAGCTGGGCGCCGTCATCGAGACCCAGTCCAAGGCTGTTGAGGGCGCATTCGCAGCGCAGCGCGCGTTCCTGTCCATCGCCAACAAGGCAAAGAAGCCTGATGATCAGACAATTATGGGCTTCCTGAAGGACCTGCAGGCGTCGATGGAGAAGACGGACGAGGTGCGCCAGAGCAATCGCGAGCCCGCGCTTAAGGACCCGCTGTCCATGGTTGCTGACGGTGTTGGTTCGCTGGGGTGGGTCACCATTGGAGGCGGCGGCGGCCCCAAGCCCCACGAGTACATCACCGAGCTGTTCGGCGGCGCCCAGATGTACGGCAACAAGGTGCTCAAGGAGTACCGCGACAAGCCAGACAAGACAAACGTCGAGTGGGTGCAGGCCTACTACAAGCTCTTCAAGGCTCTCGCCGAATACGCGAAGAAGCACCACCCCAGCGGCGTCGCCTGGAACAGCAACGGCATCGACGCGAAGGAAGCAGCCAAGCAGGTCTCCAGTGCGTCCGGCCCAGCTGCTGGTGTCATCCCACCACCTCCTCCACCGCCGCCCGCAAGCGGCATTCCTCCACCGCCCGGCCCTCCTCCGCCACCAGGCCCGCCTCCACCACCGGGTGCGGCTCCTCCGGCCAAGAAAGCCGCGCCAGACATGAATGCCGTCTTCGACGATCTGAACAGAGGCGCGGATGTCACAAGGGGGTTGAAGAAGGTTGACCCAAGCCAGATGACGCATAAGAACCCGTCATTGCGAGCACAGGCGCCTGTCCCGACACGGAGCGACAGCAACGGCTCGCTGCGCGGCAAGAGCCCAGCTCCCCCGCGAAAGCCAGACACCATGCGCACCAAGAAGCCGCCGAAGAAGGAGCTGGACGGCAACAAGTGGATTATCGTAGGTGCTCTCTCAAAGTGAGTAAAAACATCGCTGACTCTTTTTCAGGATAACTTCGACAACCCCGGCGATATCGTCGAGCTCGACGCTGAAATCAACCACTCCATCCTCATTTCCCGCTGCAAGAACACTACCATCCGTGTCAACGGCAAGGCCAACGCCATCTCCATCGACAACTCCAGCCGCACATCCATCATCATCGATTCGCTCGTCTCCTCGGTCGACGTAATCAAGTGCCCCAACTTCGCCCTCCAAGTCGTCGGCACCCTGCCCACAGTGCTCCTTGATCAGGTCGACGGCGCGACTATCTACCTCGGCAAGGATAGCCAGAATACCGAGATCTTCACGAGCAAGTGCTCGAGTGTCAACATTAATCTGCCTAGTGAGGATGATTACTCAGAGAACCCGCTACCGGAGCAGATTAGGACGTTCATCCAGAACGGCAAGCTTGTGAGCGAAATTGTTGAGCATGCTGGTTAGGGGCAGGTATAGCAACGATTGTTGGAAAGATTCTGGTGCTGCATTGGAGGCGTTGGACGTACGATATATGGGTAGGATAAGAGGACTTGGTAGACTTGTGTAGATTACTCTATCAATCAGCGCGGTGCTTGCCAGAGGTGGCTTGATGCAAAATCTCTCTCGCATTCTCCTCCTTCGACTAATCTTTGGCTTCGCTAAAAGGACTTCAGTCTTGCATTCCTTGACGCGGAATAACGACTTCTATGCTAGCGACTCTTGACGCTACCTGCGACACGGGTAGTGAAAATAAAGGGTTAATTGCAAATGCTTTTACCCTTACAGGCATGTTCCATAGCACACAAACCGGGTGCTCTTCCACATACACCGCGAATACCTCCACAACCAACATGACTCAACCATTCCGCTTCCTCTCCCTTCCGAAAGAGCTTCGACTCATGGTGTATGAGCGGGTGCCCTTCTTTACCAGGAGTTCCCAACGGGACCTACCCAAGACGCCTCTCCTGACATTGAAAAGAATCTACCTCACCACTGCACTCCTACTGACCAGTAGACTAATCCTTTCCGAAGCATCGCAATTTCTCGCTGAAGCCATCAGAGCAAACCCACTGCTATCACGCTCCTCTTCAATCTCGGAAGCATAAGGTCTGCGGCAAGAGCGCGAGTGCTTGAACACTTGCACGTGCTTTTCGCACGCTGTTCCGAGCTAGTTTCAGAATACATTAAGCGCTCCGCGATGAACGGAGTGGTGGAAGCCGGAGCGGTGGAGACCGAAGCGCTCGGTTTATATCTTTGACCGCTTGAAGATAGGCCTAATAAGCATCTTCCCAGTAACAAGAACGCTGGTGTCATGGTCCGGTTGTGCGTCGCCGCTGTGCAGTATGTGCGTGAGACTGGCGTGCACACGCCAATGCGGTTGCATGTTGTGGATCCGGAGAAGCAGAGAGAGCGAGTGTTCGGCGATCGTAGAGAAGATTTTGAAAGACTCGCGAGGCTGACGGTGCAGGAGATCATTGAGAGTTGAGCGGTAATGTTTTCGATAACTCCCCAAATGGTTGGGACTTGCAAGCGGGCGTCCTCGTTCCCGACCATGAGTGTCGCGGCGATCCCGAAAGGGCCGTTCTGCACAAGCTCGTCGAAGATGGGCTGTGATTATTTGCGAACGAGCTGGTATGTAGCCAACACAGGCATGTGATAGGTGGCAAGCAGTACAGTCGGGAGTCCCTGTGTAGTGAGAAGTAAGGTTGTGCTGTGGTCTCCCCAGTGGGTGTTGTGGATTTTGACGCTCGTGGAGGTGGGCAGATACTCATACATCATCAGACGCAGCTCCTTGGAGAGGACGAGGAAGCGAAAGTGTTGATCTTGGCATAAGTGCGCCGTAGTGAAGAAGCTGATTTTGAATTTAGGATTGTGTTGTCGCAAACGCGTAGATGAGCCGAAGTAACTATATTGAAGCCCGCAAGGCGCAAGGTGAAGTAGCTTCCAGTTCTTCCATTTCGTGCGAAGCTTCTCTCCTTTTTGATGGCATCCTACAGACCACATTTTCAAGCGCGCTGCGTACTTCGGATTGCATGCACCACGCTCGACCTTTGTAGATCAATAGAATCAGAAATTTACCCAACGACTCGATCGCCGATCCTCAGACAGCAGTAATTGTGTCTCATCCGTAACTCTCCAGCGACAAAATCTGCCCGAAATGTGTCTTCCAAAACGAGCCCTGAACATTCGAACTCTAGTTCATTTGCTCCCGAGTTCAATACCTGCAACTACTGCCTTGGTACTCGATCTTGACGTCAATCTCCAGTGCAATTATAGTTGAATCTTGTGGAACAAAGGCGCGCCCGTACTGGCGGACTTTGAGATCAACATGACGTTTGGTCTCCCTGATGAGGCATGCAGCATGGATCACAAAGTTGAACCATTCGGAAGCGAACTTTGCTTGCGCATAAACATACTGTGCAATGTAGTCAGCAGAGGAACATCAGGATGTAGGGTGACATATCTGGTATTTCGCTGCGTTCGCAAGCTCGACGTGACAAACCTGCTCATTGATGCGTTGCAGTAGGGGCACAGCGAGTGTCACATGGTCGTAAGTAAGAGAGACCTCGAATGAGCCTACCTCAAGGAGCTCGCTGAAGGAGGGTTGAGCTTCGTGGTTGAAGAGACTGCACATAGCTAGAAGGTCTGTGGGAAATTTTGTTGTTGTGAAGTTGATGGTAGGGAATGCCGCAACCTTAGTGCTAGTCGGCAAATTCTCGTAGACCATGAGTCGAAGCTCCTTCGGTAGGTCTAGGAAGCGGAAGGGCTGGGTCTGGATAGCTTTCTGCATGATTGGCGGTTGATCCAGAAGATGAGCCGTAAGTGTAGAGTAAGAACGTTGGGCAGCGGGGAAGTGGCGTCTTCCCCCTGCGTTTCCAAGCGTTTCAACTGACCAGATCACGTACGACGCGCTTGATTTCACTCTGGATAAGACTGAGAAATCTCTCAGGATACCCCTAATTTCTTCGATGTCCACATAAGGCATGATATACGCGTTCACGTAAAGACCTGTGACCATGAATCTGAATGTGATTACTTGCCTATTGGATAGATCAGAGCTGTACGTTGGCTCACCTTCCGAAAGTCTTCAAAGCACGAAAGATCTGAATCTTATCAGAGTACCATATTTAGACGGGAGCCTTTCCTCCAGGCTGACTTGTGAAAACCTCTCACCCTTCTCGATTATATGAGCCAGTCATGACCGAGACGCCCTGCAAGATTCGCCATCGGCGAGATGAGGGGATAGGCTGGAAGGTAATTGAAGATCTTCATAGTACTTCCTCGGACCTGTCTGTGTTGTTTGCCAATTCCGGACTTCTTTCGTTCCCTTGAATTCCACGCAAGCATCAATGCCCAAGATTGCTTTGTGCTGCTGAAGAAAGCGGGGAACTGGTGCTTTTCAAAGGCCTATTCGTCTGCAATGTCTACTAGAACCGTCTCTGGGATGCTTCCGTAATGTCTTTGATGGCTGTGATAGTTTCTGGATTGCGCAGCGGCGTGAGAGGTATGGATTTGAAGACGCGCAGTGCAGCCAGGACAGAGACCTAGTTGTACCTGGTTGCCTCAAGCAACGCATCTAGAGCATTCTCGTCTTTCTGTACACAATTTGGAGGCGATTCAAGCTCTGAAATGCAGTGGTTCATCCAGATGTGCTCTCCAGAAAAATGCGTTCCATCGGATCATTTTCAGTCGTAGCGATACTGCTGCTCCATCATCCCAGATTCTGTAACAAAACTTCATCGTGAAACGTATGATTTTATGCTCGTTATGCCAGGGCATGATTGGAAGAGGGTAACCGGGTGTGTCAGTCTCGTCGAATTGGCTAGGGCCGTCGAAATCCCATTGTTCAGACTCCCCAGATCTGAAAGTGCGAAGCTTCTTTAGAGTTCGCGCGAAGCGGTTGAGAACGTCATACCAGCGTAGGTTGAATGAGTAAAAGTTTGGCCGCCACTCGCTGAGATGGTTGGGAATGAAGGACCAGTCGTAGTCCAAATAACCAATGTTGTGTGGATCCTTACCGATCAGATAGCCTTCGTCGTCAAGTCAATCCTTGATGAGATGCCCACTCTGGTAAAGTATAGCGCATCTGTCAAGATTCAACTCCTCGAGAGAAGGGCTATGGGACAAGATCCATTCGACCTGGTGATTGTGGTAGAATATGATGACCTAGGGTAAGCGAGCGTAGTCTCGGGAAATGCACAGGCCGGAGATCAAGCTTCGACCACCCAATGGGCAGATCTGAGTAAAGCACCAGCTTGCTCAGATCGTGTTGCATTGGTCTGAGGAAACGATTGGCGAGTCTATTCCAGAATGGGTGGATGTTGGTGCTCTACTCAGCTTAGCCTTAGTTCCGGCAATTGTTTTGGGTGTTGCAGGGAAGTCGAAAAGAACAGCACTGTAGCCAATAGAATAGCCATCTGTATGCAAGACATGCAAAGACAGACACGGACTATCTTCTGGTCTAAGGCTTTCATTCGACTGCCCCGATATGACAGAATCTGTGCACGTACCTTTTATACGGGTCCTGAATCGGCTGAGGTCTCTCGATGCTTAACACTCATTCGGAATGACTTCACACCAGTCAATGTACTCATCAATTCAGGTGTCTCCGATCTTGGCCGTACTTCCTTGTCGCCTGTGTTCTCGTAATTGCGCAGAGCGAGCTCATTGGCGCAGCCTTTTAATGGACTCAAGATACACCTCAGCCAAATTCTTTGATAATCCGGATCTTGGAATAGGTTGTCATCACCATCCTCGCCGGCGTGCCTGTCGAAGTGCACGCCCACGCCTTGGACGTTTGGGAAGAGTCCGAGTTGTTTGATGCAATTATGGTACTCGGGATGGTAATTCGGCTGCGGCCAAGCGCCTTCAAACCATTTGTACGAATGCACTGGGTGGTGGTCCTGAAAGCTGTCAGTCTGCGAACACCCCAGATTCGTGTAAATTAGAACGCACGCAATGAGGCTCGCAAGTGTATATTTCAATCTGTTTGACGTATTCTCGTAATGTCTCGTGCATCATGATGCACTTGAAAGACTGAGCGTCATAGCCAAGAGGACCTGGTAAGCGATCCACAGCCCATCGCGGCATGCGGCCACCATAGTGTGAGAGAGGTAAACACATTAGCCTTCTGCACTGCGAGAGTGCTATGGGACTACTCTGGCCTACTGCTGGTTCAAAGTCATCTTCCTCGTCGGGGTCGCAAGAGCTGACGCCAGAGTTGACAGCGTCGACCTCAGAACGATCTGGTTCTGTGGCCTCGCCTGATGAATGAACCTCTTGTGCATCCACCTCAGACACTCTAGCTATCGGTACAACGGACTCTAACCATACGACATTCTCTACATCCGCGGTTTCTGTGTCATCCCATGCCATAGCGTCGATTTGGGGGGGGGGGGGGGGGGCTCATTCCCACCAGCCCGTGTCCAACCTTCGTCTTGCTCCGAGTCTACACTGTGTCTCTCGTCCTTCACTTCGTCTTTCCGCCATTGCGGATAGAGGGTGACAGCATGGAAGAGCTCCGCAGTTGATATCTGAGACCAGCGTTTGTTGAGCAATCGAACCTTCGCAAGTTCCCCCATTTCTAGAAATTCGGTAAGCCTGACCAGCAGCTCGTCTGGCAGGGCATCTAGTTTTGCCATTTGAGCTCTGTTGTGAGCGCAGTCAGAATGCAAGATCGTTCTGATCGAGAGTGAGTCGTGATGAGACAGAAGGATTGACCAGGTGAACGCTGCACCAACTCAAAGTGGGCGTTAGCGCACTCGCTTAGCAAGCAGGAGGACACCGGTTCGAGATTACAGGTCGGGCTCAAATGGTTTTTACAGAAATTACACGACCTCTTATGACCTCTGATTGCTGTGACGGATCTGTGATGACGGAACTGGGCTTGTCTTGTGCAGTTGTGAATACGCCTGGGTTCTTGGGAAAGCTCTGCGTTAGCGTGAGCCTAGTAATAACATGACTAGACGCAAGGCTGCCATCAGCTGCAGGCACCTATGTATCCCTGACACTCGAATCAAGCAGGCACTACTTTTGTGGTACTCAATTGATTCGGTCAGCATCCAGTACACATGCTCGACATTGCAAGCCGTCGCAAGGCTTGCGAAGACACGCTCAAACGCACCCCCTCCGTTGCCGCAGCCGCAGCGGCTCAAGGCGGGAACCCGCTCGACAGTGCTTTCATCCCAGCACAACTCCCACCCCTTGACAAATCGAGTCCTCTCTACCCTGGACTCACTCGCCGTCCTATCGAAGTCCACAACAGTGACGCCTTCGCTCTCGCTCGGACCCTAGACGCTACCGTCCCCGCCCTCAGCTCCACACGCAACCCCAAAGACCTGAGGCGTGGCAAGGTGGGCGTCTTGAACCTGGCCAGCGATCGAGAACCCGGTGGTGGCTGGCGCTACACTTTATCTAAGACGCAGGAAGAGGCTCTCTGCTATTCATCGACGCTGTATGCCACACTAAACCCCGAATGGTACCCGTTTCCAAACACCGGACCTGGATCATGCGCTGGCATCATATCTCCGAATGTTGTGGTGTTCAAAGATACCCTAGATCGCGATCTTATCGATCTGACAGCTGAGCAGCGGCACATTGTGGCTGTCATCACTGTGGCTGCGCCATGTTACCCAAAGCTTACGGAGGACGGCGGTGATTTTGCGGATCCAACCCAACTGGAAGACCTGCGCGAGAAGATTTTGCTGGTCTTGAGATTAGCGGCGGCGCAAGGTGCCACTACTCTTGTGCTTGGGGCGATGGGCTGTGGTGCTTATGGGTGTCCGCCGCGCGCTGTCGCTTGGGAGATGAAGACGGCGCTTGAGAGAGATGAGTTTACTGGATGGTTCCAGGCCGTCGCATTCGCTGTGTATGCTGCTGGGCCGTCTGGTCAGCAGAACTTTGACGTCTTTCAGGAGGTCTTCAAAGAATCGTAGAGCTGCGTGGATTCGATGCGATCTTGAGAGGACTCAGTGACAAAATGACCCCTGATAAAACTCTTGTTTACTGCATCAATGAAGCCCCTCATTAAGTGCATAGGGATCTCATTCCCGCTGCAAATCGAACCATGTTGAGCAGAAATATGCATTCGGCGGGAGGGCTATGCCTGCTAAACATTGGGCTTTTGAGTGTATTTTCGACATGATCCCAGAATCAAAGGCATCTGCCAGGACAGGTGTTTCGGCCCCTGGATGGTAGCACTAGAGTTGCAGTCAGAATGAGGCACTTGCAGTCCAGACTGGACCATATTGATCTTCGTAATCATGCTGATTTTATGGCGCTTCAAAGCAATCCTCTAGCTGTATGTACACAATCGTGACAAGACCCTCCTCCCAAGCTTACGATGAATTGGAGTTATCCGCGCAACTCCACGCTGACGATCCACCAGACGCATTGTAGCTGTTGATAATGCCAACAATAGAGCCGTAAGTTCCAGCGATTGTAAGGAACCAACCTCCAATGATCATGAACGCACACCAGCCGACCATGAAGTACCACTTGCCGGTCCTGGAGGTGCGCCAGTTGTCGTAGAGCCACATGCAACCCATGGGCTGGATGGACATGAGGGTACCGAGGAGCGCACCAACGAGGGACACAAGCCCACCAAACACGGGAATGGCGCTGGCGATTATGTACGCAATGATGGCGTTTCCGGCCGTGCAACCAATCCAGGTCATCCAATGCGTAGGAGTGTTTCGTGTGAGATGCTGAGATCCACGAAGGAGGCGCATGAACAGGTACTTGGCCGCGAAGTGTACGAACAGCGTTGTGCTAACCAGCAGACCGGGGAGGGCGATGCCGTAGCAGATCTTCTTCATGACGTGTCCGGCGGAGCCAAGAGCGGGAGACGAAACGTATGATCCGCAAAAGTAGTAAACAACGCATCCAATTGCAATGTAGACCGCAGTCATGGTTCCCTGGCAGACGATAAGAGCGCGGGTGTAGTGGCGGGGTTCGCGCATTTCGGAGATGATATTGAAGAAAGCTGGGGTTCCGGCGTATGCGAAAACGATGGACGAGATCGAAGCGAAGGCATCAGCGGGGGTGGGCGATCCGATCAGCTCGTAATCGGACTTGAAAGGGCCAGTCTGGGGCGCATCGGCAGGGCGGTCCTGAATACCAACAGCGATTGTCAAGATCAGAACTACGCAATCCGTTAACAACAACATTCATGGGGATGGCAGAAACTATTGAGGGCTTACTGGAGCTGAGAATGCTGACAACACCGATCCAAGCGAGCCAGGAAATCTTTCCAAGGGTCTGAATACTGCCCAGACCAAACCCAGCGATAGCAGCAACAGCAACGAAAACAGCTGTGCAAGCGCCGTGGGACGAAAGAGCGTTGAGAGCTGTGGAAATGCCCAGCATACCGGAGCCGGCGACGAAGATCCAGTACAAGGCGAAGGTAATACCGAAGAACTCGTAGCCGAAACGTCCAAAAAGTTTGCGACCAACGTCATCAATGCCGTAGATGTCAGGGTGGTTCATCTTGAATACACCAATGATGTAGTTCGACCAACTCGTCATAGCAGCGATGATCAGGATGATGATCACACCGGGGATCAAGCCGAGGCTGTGGAAGACCGAAGGAATGGAAAGTACACCGAGACCGATTTGAGTTTTCAACATAAGCACAGCTGTGCCTTTCCAACCGACCTGCTTTTGTTAGTGACTTCTCTGTGACTGAGTTTTGGCTTAACATACGGCACGGTAGTTGGGCCCATCTTCGTTGATCTCTCCGAAGACAGCGTCCGTGATGGAGACTCGACGAGCGGTGCCATGCTGAACACCAGACGTTGTTGGGTGCATGCCATTTTCGTCGTAGGCGGATTTCTCGGGGTCTGAGTAGTGAGGATCCTTGAAGTCGGCCATTGCGAAGAAGTGTAAGTTTAATGCCCAAGATGCTATGTCCGCATAGATCTGAAACTCGGGACTTGCGAGGACAACTGAAGGAGCTGCTAATCGTCACAGATGGACGATATGGGGTCACTTTATGAATGCTTTGAAGCCGACAATCGCTAACCGTGCTTGCCCTAGTAGTACGTCGGGGGCGCCTGGTGCGATAAGGTCGGAACTGCGCTACCACTATGGTAAGGTCGTTGATCCGAGCGTAGTCGAACTGCATCTGGACATATATATGTGGATCAACCACTAACGCCCCCGGATTTGAAAGTAGGTCATGCGGGGAAGCCGCCACTTACGAGAACAGATCTAGGGACTTGATGATCTCTAGGTATCTGAGATCTATAGGATACGTCTTGAAGCTGTTCTGCAGCAGATCAAGGCTTGAACTCGAAGCTTCGAGATGAGTGCACATAGTACAAAGCTGGATGATCCATGCAAAAGTGGGCCGAAGATAAGAGTAAGGAGTGTGCTTGGGAAAAGCTTGAGCCCACGCTCCACGCTTCATCCACACCACCCATCGTAAGCTCCCACGTAATTTGAGCCGCATCCATCGGTCGATGGAAGCTAAGCAACGGCACATACTGAAGAGCGCAGATTTCCGTGCAAAGTCGCACGACCCGCGTCTACCCTCAAACGTGCTTCAGGCCTTAGCGCCCTCTAAGCTACGGGGCCTACCCGTATCGACCGGGGTCCGTCAGCCACTGAAAGTCTTGACAGTTGCCAACCAGCGGGACCATTACCAAATAGCTTCCTTTTTGACATGCGAACAGCTGCGCCAAGTTGGAAACTCTGGGGGACTCTGGGGTAAAGCATCGAGCTGCCCCATAAAGAACGCGAGGAACATTGGAGACAGCAATTGAGGTCGTATATTCTTCCTCCCTGTATTGCAACCTTCAAGATAGCACTGCAGAGATTTCGTAACGAGGTGGCGAGAGATGGAGGGCCGTGTGTTCGTGAGACGCCCGGCAAACCGACCGATTGGGGAGTTTCGAAATGACGCGGAGCGGTGGTACCTTTTGCCAGGGTTTGCAGCATCTTAGCTCACTGATTAGGCACACCTCTGGCCATCGTTGGCCTAAAAACACTGCATCAGTGGAGGAAGACCGTGCAACATATTGGGACCGGTACATGCGCGCTGAGCGCCTCTCGGTTGCTAAGGACCTTGCTGCAGATGTCGGCGCAGGGCTGGATCACAACGTGCTGCCACGTTCTGTAAGCCGCAATATCTGGCGCAAAATACCGCCATGTAGACGGTTACAGTCGGTGCCGATCTCGCATGCAGGTTGTGAGCTTTTCGCATGAAGCTTTAGCAAGCTTTGTGGATGTGGCGACGATAAGCTTTCGAAATGCCCGGTTGCGATAGCTCCCTGATTGGCGGGTGAAGGCACCTTCCGCCAATGACGTCGACATGGCACCTGCACGCTCACATCCCAGCAGGTATTAGGCATGACTCGCCCACCCCTCAAGATGCTACCTAGGTACGTAACGACGTAACGTACGAGTGTGCCTTGAGCGACATTCTACCTGCAAGGCAATCAATGCATTGTCGGTCGGACACCGAGAAGCCGCACGAAGCGCCATCACGCGTCTCTAGCTGTTACGCACCTACACGCAGGGACTGGACTTATGTGCGTCTCTCGACTCAGGAGCAGCCAAAGTCGATCTCCTCAAAAATCATCGAGAGCTGGAGTCTTTAATGAATTGCACTTATTTGGACCATAAATGTCGACTAGGTCATTATTGAACTCCAATCTATGAAGCAGAGACTTGGCGGAGTGAAGATCTGGAGAAAGATCTCAAGCTGATATGTGTTTATGAACCCTGTGACGGCGAAAGTAGTCCACTTCCAAATGGCAGATCTACCCTGCGAGCAGCCTAATGGGTGTACTGGGATGTTTGGTGACTACAACCGTGGCAGCACTGTTCAGTGCGGTAACTCAAATATTCGGCGAGATTCCCACACAGTTCTCAGCTACAGCGCTAGAAAGGGAGATAGTCAAGAGCTAAGCTCAGGTCTTTCGCACTCTTACAAACCTTTAAAAGCTACAAGTGCTTCCCTGATGCACACAACTTTCCTGACCACTCCGAACAGAATTTTTGCCTCGCTGATTATCAAAGTTACCTGTCCTACACGCTCTTCTGTGATGTATGTGGCAAACGGTACACCGATCTCAGGGCTAATTCATATGAGCCAGAACGTTCGCGGATTGATGTCCCGAGATACATTCATCTGTGCTGTTTGTTGTTCATCGATATGTTCCTGGCTTAGAGGACTCATTCCCAACTCTTTATTCAAATCTTCATCCTCTATCGTCGACATGAATTCAAACATGCCGATTCGAGTAAACATCACCGAATCTGTAGAAGCTAGGATCAGTCCTGTAGGGCCGCTTTTGATTTCTTCATCATAGACTGATCTGTGAACACACCACTTGAGCCTCAGATACCTTTCGTCTGAGTGTATTGCCATGGAAATCAAATATAGCGTTTGCGAGTTCGGGATCCAGTTTGGGATACGTCTGTTTGCCGGTCGATGCTTGCAAAGGTGATTCTTCTGCCCGACCGCGTAGAAAATAGGGAGGTATTGTTGTATTTGCAGTAAATTCTTGAAGACTAGCGTGCCTTTCTTGACAGCACCATATGGTGCCTCATCAGAGGCCAGTTCAACAGAGCACTCCAGAACTTCTAGCTGAGGATCGTGCTCATCGTCTCCGGTACGTGTCCATGTTATCTCTCCACGTACTGAAGCCCACGACCAAGAAGGAGCCACGAAAGATGTAGATGGGATTTGAGGACGGAGGTCTTTGTAATTCCACATCAAACCATTGGGAAGATGAGACATCCATATACCGGCGAGGTATCTGTCTGTCGAGCCATCATTCGATGTCTCTGCGATGGCCGATATCGCAAATAGTTTGTCTGACGGAACTGTGAGGTGGCGGCCCGTATATTGTTGCACTATGCTCATCTAACCATTCACATTCAAACCCCACTTTATACTCTTTCGCCGTAGGTCTTTGGACACGTCACATATTCCCTTTATAGCCTGTATATAGCTCCATGGAGGATAATGGGCGCTTTCGATCTCGAATTTTGATGTGATGTAACACGACCAGTGCTGTCCGTAGTCGGTGGATATGACCATATAACTCCAAGATCAAGTCTCCTCAAAGCACACAATTAACTCCCCCAAAATCTTCCCAAACAGCCAAGGCAACTCCAAAACCCTCGTCCCCGGATCCACAAGATCCCACACCGTCTTACTCAGACAAAGCGTAGGCTCAATATCCGTAATATCTGTCAGCCAATTGATCAAATCATCGCACTTTGGCGCGAACGCCCAGGTAAGCGGGTTGGCGAGCGCGGCACTGGACCTATCATCAGCATTTATACGTTGTATAAGAGATTAAACTGGGCTGTGCTCCTAGGAGTAGTTTTAACTTACGCTTTGCAGACATTGACGGTTTCGTTGTGATTGCGCATGATTACGCGGAAGAGCTGCGAGAACAGGTACCATCTCTTTTCGTGCTCGGTGGCCGTGAATTTCGCATCTGCGACTGTCTTGCCGTAGTCGGTGGCCGTCTGTTCAGCGACGGACCATCCTTCGTCGTGAGCCTGGATATGCGTTAGCACCATACATTTACAAGTAGCATTGATGCACTCACATCTCGATCCACATACCCCCCACCCTCCATAGTCTCAAAGAACCTTGCCCAAGGCTCCGTCCCAGGATTCTTACCGTCCGTCTGGCGTAGGCCAAGGACATTCGCAGCGCCATTCTGGATGCCTTCGACAATGCCTGCGTCCACATAACTCGCCCAACTCTCCGGCTGCCCAAGATTATTGTTGATGAAAAAGTGAATGACTCCCTCGATGGCGGCGAATTGGTTCGTGGCGTTCAAGGGACCGAAGAAGGAGGATTGCATGGTTTTGACGTAGGAGAGGCGTGTAGACATGGGCATGGCGGCGAGCTGAGTGAAGCTGCAGCTCAGGTTGGTCCGGCAGTCCGCACGGGGCACAATGGCTGCAGCGATGGATGCCACAGGACATAGTGTGAGGCTGGAGAGAAGGGGGAGGAGATGCATGTTGACCATTGTGGACAAAGATGAAGACTAGCGGATGTCGGGAGGAATGGGCGAGCGGTGACTTTGGTGAGCAAGTTGGGTCGTCTTATATCTTGTTATTCGACCCATGGCTCATGAAGTAGCCCTGGCTAATTGATTATCGAAGTACATCTGCCTCTGTTGCTCGTGAAGACCTCCGAGATGGTTGTTTGGCTGTAGTGGTGGGGCTGACTAGGGTCGAGCCGAACCTTAACCCCAAAAAGAGTCTGATCCGTGCTTGGGAGTGAGAAACGTTCATGGAAGGATTCCGGACAATTTCCTGCTCACGAGCGATCGGGCCTTCAAAGATGAGCGAGAACAGTCGTGGAAAAGGCTTGGAAATATTAGACACACAAATGTGATCCTGTAACGGATGTATTGTAGAAATATGACCGACGTTTGCCAGCAGCTGGGGCGCTGTTGTTCCGTCTGACTGCCTCTGTATTGTTGACAATGTCGCCGAGGGTATCTCTGCACTCTGGTGGTATAGTCTTGTTGCCTTATGAGGCAATGTCCCGGCTCTCTGCCTGGATTGGGGTGTATTGCATACTGGCTCCTCACGCTCTCATCCTGGCAGCGGACTCGCGACATCTCTCCGATATGCTCCAGCAAAGTCTAATTGACTCAACTGCCCGTTGATCTGATCAATCTCCTGATTCAGGTCTTCCAAGTTCTGTGCCAGACTTGTCTGCTCATCGAATCGTCGGTGTTTCGTAGCATCTGCCACCATTTCGCTGACCATGAACTTCTGTTCCTCGAGAATGATCAGCCGTTCACGGAGCTCCTTCTCTTCGGACTCCATCGCAGACACTTCGCTGCTACTGACGGCACTACCGCCCAGCCTGTCATTGGCCTTAATTGCAGCTAATGCGCCGCCCTTCGCTGGCTGGCCTTGCGGCGCAGCATGCTTAAGGATCTTAGGTAACGACCGCAGAGGAAGCATGTGCAGACTCAGGAAGCTGTATGCTTGCTGGTAGACAGCTGTCTGCAGTCGCTTCTGTGTAGGCGAATCGGTTGGTAGGTCGCGTATTCGTTTGGCGGCTTGATCAAATTGTGCGAATGCGTCCATAAGCCGCTTCCGTACTTTCGTTGCATCTGTGAGTTGTTGTGGGGTCGGTGGCTTTTCCGGATCTTGCAGAGCTGTCAGTAGCTTCTGGAACCGCGGTAGCAGCAATCGAATGCCTCTCTCGAACTGCGCAAGATTCTCATATGCTCGTTGGTCTTTCGGCCTTTCAGCCATCTCGCGTTCGAAGTCAGTCCTGCTAAAGAGTGTATGATTGCAGTCCTTGCACATGCGAACGTCGACGCTGATCTGGTCTGTCGCCTTCTCAGACTTCTTAGGGTTGACGTTCAGCCCTATCTCTGTCGAGCATCCAGTATTTGGGTCGCCACATACCACTCGCCCGCACATTCGACAGTGATGTCGCCGGAACGTGTACGTCGAGAATTCTTGCTGGCAGAACGGACAATGTGAGACTTTTGCATCTTCCTCCCAAGTGATTATCGATTGCTCCAAGGCCTTGCGCTGATCTTTCGCGGTGTTGATGCCAACGGCGGACAACCTGAACCAACCTCCTGCAGCTGGTGTTTCGTCAACAGGTGGTGGGTTGGCGAGCAGTTGCGTCAGCTTGGTGAGGCGCTTTTCCAGCCTGCTGACTTCCATGTACTCTCTGTCCACCCTCTTCCGTCTGATCTTGGCGAACTCGTCGAAATGATTGCGCTCGAAACCGTGATGGTCATTGTAGCCATCCCTTGACTTGTAACAGGTCTCGCAGACTCGGCACCAAATGCCTCGCACTGGGTCATGTTTCGCCGCTCGCGACAACTTCATCTGGTATAATGTGTGGTCCTCGCAGAACAACTGGCCGCACTGCCTGCAGTTGACAGCTGTCTGGCTGTTGCCCAGCGCCATGCCAGAGCCAGTGATTGGCCTCCCACACACAGGATCTGAGCATACGTCTCGATACCCTGGTCTCTGCCAATGTGCTCTCGTAACTTCTTCCTCAGGATCTCGGCGGACGGTAGGTGCAGGCGGGGTATCGTGACCGGTACGAGTGTTCGAAGCGCTGCGAGAGTGGGTTGCAGGCGGCGGCGTGGGCGAGCTGTTCGATTCGAAGACGTCAAGGCCCTTGAGCTTTTGGTTCAGTACGGCAAGAGGCTGGAACTTCTTCGCCTTGACCATCTGCTCCTCGAACCAGTTCTTGACCTCATCCTGCTCTTCCTCGACGAGGTTCTGGTGGTTGTCGTCAAGATGTCTAGCGGAATTAGATGCTGTACGTCAGGGGGTATGGCATGGGAAGGCAGTACCGATTCAGTTGGAGGAGCGTCACCTGCCGTTATCAGTTCACTGCATAGGGTGCGGGCAGGTGCTATCAGCGTACCATCTCCTCATTGCATATTGGACAAGCCAGACGGTTACTAGCACGGGGAGTAGCATTCTCACTCGGTCCCAGCAAAACCTTGCTGCCTATATCTTCCCTCGTCTCGGCGGAGGTGGCGGGGCTGTTGGA
Organism: Didymella pomorum; assembly: GCA_022225945.1. Lineage (NCBI taxonomy): Eukaryota > Fungi > Ascomycota > Dothideomycetes > Pleosporales > Didymellaceae > Didymella > Didymella pomorum. The sequence continues at coordinate 161,146 of JAKJXN010000036.1, read as the reverse complement.
CGTCTGGCTGCTCAGCGACAGGGAGCTCTCCGAGGGCGACAGCAGGCTCGCATTGCGGACATGGCTGTGCTGCGCCTGCGGTGCCTGCAGTGCCTGCGTCTGCGGGGGCGCCGGCGACACGGCGGGCGACAGGTTCCTCCCGCTCCCAAGCACGCGACCGCCGCCCAGGGACCTGCGGGAGGCCATGGTGGGAGAAGAAGGGTACCTGGGTACGATGTCTAGGAGTGGTGCAGCACGCCGTGGGTCGCGCCGGAGTTTACGGGGGAGCTGCGCTAGAAGTGGGCGTGGCGCAAGGATTGCTGTGCATGCGCATCGTGCATGCGCATCGTGCATGCTGGGCACTGTACGCCTAACGAGATTCTGGTCGAAAGCTGTGATAAGTTTCCGAGTCTACATGCTATGAATGTCATAGAAGTAATGGTTGAGGCTGAATGTGCCCGTTGATAGCGCGTTCATGGATCTCCTCGGTGCAATTGACAGCCTTGGCCGACTGACGCCATTGAGTTGAGCTCATATCTCCGCGCAAGATGCGCCGCTGCTCCTACACACATTTCACAACATGGCACACGAAGAGTTTCCAGAGGTACAGGGCGGCGGTTCATTGATCCTTGCTTGGCAAATACGGAACAAGCGCGTGCTTGTAGTCGGCGGAGGCGAAGTGAGTGTTGCTGCTGTGCGCGTGCGATAGTAATTGACGATTAACTGTAGCACAGGTCGCCGCAGGCCGAATCTTGAACGTCCTCAACGCCGATGCCAAAGTCACCGTAGTTTCTCCGCGAGACGGACTGAACCCAGAAGTCGCATACCGAATCGAGCAGGGCCAAGTTGAATATGTCGATCGCAAATTTGAGCTCTCCGACCTTGATGGTGCAGATATGGTTATGACCGCTGTCGATGATCCAGAGGCGTCCACACAAATCTGGAAGGCTTGCAAGGAGCGGAGAATTGCAGCAAATATCGCGGACGTGCCGCCGGAATGTGACTTCTACTTTGGAAGTGTGCACCGCGATGGACCACTGCAGATCATGGTCAGCACAAATGGCAAAGGCCCAAGATTAGCCAACATCGTCAGGCGGCAGATTGCTGCGAACTTGCCGCCGAACATTGGGCAGGCCATTTCGAGGGTAGGCATGCTGCGACAAAAGCTGCGGAAGGTAGCGCCAGACATCTCTGAGGGCCCAAAGCGAATGGCATGGTACGTAATCTGAGTTCCTCATCAGAGCAGCCATGTTGATGAAGTACAGGATGATCAAAGTCAGCGATGCATATTCGCTCGATGACCTGTGTTCCATGTCCGAGAAGGATATGGAGCAGCTGCTTGGTTACTACAAGCCCAACACAGTGCCTAGCCTCGAGCTGCTGCGACTCCAGGAGCCAGACGGTGCTTTCGACGGGCCATTCCTTATCTAAAAGTCATCCAAGCGGCGTTGTAGACAAGTACATAGATGGAATGGGTAAGCGGGCGTTCTCATGAACTTCCTATGTATATCAAATGTACATTGACTTCAACTCAAATTGGTATGGTCCAACCAATCATCTCAACCTGGCCCGAGCGTCTGGTCGCAACTTCCTACTTCGGTTTCACCCACACCATGACCAAGGTGCAAACAACAATCACCCTCGCCATCTCATGATTCCTTCAAGTGGTTAATCATAAGCTGATCAGACAACGTCATGAACCTTGCCCAGCGGCCACCTTACAGCACGGTCGACTTCAAAGCGCTCGCCAAAGCTGACCCAGACTTCAAGCAAACATGGCAAACGTGCTCCGGCAAACTTGACTTCCAAGATCCAGCAACGCTCCAGTCACTATCAAAAGCCATCCTCAAAGTCGACTTTGGTCTCGAGCTCTCACTCCCAGATGACAGACTTTGCCCTCCGATACCCAACCGGTGGAACTACGTATCCTGGATCCAAGCTCTGCTTGACTCTACTTCACCAAGCTATACGAACAAGTATGAGCCCGAAAGAGAAGCCATCGGCTTGGACATTGGGACAGGCACATCTGGTATCTACGCGATGCTGTGTATGAAGAGCAGGCCGAACTGGACGATGTGCGCTTCTGATATCGACAAGGTCTCATTTGAATCGGCGGCTGCAAACCTCGCCAAAAACGATCTACTGAGCAGAACAAGAATTCTACAGACTACTTCCACGATGCCATTGATCCCACTGGAAGCACTAGGCACGCAGCAATTGGACTTCACACTCTGCAACCCGCCTTTCTTCACTGACTCTGCCGAGATGGAGAAGTCTCTCAGCGGTGAGGGCAAAGCCACCGGACCCAACGCTATATGTACAGGCGCGAACACTGAGATGGTATGCGCCGGTGGCGATCTGGGCTTTGTCACACGGATTGTTGAGGAATCCCTCGTCCTCCGCAGCAGGGTGAAGTGGTACAGCAGCATGCTCGGCAAGCTCTCCAGCGCAAAAGCCATCGTCGAGCTTCTCAAATCTCACAACATCACGAATTGGGCTGTGGGCGTACTGGAGCCTGGAATCAAGACAGGGACCAAAAGATGGATTGTTGCATGGAGCTTCGATGATCTGAGACCACGACACAGCATCGCCCGTCCATCGGGAGGAAACTTCCCCCACGACCTCCTGCCATTTCCAACGTCTTACAATATCGCACTGCCCTCTTCGTTCACTGGATCTGCCGCCAAGGACAAGGTAAACGACCAACTGTCTGCCCTAGACTTGAAATGGACGTGGGATCCTGCCACAGCGACTGGTGTTGGCGAAGCTACAGAGAATGTCTGGGGTCGAGCATACAGAAGAGCCTACGAACGCAGAAAGAGAGAAGGGCACGTAGAGATTAGAGACACGATCAGCATGAAGACCAAGCTAGCTTTCCGTGTGACGGTAGTGCAATTAGCTGGCGAGGTTGTGCTGGAGTGGCTCAGAGGAGACGACCAAGTCTTATGGGAGAGTTTTTGCGGTTGTGTGCATCGCTGGTTCAAGCAGGCTTAGGTGATCTCTCATGTCGGCTAAGAAACAGGCGTAATCCCAAGAGTTGAGAACCTACTCGGAGGCCTTCAGGAAGAAGTTAAGAGCTTTTGCAGACATATAGAGCTTCTGGGGACTACACTTGCTATGTCGCTTACTTTTCCGAAGTGGTGCATACCTTGTCGGGCGACAGTGCAAACGGGGAAGGAGCAGGCTCCACCCACTTTCCTCACTCTCATCGACTGCAGACCTGCCCACTCTCACCTGCAGCTTTCAATCAACCAAGCTACTGCCTCTCGATTACCAATCCTGCGGTATTTCTTGTGCAAACCCACGGTCTTACTAAATCAACTCCATTCGCAGTCAGTACCCCAGCAGAGTGCGCAGAGTTGTTGCTAACAACAACGCAGCTCTTCAACCGTCTCCCACAAGAACATGTCTCACAACGATCAATCAGTCTATTTCGCCTCTTCGACCGAGCTCGCTGACCTGGGCGCTGCTCGCTTCGACCACGACACCGCCGCCGTGGGCGACAAGGACTATGCCCTCAACTCCTACAACCAAGCGCCCGTCACCGTACAAGCTGGCCGCGCCCCAAAGAGCCTCGAGAATCAGGTCTTCGCCTGGAACACGTTCCAATACACGACCGCCGAGCGCGACGAGAAAGATGAGAGAAAGGGCGATCTACACGAGGGCCAGCTGCACCGCGCCAACCGGGCTGCGCTGGGTGTTCCGCCTCCTGTGATGACCCACGAGAATCGGCCTGCTAGCTACAGCAGTGGAGGCCGTGACGGACGAGGCGGACGAGGCGGACGAGGCGGCAGAGGTGGAGGCGCTGCTGGCAGGAATGATGCGCAGTTTGATGCGCTCTGCGCAGGCAGGAAGCCTGAGGGCAACGCACCGCCGCTGGCTAAGGGCTTTTCGGAGGAGTTGGACAGGAGCATGTTCTGGGATGAGCCTATCTGCTGAGTACGGCATGTCCTTATCAGCCCCATCTCGATGACCATCACTAATCTCTGGTGTAGGTGACGATCTCTGTCGTATCGTGTAATGAAGTCCGGATCTTGTCACAATGTACGACCGTGTTCTGCTTCTGACGTGGTCCCACGTGTGATGCTTCTCCTCGTCAGCCAGTCGACAATACGTTCATCACCCCAGTTAGCGACGGTCTGAAGTGACGAGAACGACCGCATTATATAATCTCGCAACCCTCATACGACGTCGCGGTCTCATATCCAAACTCAAACTCTTTAAAAGATATCACTCGTCGCTTGTTACACAAACCGACAGTACCAGCTGACAAGACAAACTGACCTATAATGGCCATTGCCGGCAGCAAGTCAGGAAAGCAAAGCCGGACCCTGGAGGTAGTCGCAGAATCAAGCGACGCTCGTCGCCACAGATGGGTCCACCTACTTGGTTCTCAGCACTATGAGCCAGTCATATACGATGTTTTGAGCGACGAGCTCCCGAAGTATACGAATAGTCGTGCTATTGACCCCGCAGACATCGTTTCGCACATACGCGAATGCGCCCTCATCCTAGCATCAGCGCCGAAAGTCTTCCTCGCAGCCGTCGAAGGCAACCTGGTAAGTCGAATGATCCTCGACGGCTGACCTCCAAGCAGAATACACAGTCATGCAGCAGCGCGCAAATTGCCAGCCATCGATACATATTCACCTCCTCGCCGATAAAGAGGGTCAGGCTCCATCGCCAGTGCAGTACCTACAGATCCGCGACATGATTGAAGACTATACCAGCGGCTGTCCGTCTGAGCATGCTCACAGACGGACAATATCTCACCGCCCTTCGCATCACTGCAAGCCTCCACCGAAGGTCACCGCAAGTATCTCTCCACCCCTTCTACTGACCGATCGTCTAAGCGTATCATTACACTCAACCGCCTGGTCGCCGGCATTACGTCACGTTGCGCTTAGATTCTTCCTCACCTTTAGTCGACGCCCCTCGCCTACCCACCCTCAGAGGTAGGCTATGCACTCAACGCTCACAAACGCCTCGCTCAGCACCGCGCTCGCCAAAGCTCAAACTACGTGATGAACCTTGTTGAGGATATCTGCACGTACCACTTCCAGACCAACGTCCTCCCTCAGCAATTTAAGATGCACCGATACATCTTTTACCTCATCGTCAGACCCGGCCAAGCTACCATTGCGGAGATCTTCTGTTCGGGACTGTTGCAGTGCTGGGCCGATTTGGGCGGCTTCAGTGCGTATCTAGCAGGCAGGAGTGTAGCTAGCTCGAAGAGAGTAAGATCTGGGGAGTGGGAGAAGTACCTTGATTTAGCTATGGAGATGAGTCCTTTGGAAGGGAACATGAAGGTGTTGAAGGAAAGGGCGGAAAATTGGCGACAGGCGCTGGAGTGGGAAGACGAGACTGAGGATGAAAAGACGGATAAGGAGCCTGAGACGGCATTCGACGACATGGACGTAACTTAGTATCGAGGCTTAAGGCGTTTGGAAATCCGTCCTCTTCTGTACCCAAAAATGTCGGAACTAGGCTCATTGTGATTCAAAACATTACATGTGACAAGTGAAGTGTGAAGTGTAGAAGGTTCGCGATGAATCACGACGAATGTCAAGATTCCCGTTGGTTGAGCCACAGCGCCACACTACAGCCACAATGACTGTTAGCGCATTTTGAGTCAAATGTTCCCCTCCAAAACCCCTCCAGCTGCGACACGCGAGCTGCGCGACCAAGACAAGTCCTTTGAGCCGCTCTGGTAGCACCTCAAAATGTAAGAGAAATTCCAGGGATAGCTTCAAAAACCTGAGCACATGACTTTGCTCTACTCACGTCACACGATCCAAAAGACGTTGCATACACCATCTATCGCTTTATTGTTACCCCGAGCTCGACTAACAACAGCGAACAGCCATGTCAGAACCAGCACCACCTCTGCCCGAGACGGCACCTGCCGCCACATCTGCAGCCGCAACAGCGCTTCCAGCCGATGAAGAGAAAGGTCCCTCCAAGCGTGCGCTCGAAAAGGCAGCAAAGAAAGCTGCCGCTAAAGCAAAGAAAGCCGAACATGCGCTGCGACCGAAGGAGCAGGCGAAGCCCGCTGCCAAAGCTGAGCCCGTCAGCATGTTCGCCGAGGGCTGGCTGAAGAAGATCTACAACGAGAAACCCGTGAAGGACGTCTACACTCGGTTCCCTCCCGAGCCCAACGGCTACCTGCACATCGGGCACTGCAAGGCGATCGCGGTCAACTTCGGGTTCGCGAAGCACCACAAAGGCGTGTGCTACCTGCGATACGACGACACGAATCCCGAGAAGGAGGAGGAGAAGTACTTCACGAGCATCTTGGACATCATCAAGTGGCTGGGCTTCGAGCCGTGGAAGGTCACGTACAGCAGCGACAACTTCGACAAGCTGTATGAGCTTGCTGAAGAGCTGATCAAGAAGGATGGTGCCTATGTGTGCCATTGCTCAAGTACGGCAATACTTCAAGTGGCATGAAGGGATCAAGAGCTAACACCAAGCAGGAGAGGAAGTCAACATGCAGCGCGGTGGCCCCGACAATCGTGGCAAGCGCTACGCATGCGAGCATCGCACACGACCAATCGAAGAGTCCATCACCGAATTTCGCGCCATGCGCGACGGCAAATACAAGGCGGGCGAGGCATACTTGCGCATGAAGCAGAGCCTGACGGACCCAGAGGAGGGCAACCCGCAGATGTGGGATTTGCCAGCCTACCGCGTTGTCGAGAAGAACCACCATCACCGAACGGGCGACACATGGAAGATCTACCCGACATACGACTTCACACACTGCATCTGTGATGCGCTGGAGGGTATCACACATTCGCTCTGCACGGTTGAGTTCCGCCAGAGCAGGATATCGTACGACTGGTTGTTGGAGAAGCTGGACATGAAGGTGCCCAAGTCGGAAGAGAAGGGCCCCATGCAGCGCGAGTATGGCCGTCTCAGCGTAAACGGAACAATCCTGTCTAAGCGTAGAATCTTGATGCTGGTTGAAGGCGCAAAGGTTGGCGACAGAGAGATCCCACCTTCGGTTCGCGGCTGGGACGATCCTCGCCTGTACACCATGGTCGCCTTGCGCCGCCGTGGTATTCCCGCAAAGGCTATGCTCAACTTCGTCGAAGAGCTCGGCGTCACAGACTCCTTCACCGACATTGAAGCCCCACGCTTCGAAGCCTCAATCCGCAAACACCTCGAGCGCACCGTGCCGCGCCAGATGCTGGTCCTTGAGCCCATCAAAGTCGTCATCGAAGACTTCGCCGATGAAGACAACCAGGAAGTCGTCGTCCCGTACGACCCCAAAGGCGGCATCAAGGGCGAGCGTAAGGTCAAGGTCGGCAGCACGATTTACATCGACCGCAGCGATTTCCGCGAGGAAGACGACCCAGATTACTTCCGTCTTGCGCCCAACAAGACCGTTGGCCTGTACAACGTCCCATTCTCGATCCGCGCAACCAGCTTTGAGAAGGATGCGTCTGGCAAGGTCACGGAAATCAAGGCCGTCAAGGTCCCTGCGGCAGAGAGGCCGAAGGCATATATCCAGTGGGTGGATGCCGAGACCGGTATCAAGGTTACAGCGCGCCAATATAACTCTCTCTTCAAGACGGAGTCGCCGAACACATTGAACTGGAAGGACGGCAGTTGGGCTGATGATCTGAGACCGGATTCGGAGGTCATCTTCGAGGATGCGGTTATCGAGCGCGGCTTGAACGACTTGATCAAGGAGAACAGTCTCAACCCGAGTGGCAGCAGTGATGCGCTCGTACGCTTCCAGGCTCTTCGCACAGCATATTTCTGTGTCGATATCGAATCGACTGAAGACAAGATCGTACTGAACCAGATCGTCAGCTTGAGGGAGGATAAGGGCAAATAAGTGGATGGCATTTGGCTAGAGAGCAAGGCGTTTTAGAGGGCGGGAAAGATGAGCCAGACGGCTTCACGACGGCGACGACATTGGACGAGTTTCGAAAATCAACATCTACGTTCACATCGACACATCATGCCATTAAATACTTTTGACTTGGCTTTGTACGATGGTCGAAGATGCTTTCGTTAATGTGTCCCAAACGGAGGCAGTCGGATCATTCAGTAGCACGATCAAAAGAAGACGTGAGCTTTAGAGGCTACAGTGCTTCATGCGGCTTTTTGCTCGGGACTGCGACCTTCTCGATGTTAGAGATAAAGGCCAACAGCGATGTTGAACCATGGGCATATGACCACAGAAGTGGCTGGCTATGTAGTACTTCCTCTCTGTCTCTGTACGATACTTCAATTTACTTCACTTATACACTCCTCATACAGGTGCTCAGCAAGAGTGAAGCTAACCCCACGCGGTAGTCTTCCTGAAGGTTCCTAATCGTGCACGGATCAGGTCGGCGTAATAAGGGCCGACCCTGCATGGCGGGCGGCGACGCATGGCGCAACTCCAACAAAAGTTGGAGGCCACGACATCAACACCACAACCTCCCTTCACCGTCAACATGGCGAGGCTTGTCGATGATCGGCAAATCAGAGAGTCGAGTTTGCATCAGCCGCTACCTTGGCAGCTCCACCTTTACGTCTGGCCCTTCCTAATTGTGTGGCCAGCTTTCTCATCTATTTACTTTCCCAAGGCGCAATACGACCAGTATATCCAGTCGCAAGAATGGACGTTTGTTTGGGTGGCGAGCATTGTTACCGTGCAGTCGCTCGTTTGGCTGTTGACACAATGGAACATCAACCTTAAGACCCTCTTCACCACTACCAAAGCGAACGATATCCGCACCGCCCAGCTCATCAAGGTTCAGCCTATCGAGAATGCTGGTGTTGCAGAGGTCTGCAAGCTGATTCGCGACAACGTTGGTGGAAAGCCGAGTCTCTCGTTCCTTTTCCAGAAGCGCCGCTTCCTCTACGACGCATCGAAGGGCTCGTTTGCCCCGCTCTCCTACGCGCTCGACAGCGACCCGAAGCCACAGCTCAAGACGCTTCAGCAGACCCAAGGTCTCGTCTCGCCCGCCGAAATCGAGCGCATCCAGCAGCATTACGGCGACAATGCCTTCGATATCCCCGTCCCCACGTTCACCGAGCTCTTCAAGGAGCACGCCGTCGCACCTTTCTTCGTGTTCCAGGTGTTCTGCGTGGGACTGTGGATGCTGGACGACTATTGGTACTACTCGCTGTTCACGCTGTTCATGCTTGTCATGTTCGAGAGCACCGTTGTTTGGCAGCGCCAGCGCACACTCAACGAGTTCCGCGGCATGAGCATCAAGCCCTACGAGATCCTCGTCTACCGCCAGAAGAAGTGGCAGGAGGTCATGAGCGACAAGCTGCTTCCCGGCGATGTTGTTAGCGTCGGCCGTACAAAGGAGGACTCGGGTGTTGCTTGCGACATGGTGTTGCTGGAGGGCTCGGCCATCGTCAACGAGGCCATGCTGTCGGGCGAGAGTACCCCTGTACTCAAGGAATCGATCCAGCTCCGCCCCGGCGAAGCGCGCATCGAGCCTGAGGGTCTGGACAAGAACGCGTTCCTGTGGGGTGGTACAAAGGTCTTGCAGGTCTCTCACGGCAACAACGCTGAAGACGACGCGAACACCGTCTCGCGCCTATCCTCTGGTGTACCTCCGCCGCCGGACAGGGGCGCTGTTGGTGTTGTTATCAAGACTGGATTCGAGACCAACCAGGGCAGCCTCGTCAGGACCATGATCTACGCCACCGAGCGCGTCTCTGCGAACAACGTCGAAGCCCTGCTTTTCATCCTGTTCCTTACCGTCTTCGCCATCGCCGCCTCGTGGTACGTATGGCAGGAGGGTGTCAGGCTCGACCGCCAGCGCAACAAGCTCCTCCTCGACTGCGTCCTCATCGTCACCAGTGTTGTCCCGCCTGAGCTTCCCATGGAACTCAGCTTGGCTGTCAATACGTCTCTCGCTGCGCTCAGCAAGTACGCCATCTTCTGTACTGAGCCCTTCCGCATTCCGTTCGCCGGCCGTGTCGATATCGCCTGCTTCGACAAGACGGGTACGCTCACTGGCGAGGATCTGATCGTGGAGGGTATTGCTGGTCTCTCGCTGGGCCAGTCTGGTGTCAAGACAAGCGCTGACGGTGCTCACACTGAGCTCACAAAGGTCAACGAATGCGCCACCCAGACTACCCTCGTCCTCGCTACCGCACACGCGCTTGTGAAGCTCGATGAAGGAGACATCGTCGGCGAGCCCATGGAGAAGGCTACAATCGAGGCTCTCGGCTGGAAGGTTGGAGCCAAGGACATGCTGAACGCTTCGACCACCACCGCCAAATCGCACGCCGAACTCGTACAGATCCGCCGCCGCTTCCAGTTCTCGTCCGCCCTCAAGCGCCAGAGCTCCGTCGCTACAGTCTTGGTCAACAACAGCAGTGGGAAGAAGGTCCGAAGCACCTTCGTTGGTGTCAAGGGTGCGCCCGAGACAATTCGCAAGATGTTGGTCAACGCTCCGCCGAACTACGAAGAAACCTTCAAGCACTTCACCCGTAACGGTGGTCGTGTTCTCGCTCTCGCCTACAAGTACCTCGCTGAGGAGGGTGAGTGGGGTCAGAACCGCATCAACGACCTCAAGCGTGAGCAAGTCGAATCCGATCTCCACTTTGCCGGTTTCCTAGTTCTCCAATGCCCCCTCAAGCCTGACGCTATCGAGGCATGCCGTTCGCTCAATGAGTCTAGCCACCGTGTTGTCATGATTACTGGTGACAACCCATTGACTGCGGTCCATGTTGCTAAGCAGTGTGAGATTGTCGATCGCGAATGCTACATCCTTGACGCGCCCGAGCATGACGAGTCTGGTAAGGCGCTTGTCTGGAAGAGTGTCGATGACAAGGTCAACATCCCCGTGGATCCCACCCAGCCTCTGTCGGCCGACATCATCAACTCGAAGGACATCTGTATTACCGGTTACGCTCTCGCTAAGTTCGCTGGCCAGCCTGGATGGAAGCAGATCCTCCGCTACTCCTGGGTCTACGCTCGTGTATCGCCTAAGCAGAAGGAGGAGATCCTTCTCGGTCTCAAGGAAATGGGCTACACTACACTGATGGCTGGTGACGGCACTAACGATGTCGGTGCGCTCAAGCAAGCCCATATCGGTGTCGCGTTGCTCAACGGTACTCGGGAGGACCTCGACAAGATTGGCGAGCACTACCGCAACACCAAGATGAAGGAGATTTACGAAAAGCAGTGCCAGATGATGCAACGCTTCAACCAGCCCCAGCCTCCGGTCCCTATCCACATTGCCCACCTGTATCCTCCCGGCCCCACCAACCCGCACCATGAGAAGGCGATGCTTCAGCAGGCGCAGCGGAAGGGTCTGACCAACGGTGCGGCAAATGGCTCGACTGATGTCGCTGCGCCTCAAGAAAAGAAGCCCATGGGCATCCAGGAGCAGCTCAGCCAAAAGATGATGGAGTCTGAGCTCGATGAGCTCAACAACGAGCCCCCAACAATCAAGCTCGGTGACGCCTCCGTTGCTGCGCCCTTTACTTCGAAGCTCGCCAATGTCGTTGCCATTCCCAACATCATTCGCCAGGGTCGTTGCACACTCGTTGCCACGATTCAGATGTACAAGATTCTTGCGCTCAACTGCTTGATCTCTGCCTACTCTCTGTCTGTATTGTACCTTGACGGCATCAAGTTTAGTGATGGTCAAGTCACCATCTCGGGTATGATGATGAGTGTTTGCTTCTTGTCCATCTCCCGTGCAAAGGTTCGTGCTCCTCCCTCCACTTCCCACATCAATCATACTAACTCTCCCAGACCGTCGAGGCCCTCTCCAAGGAGCGTCCCCAGCACAATATCTTCAACGTCTACATTATCGGCTCTGTCCTCGGCCAGTTCGCAATCCACATCATCACACTCATCTACGTATCGCAATACGTGCAGCGCGTCGAGCCCAAGGACCCGAACCCCGATCTCGAAAAGGACTTCGAGCCCTCCCTCTTGAACTCCGCAATCTACCTCCTGCAGCTCATCCAGCAAATCTCCACCTTCGCAATCAACTACCAAGGCCGCCCCTTCCGCGAATCCATTCGCGAGAACAAGGGCATGTACTGGGGCCTGGTCTCCGTCTCCGCCGTGGCGTTCTCCTGCGCTACTGAGTTCATCCCCGAGATCAACGAGAAGCTTAAGCTCGTTCCGTTCACCAGCGACTTCAAGTTCATGATCACTGTCGTCATGGCTGGAGATTTCATTGCTTGCTATGTTATTGAGAAGGGGCTCAAGCACTTCTTCAGTGATAACAAGCCTAAGGATATTGCGGTTCGACGACCGGATCAGCTTAAGCGTGAGGAGGATCGTAAGAGGATCGAGGAGAAGGAGGCGCAGGAAAAGAAGAATAAGGAGGCTGAGGAGAGGGCACAGAAGATGGGCGTGGGTCAGGTCGCGGCTGCTGGTGTCAGGGCTGCCGGACAGAGATAAGAGAGATATGAGAGTTGGTTTGGGGTCCATAGAACGTAGACTGCCTCTGTAACGAGGCGTGTAGTAATAGCATGTTTCTTCGCTCGCTGTCTGGACGCCTCGCTTTTGCATTCTTTCGCACTCGTCACGTGCTGCGACTGGACTGAGACGTATAAATATGCTGCCTTGCCGACTTACCCGCTCTCGACACGTTGGTAAACTTCCCGTTCAAAAGTACAAGGTAAGATTACATGCCCTTCTGCCCTCTGCGCGCCAAAACCAAAATAGACATTCGACCCAGACAATGTCTTCTCCTTTGCTCAAAGTGGGTCTTATGATCTGCCATGTCTGCTTCGCATCGAACGAACGTGTCAGACGTTGTATGTCTGTTCTGCTAGTTTGCAAAAATCACAAGGTGTCGCGGAGCATACAGCCCTGCGGAGCATCTCATCACATAGGCTTGCAACCACGGAGCCTGTGAGCGCACGGCTACAAGCTCCCATACAGGGCGGAGCAGGCGATACTATATTCCGATGCTCCTCTATATAGTTTCAACCACTTGGTCTTCTTACGAAACCAGTGGTCCAATTCATTGATCACCTGAACATGCTTTGAGAAGCTCCCTTCTCCTCCACACAAGGCTCTTGGAAATGCTTTCTTTCGGCATCTGGTTCCCTTCAATGATGGCAGAACCGGCTGTTGGCGTACCGCTCAAGGTCTCAAATTGCGGAGACTGAAGTCTTATGGCTCTTGACTCTTTTTCTCTCGAAATTACGGCGGGGAGTGTCCTGTTTGCGCCTGTTATCTCGCCAAAGATGCATGAAGAGTGATGCATGTCTGCCTCTCTTCCTTCTGAAATACAAGATATCGCAACTCTATCCTGCCGACTTCTTCGATTGGCAAGTGAGGCTACAACATGCTTGCGCTTGCCAACTTTTATATAAGTGCGTGGCTGCCTGTGTTACAATCTGCTATCATCTACTCCAGTTTTTTATCGAAAGGGGATATCGAATACCAATGTGCTGTCCTCTCTGCGGTCTGAAAATCTCAACCCAACTTTGCGATGTATGCGCTACTTCTCGACCTCAAAATTATGCACGTCCAATGACATGTCTGCGTCGGCTTTTCTGAAAGACTGCAAGAACATCCGTAATGTCTACGCTTATTTCCTTTCTTTGTGACGCACAACTGATCTTATAAGTAAGCCGGTCAATCTTATGCCGTCCTGCTCTCTGCACTACAGTGAAGCGCAAACATATCACATGTTTGCGCTTCGCTCTGTCCAAAATCCAGTACATCAGGCTGCAAAATATACGTCTTCCTGCTCGGAATTGGAGTCTGCAGCGGCCTATGTCTCCTGTCCTTTTTCAATAAAAGTATTACACGATTAAGGCGTGTCTTGCCGCTGCTCTCAAACTTGCTCCGAATGTGACTATGCTGTGTGTTAGCGCCTCGGAGATCTCTTTACTCAGCCTTGGCTAAGCACTTGGGGTATATAAAAGCGCCAGTATCGGTAGTTGAAGCTCTGTCATCTGCTCGGACATCTCCAATTTGAATTGAACGTGAACAGGTTCTATGGTTGGCTCCCTCTGAAGGTCTTGAAAGAGAACGGGATTCTCGAAATGTCTGGTCCTTCTTGTTGTGCAAACGCAACAAATCTAAGACAAAATGCCCAGTTCTGCAAACTCAGATAAAACTAAGCAGTGACTTATGTCTCGTCGTTTTGCCTCGTCAGCGATACCAAGAGGAGATTTCAGACTTCGAATGGACTTGCGATCCGTCTTATGTCATCCTTGCCTGAACTGACTGCTACAATGCTCAATTCTAATCGCAAGTCGGTGTATGCGTATCGCCTCGATTCTGCATCAATGGAGTCTCATGTTCGCGCCTTCTGCGCTGCGCCCAATGACGCAGGAGCTACAGGCGCGCTTTCTCTTCCACGTGCCTGCGCCATTCAGTCATAGGTGCATGGCGTGCGGTCTCTGCATGCGAGGGCATATAAATCACCCAGTCCCATCTGTGTTGCTTTCCTTCATCTCCTGTCTTCTGCATGTCATCACAAAACTTCAGCGACACCGTGACGCGCTCTCTGTTCTGAGAGGCATCAAATTTCCCCCATGTCTGCGTCGTCTCTCTGTTCGGAATGGAACTTGGGAGGAACGATTCTGCCTTCTTTACTTTCATTGCACAAGACACTGATCGTCGTGACTGTGCCCCGCGAGGACTTCCTAGAATTGCACCCAATTCAAGCCGATATCGATATTGTACACGGCGGTCCTCTTTCTCCACGGCGGTGCTATGAATATCTCTCAGAGCCGGTCTTTCTCTTATTTCCATTTGCAAGCTTTGAGTCGTTGCTTGAAACACTTCAAGTTCTCGGACATGACTTCCTGTACAAAACAATGGGTGACATCGCGTATGTCTGTTCCTCTCTTCTGTCCAGCCTATCGTCGCAGCACTGCCATGTCTGGGCCTCTTCTATCTGGGTAATCTGAGTGACAGAGCTCGCAGGCAGATTTCCGTGTGTTGCTTCCAAAACGTTGTTTGAAGCATCTGCTGATCATTTAACTTTTGGTCTGCCATGTCAATGGCGTTTGGAAACGCGAATAGACACAGACACCTCCGGCCAAGCTCCCGCATACATCTCCTGCTCGGTTGAGCTGGAATTTTCCTCACTACACAATTACACAATGTGTAACGCTTCTTCATTAAAAGGCAGGCTCCTGCTTGACATGTTGGCGTCGTTCTTCTGTCCAAAGTTGTGGGACTCGTCACCGATGTCTTCGCCCTGACCCAAAGCCATGGCCACTCTCTCACATGCTCAAAAGAGTGTTTTGCACTTTAAGATTTGTCCTGCCGGCTTTTGTATCTACCATATCCAGAGAGGATGGCGTGACTCAATATGTCTGCAGCGTCGGCCGAAATCTCCAGTAGCGAGCTCAGCTGATTTTGTTCGTCCGAGTCATCCTGCTGTAGTGTGAAGCTTTGAATACTCCGGTAGAAGTACGCGTGTTCTCTACTTCTCGACACTTTAGCCGTATGTTTGCAGGCTGAGACAGAATCCACCAATAGGTGCAATGTCGGCGATGGCTTGACTGCGGTGCTTCGGAGACAATGATCGCCAGCAAGCGGGACATAGTAGAGTCAGGTGGTTTTCTGCCCCTGCCATCAGTCAGAACAGCTATGCCGTGGTATGATACGTCTCTGATATGCCCATCTTTTGCTGCTGGACAATGGCGCTGCGGCTGGTCAAGCCTGACATTCAAGGTGGCGCGTGTCGTCGTTGCTTCTCTAGAACTCGATTGCAGCAAAGAACGCGGACTCAGGCCACCTCAAGACGGGACATCGTATGTTGACGTTCGATTCCCATGAGTCGGCGCGTTCCACTTCGTATCGAAACGGTCGCGAACATTCCCTTTCCGGCCACATGGCATCCGGATTAGGCAAGCTCGGACCTAATGCGGCGTCGGGCGCTCATTCGGGGCTCAAAAGTTGGCATGCACGTCTCGAAGCACTCGAAATCAAGTTTTGCGCAGCGCTCGACAGAAGTTCAAGAATTGCTGTTTCGAGAAAGTGTGATGTAGCGACACTGACGACGATTCCGTGAGATGATGCTGAGCGTCGTCAAAGAAGGTCGTTTTGCGGAGGATCCGGTGCGGGATGACGCACTGGCGCGAATGGGCGAGTCTGGCCGCGGACGCGCAAGCCGCGACTTCCATGAAGCTGGAGACAGGAACGTCACAACAACACACACGTCAACATGCTTTCTTGCCTGAATCGTTGTGCCCTCGGTGTTGTATCGAGAGGTCTGGTCACTGTGCATCATCAAAGGATGGCCTCGTTCTCAGTCAAGTCGCTCGACCATGTGGTCATAACGGCTAAAGACATCCCGACGACTATCGAATTCTACACGAAGCGATTGGGTATGAAGCACGAGGTCTTCAAGGCTAGTGGGGGCGAGCGTCATGCTCTGAGCTTTGGGAATCAGAAATTGAACCTCCATCAGTCTGGGAAAGAGTTCGAGCCAAAAGCCCAGCATGTCCAGCCAGGCTCTGAAGACCTGTGCTTCATTACAGACCACCCAATTGATGAGGTTCTGAAGAGCTGGCAGTCGAACAACATCGAAGTAAGGCATCTACTATGCGTGGTCTGTGCAGAATATACTGATCTTCTCCCGGAGGTCTTGGAAGGCGGGAAGGTTGTGGAGCGGACGGGAGCTGTGGGTAAATTGAGAAGCGTGTATTGCCGTGATCCAGATGGCAATTTGATTGAGTGAGTATCCAGCTGTTAAGATGCTGCGTGGCTGACAAGGTCTAAAAGAGTGTCGAACTACGTGTAGTGTAGCCTGGAGGCATTCACGGTGCCCACGATGTCTGCCTTATGCACTGGAGAAGTATGAAATATGTAAGATTTGCGAAAACTACGACATCCAGCCTCTTGTCGACCTATGCTCCGGCCTTGTATCATACAAATCCACAAATGTCATCGAACGAGAATGGGCTGACCTTCTCCTTGTTCTACGAAGAGGCGGGCATTCCAATGCAGCGTCGTAGTTGTCAGAAATATCGGCTCCATGGCTATGGACCTCTTTGATTGGTGGTGTTGCTTCGTCCGTCAAAGAGGACGCATGCTCTGAGCTCAATTCGCCTTCGTTCAACAGAGATGGTTAATGCACAGCAGATCTTTCTCTCCTTGCCCTCCGTCGCTCCAGCTCATCCATATCTCTGATATAGATATCCGTCGCGTGGCCCTGAGACTTTTAGTGTCGCTCTTAACATCTGATCATGCTTCAGGCATCGCATCGAAGTCTAGTTCTGGATTCTGGCCAAGCGTATAGAAGCCGGCTCTTATCTTGCCAGCTCGTGCACGTCGCAATCTCTCTGAATGCGGTAGCAATTCCGAACCGTCAGTCTCCTGAGCGAGAGACTCTTCTTCGGAGTGTTTGAACTCCAGATCGTCACAACTTTCAAGGAGCGACAGCTCACGAAGACGCTCTTCAACTTCCCAATCCTTGCGCATTACCGTTGTTCTCGAAGACTCTGGTCTGGGCATGCAATCAAGCCTGCTTGGTTTCGGTGCCTCCTCACGTTCGAGGGCCTCACGAAGCACTGTTGATCGTATCGAAGCATAACCCAAAGGCCGAGCAAAGCTTTGAGCCAGACCAGCATGTGCTACAAGGATCATGCCTTCCTCTTGTGGCTCTATGTGTGGTGTTCGCGTATCAAAAGATGGATTGAGAGCTTCGAGATGTTTCTTCTCCGTCAAAGTTTTCCGGTTCGCATGAGTGCTGTCGGGCCATTCCCCTTTCTCCCCTTCCGTAACTTGCAGGCCAAAGATTTCTCTGACTTCGTTGACGCAGACCCATATGCTGGCATCGGAAGTATCTACTGCTTCTGCTCTCATGTAAAGGGCGTTCTTTGGCGTGATTGGCAGATCGCCATGCTCGAGCCAGACTGGGACATGTTCGGAGGGCGTCTCGATCTAACCTGCTTGCAACTCCGAAGTGTCGATAGTCCACTTTCTGGCACGGGTGACCCTACTTTCTTGTCCATTATGTATTGGTGCACAAAAAGGATGTGCTTGCAGTGTGGTCCCTACACCTTAGTCAACATCCTCTCGAGGGCCAGACTGGTAAAGGGAAGATGCGTGCCTTTGCTTTCGAAGACAGAGCTGAAATTTGTTAACAATGTCGAGCTATTGGTGTCTGTAAAGTGTGTACGCAAATTGCCATGCGTGAGATCTTGGCAAGCGAAAGGAAGCGGTGCTCGTAGGTTTCCTATCATGAGAATGACGACTGAGCACCTTTGGTGGTCGAATGTTGCGAAGACAACATCGTCAACCACAATATACAAGTGCTTTGGTAATTCACGGCGAATGTAAACTTTCCTGACAGGCAAAAATGTCTCCGGCTGCCTTCTGGGTGTCATGTTGGCTACGTGATTGGTGTGTTTGACAGCTGGGAACCTCGACACAAGTTCTCAAAAACTGGTGTTATTCTTGTCGCAGTGACTTTACTGAAACACTTGGCTGTGGGCCATATCGAGAAGGAGTCATCACAGGGTCTTCGCTTCCAGATGGAACCATGGTTCTACTGCTTGTTGCCTGAACTTCAGGGTCTTGACATGCTCCACGGTGGTATCTACCTGTTCCATGCAGTGACCTTTTGCGTCCATATCCTATGAGATTTACGAAATAAGCCGTACTTGCCATATCGACTTACAGACAGAAAGGTCGATAGATGCCAAGCAGATTATCAAGCATGCAACATGTGCTGACACAACAACACCGATGTATGCAACATAATTTGTGTGCGCCGCCATAGAGGCGCGTCGCACGAGTTTATTACACAGTTATGTCGACCCGGATGCTGCCCGACGCTTGAATCTCGGTATAAGTAGCCGCGGATCTCAACGCCCAGAAGATGCAGTCGTGTGATGCTGTCCTCCTCAGGATGAAAACGCCTCTTCAAAGAAGTCGATACTGCGCAACCCAAGACGCCGTCTCACAGCTGCTCGCACACTGTCGTTGAAGCCTCCCGGTCCACATACCGTGACTGCCATGGCCCCGACTTGCACCAGGATCTGGTCATCGACGATCTTTTGAGGGTCGCATCTCTGCGAAAAGATCTGAGCCTTAACAGACAGAGGTAACGACTCTGCTGCTTGTGAAGTCGACCGGGAAACGTACAGCTGTAAATGTACGATGTCATAGCAATCTGGCACAGCTGCGAGCTCCTCGAGCCAAGGATATATCCACTCCACGGCCTCGATAGTCGGAATGCACCAAACTAGTACGATCTTTCTCGTGGCCGAGGTGTTGTGCTTATACCCCGCAAGCAGATGTCGCACGAACGAGAGTTGGTATGTGATGCCGGCACCAGCGGCAAAAAGTAAGACGCTACCATAAGAGTCCAAGCTATGGTACCCACCGTAGGGTCCTTCAATGGCACCCCATAGCTCGACGTGGTCAGCCTTGGCCTTGGAGGCTCTGTTGTACAGTGAGCGGGTCATGCCCGTTCGCGCGCGCACGATGCACGAGATCGTACTTGGCCCTTCCTGGATCGTGAGGTCTTCCACACTCAAGGGTAGATTCTCAGAGTCTAACCTAGCGTAGCCGGACGAGCTGTGCCAAGCTATGGAAAATGGGTGTTGAGACAAGGGCGCTATCCTAGGCAGGTATATGTATGTGTGTGACCCTGGTTTGACGTGCCACGATCGTGGTAGCAAGAAGGTGATACGAGTCGCTTCTCCAGGTAAAGCCTCGAGAGTGACCTTTGTCCAATTGCGTTGCTTCCAGGAGAAGTTGTAATGTGCCACCCTCAGTATTCTTACTGCAGGTTCCAGTGCGAGCAGAGTGATAAACAGGTACGCCCAGGGAAGTTGCGGGAGAGCGTGCTTCGCCATGTGGGAGTAGGCACCGGATATTGCGACTACGATGCCGATGCGGTGCAAAGTCAGAAATGTGTCGTAGAAGGCTCGACGAAGTGGCCCAAGGGACTGTAGCAGTAAAAAAACAAAACCGATGAATCCGGCGAGACCCCACCTGTAGGACACTGATTGTTCGATGATCCACTTGATGTTGCTCCACCCACTTTGCCCTCGATAAGTGACGCGGTATGTGTTGTACATGAATGCGGCAACGTGAGCCATTGATTCGAGGATGACCAGTCGAGCGGCCCAACGGTGGAAGAGGTTGAATGTATCGTAGCTGATGCCAAGGATCCAGATGAACGGATTGTTACGAAGCGCAAATATGACTGTGATGATGAGGTTGAAAGCTGCTAGGGCGCCGCATCGACCTCGAAGCTCCGCAAAGCGTTGTTCCGTCCCTCTTTCTGGCACTGCAAGACAGTAGGCGAGGTTGCTCGCAATGTAGACCATGATCACCAGGAATTGTGGCCTTGTGGGCAATTTCCCAGCGCTGACGCTATTCGTGACACGAAGCTCACGACTATGACGATCGCCCACAAGCGGAGCATACAGAAAGTATCTCTTCAGTGCTCCCAGTATTGAGTATCTGTCTCTCCTCCAGAAGTTCTGGCCTTTACAGGATTCGACGACCGAGACAAGACGGCGGTCGTTCCGTACGTAAATGAACGCTCGATGTGCGAATGCAAGAGCGAATGGAAGTAGCAGTGTCGCTATCAAGATATTGACGTAGAAGTAGTTTGTAGGCTGATCTACCCCTGTGAGTCCATGACTGAATTTAAAGGGGTCCAAGTTCGAAGACGAAGCGTTTGCGTGAACATCGTTAAAATTTGGCTCGCCCGAAATGAATGAATCGTCCTCATGGGCCATGGTGGAATAAGCGAGTGTGTGGCCGTCCGCCCGCGAAATGCTCTTGTTGCATGTGTAGTAAACCCTCGATGTATCGCTGATCAGTGAGCTCACCAGGTGCGAAGTTCTTATCAAGATGTTGACTTTGATCGAGATTCTGCGGAGTATTTGACGATTTCCAGTGAGCGGAACGGCACGGGGATAATTGAATCCAGGTTGATCTGCCCCCGTGGTTTCATAGATAGCTAAAGGTTGAATGAGTTGAGCGTCAGCTACAACGCCACGTGGAAGTTTAGTCGTGTATATGGATGTGTACTGGAGCGTGTCGGTAGATCGCGGATCTATATAACAATGACTGAGGCGCAAAAGCGGAGGCCCGTAGCTCACGAGGCGACGTTAATGGTACGATCTTGTGGCTTGCTTGTGACATCTCACCTAAGCCAACCAGGGTGTCCAGACCAGTCGCCATTACTACTTGAGCTTCTCTCAAGAGAATCGGGTCATCCTTACCGCCTGCATACAGACAATGCGAGTAAGGCTGGTCAGATTCACTAGCACGACTTGCGCAGGACACGGTATTATCGGGCCAGAGAAGGCGCAGGCTGGCACTTGTGTGGTACAGACAGCTCATGTGTGTCGCAGTGGCTGCAGAGTCAGTCAGTAGCGTGTTGGACTAGTGTGTTACACTCTCAATCGGGTCCACAGAGCCACAGTGCTCTCATGAAGAAGTGATAGCATTATTCGGCATCTTTTCGCGAGCGTATGAGTCGGACTCTGTCAGCAGCGGTGTATGCCATGCACTCTCGGCATGCATCAGCGGCTCCAGAGTCCGTCTTCTTGGAAGGGCAGGTGGTCGATGTTTCCTTGGGTGAACGTAACGGTTTCGGTCACGAAGAGGCTGTCGATAAACGATGGAAGAGAGCAGCAGGTCAGTCTGCTTGGTCCGAACAATTCCGTTGCACAAAGCAAATATTGTTGACTTCGATCTTTAGTCCGGCCTCCAGGTCCGCGGCTACCGGTGAGCATCGGACTGCAGCCGATCCTCAGTTCTTCTTCGATCAGATCATACGAGAGCAATGCCACTGCCATGACGGCCATACTACCGGACTGAAGTGCATCTCTGGGTGGTCGCGCACTGCAACGAGCCAAAAGATAAGAGACAGCGTTGTCATCCCCGCTTTTACTTTTCGTCTGATGCAGCGACGTTGGGCCAATGTAACGATGCTATGCCTGAGTCCTCAGGTCGAAGTGTAGAGCGTATGCTGACCCGGTGGAGAAAGCGTACCATTGTATGAGCCGAGAGTAGCCCGCTTTGCATGAGCTCGGAGATCGGAGAGCTCGAACGCCGTTCGCATTGCGAGCCTGAACTCCAGGGTCCAAAGAAGGCGTGGTATACACAGCAGCTGTCCTTATTATCAGGAGTATGCCCAGTAGAGGTGAGCAACGGCCCCGAAGCAGCGTTGCACAAAAATCCCCACCAAAGCCGAGGCTGGATGTCAAAAGGCTGCAGACTCCGCTCTGGGCTGTACGGCGATCGAGGCTATCATTGTGGCACGCTCCCCCAGGTTGCTGAGAGCAATGGCAATAAGTGCTCCTCCTGAGATGTAACCCTAATCACAATAGCTTCGCTTGAAATATTCGAAGGACCGTAGACCGTATTTGTTGGCAATGCTGGATCACGCTGAAGAATGTGTATCTAGATTGAGAGGGTCCCGATTTTGTTGATCTGGTGTCGGAGGTTGTCGTGTCGTCTGTATTGAGGTGTGCATAGTCCCTACGTCATCGTTGTTGGCCAAAATATAAGGCAGGAAGTAGCGACCACACAAGTCGATGCCTTCAAATTCGCTTGCAAAAATTCAAAGACATATTCACCCATATTCTGCAGACGCCTTGCAAAACTTTTGGAAAGTTCATGGCTACCCCTCGTCGCGCACACGTAGGCGAAGCATGCTGTTGCGCCTCCAGAACCACGGTGCTCAATCGCCTTACGGCGTCGCCGTTCGGTCCTCTTTCGATGCCTTCTGCATCCGCTTCATCGTCTTCCTTCTCTTCCAAACTTCTACGCTGCTGATGCAGACCCACCAAACAACGAACAGCAGTCCAAACGCAATGCTCCAACCGATGCTCTCGGTCGCGAACCACACAAAGAGGCTAAGCGCCGTCTTCAGCCCTTTATTATCCGTGTCCCACATCTGTTTGGCGCCGATGATGACTTGCATTGCGCTGAGAGCCACGCTGAACAATGCAAAGATGAACAGCACCACAGGGAAGAACCGCTGAAAGTATGCGGTATAGCGCGACTCAAAGCGGTTGAGATGCCAGCGACGGAGGTGTATCGCCGAGTGGAAGTTCAGTGCATCCAGCTGGAGTAGGCCGTAGCGCCAGCGAGAGCTCACAGCCTTGTTTGGGACCGAGTCGAACGCAGAGATGAAAGCGACAAAGGCCTCGAAGGTCAATTTACCATTGCAAGTTGGCAACAGATCGTGGCGACGAGCGAGGTTGAAGTCAGAGCGTCGTTGAACCAGATGTGCGTAGGTTCTGAGAAATCCCAGAGATGTCGCTCTCAGGCGCTCGCGCTCCTCGAGGCCATCCCGCTCAGCAGCCCCATCATACAAGTACTCCCAAAAGGCGTACGAAGTCAGGTATGCGGGTAAAGGCTTCATGTACACAATTCCCTCTACCCACACGCAGTGTACCTCAGGATCCTCTGTGATCCTAATTGTCCTGTCAAGCACCAACTGCTGACTGAGAGACACGATCTCTGGTGAAGGGCCTACCCAGCAGAGCTTGTCGCCCAGAAGGTTCAGCTGTGGCGCATCGAGGTCCTTTATGCAATACTGAATGATGTTTGACAGTGCATCTAGGTGGATCCGGGGCGCATCAGGCAGCGTTCGATCAGCCGTGCGATTTCGAAGGCAATGCGGCTTCTCCGGCTCCTGCAGATACTCGAGATCGCTGCAGAGCTCGTCGCATCTCGCAAAGGGCACTCGATGTCCCGTCCACAGCTCTTCTGCGGCTGTACTCGAGCGCGAGAACGTTGCTGAGCCATCCGGCGAAGTTGCTGGAGTGATCTGGGCTGGCTGCGCCATGGGCTGAAGTCGTGGAAGGTGAGCCTTGAGCGTACAGACTGTTGCCGCAGCGATGGCAGGTCAGCAAGTCGTTCAGATACGCCTGACTTGCAGATACGGGTTGCATGCAGGGCATGCAGATGCTGTACAACCCAATTGGTTGCCGGAGCAAAGCCACCACCACGGTAACAACGACGATCTCCAGCTGAACACAGCCCACCTCATCACGCCAGAATAGGTAATTGGAGTCGACGTTATCGCGGTCATTTCCTGACCTCAACATCAAAGTAAGCAGTCGCAAAGCTCCGTAGCTCCCAAAGCTGCTTTGCAACGATTTGGAGACTACTTTGAAAGGTGACACAAGGTAGGGCGTGCAGCCTGTAACGACACCTATCCATCCCTACCAAGTGCACCTTACGCAACTTCGGCTTGCGTGGCTACTAAGAGCCCTTTGATGTTCGAGCTCACGTCTTGGTGATGGCCCCTCGCACCTCCCTTTGCGAAGCTCTGAAGCCACCAGAGATCGACCCTTTTTACCATTTCAGCCTCGGGACAAACGAAACTCTGCTCAACGAAACGATGCATGAACAGCGGAGATGGATCGCTATTAACAACAGACAGCGGCCTAAGGTGTGGATCCTGACCTTAATGCGAGCCTGAGCGATTGGGCGTTCGTTTTCCACCAAACATGCGACGTTGTTGGCGTTTCAAGGGGCGCAGGGCCGAAGACGAACACCAGCGACCCAACGAGCGGCCATGCTCCCTCATTATCTGGAGGCCGTTTGACACGCTCGGTCCATGCGATCTCCAGACCGCTTCCAGCCTTGCCACATGAAGAGAGCGTGGGTTTCAGAGGCTTGTGAAAGCACACTACATCCACACACTCACCTCCAGCGACCAACATTGCTAAACGCAGTGCTCTGTCGGCATCGCTGCATCCGCGGAACGAAGACAAAGATAGGCATCGGAGACCGCAGCGACCACAGGCTGGTAACAGATGGCCTTGCGTCAGACGTACAGCTACGCGGAAGAGTTTCGTGGTCACGGATGTGCGCTGCGCCGTGCACCCTGTGGGAAATGGGGCCAGGCGTTCGGCCCTAAGCGTGGGGTTGCCCCCTGAACATTATATACACCGGTCACCGCAGGTCGCACGACGGCATAAACAATCTTCCTTTTCTACGCCTGGAGCGATCCTTACTTATACAAACATTGTTTCCTTGATATAAGCCTTGCATCTTGAAAAGAGGCTGTTTGCATCGTTACCTCGACTTGAGCACCTCAACTTGAACAACTTCAGTTTTTGACTTGGTTCCATTCCGTGGCCCTTTGCAACTTCAAGTACTGAAGTTTTGTTCTGTAACAACTTCACATATAAACGATGTCGTCATACACACAAACACCACCGATGGGCTTACCAACGTCCCCTCGAGCAAATCGCCAAATGCTTTCTCCGCTCGATACATCGTTCCCGTTGCAAACCTCCACACAAGGTTCCACACCATCGTCATCCTCAGAAACCCTCGCAAGTCACTCAGAGCAAACAACAACGCACACACGACTCCGGAGTCGAGACTCACTCATTTTCGCCAACGCAACGATCCCTCTGAGCCCAGTGTCATCGACATCAAACGACTCCACAACAGATGGGCTACTTGACGGTCTGACTCCACGCAAACGCAATGGCCTGGTTCGTTTCTTCTGCTGCTTCGGGCGTGAAGAGCGTACGAGGAGGCGGGTCATGAGGGAGACGCAGTTCGAGAAAGTGGGTGAGAAGTGCCACTGGACTGAGTACTGAGCTCCACCATGGACTACGTCACCTAATCGCTGCAGCAGCTTGGGCGATATGGCCTTGACACGACGACCAACCTGTGGGCCTCCATTTTGCAACGACATTGATTAGGCTATCCACACCTTCTATTCTTCTTGTACCTATATCCACGGGCAGACATACGCCCACCTTCGAGACAATCATCAGTCTCTTTCATTTGTATATGTGTATATAGCGTTGGCGTTGCAGGTTCTTAATTGCGTCTCCTTCTTCGACGACAAGAGCCATCAGGCGTACCAAAATCGAGACAATGCACACCGCTCCACAAGCTTCCTAAGTCTTGCACGTCTTGTTGTCACTGTCTTCTTCAGCCATCTCTGCTCATGCACGTAGGCCTACTCTCGCGACTATGTTAGGCACATCAGTCAAGCAAGCTCATGTCGCAACCACTGCATCACACCACCCCTTTCTGCCACGCTTCCTCGTCTCACTGAGTCCCTCCAGCCACTGCCGCCCCGACTCATCCCTCCCGACTCGTGACAGCGTCTTCTTCGCAATCACCCTGTGCGCCGCCGCCAACCCGTCCTCCAGCACCTTCAGCCCATACTTGTCCGCCGGGAGTACCTGCTCGTTGCACTCAAACCCAATCTTCAACCACACCGGCGGAACCAGATCTCTGTCCTGCACCGCATCCTTCAACCACCTCACAAATACACCCGCGACCTCTTCCACCTTCCTCTTCCTCTCAGTCTCTCCACTCGCGGGGTCCAGACCAGCCACAAGATACCAAAAGCGGTCCGTAATATGCTTCTCGAATGTCTGCCACTTAACCTCGAACCTCCTCAGCTTGGGAAAAGCACCCTTGACAATCCAACTATCAGAGACAACACGCGCCCACATCCCGCACGCCTCGTCAGTCTCCGCACCAACGAAATACGAATCCGTGACGCCACAGTACTCCCGACTGACCCGCGTCACTGAAGTCACCTGCCTGGACGGAAAGGACGAGAGGGTGAGGTGCAGCGGCAGACGCTCGTCAACCTGGAACCGCTTTATGCTCCAGGACAGGCGGCGACCGGACGGCAAACTGATAGTAGTGGCGCGGAATAAGATTTCCTGGGCTTCGTTGCGTAGTTGGCGGTTGGAGAGGAAGAGGGGTAGGTAGGGGTGTGGTTCGCAAGGTCGGGGCGGCCAGTATTTCTCGGCGCAGAGGTGCCATTGTGAGATGGCTTTGCAAGTGGGTCGGTGGTATGAGAGAGTGTGTGGGAGGAAGTGGAAGTAGACTAAGTCGCGGAGTTCGCGTGTGAGGGAGAGGAAGGGGAAGGGTGTTCCTGGTGGGTCGGTCTTGGGTATCATGGTCGGCCGTGTGGGCGTAGGGTTTGGCCAGTAGGAGTCAATGAGGATACCGAGCGGTGCCGTTGCTTGTGTCCACTTGTCGCACTTCACCATGGTAGATTGAGGTTGATTGGGAAACTTCGTATTCGTGCCTTTGATATGTGGCCGCTGTAGACATCATGGCGGCCGTTACTTGGTATTGTATACGTCTTGATACTTTGAGTCAACATGGGGTCTACGCGATATGTTCTTATGTTGTCATACTATCGAAACCGCTACAGCGTGGGCAGTGTATCGTGATGGAGATTGAGTCACCAGGACGATTTTTGATTGGTTGATACCATACTTTTGAGGCTGCTGCGCCCTTCTTCGGCCTTATTGAGAAACAGTGTGATTCAAGATGTGGCTGTGCTGTAGCGAGGAGCCCCGCTGCGCTCAAGTGAGTAGGTCAATTGGCTGTTGGTTTGGCTGTAGATGTGTACTTGTGCTTGCAAGTCAAAGAGAGATCATGATGAGCTAAGCGCCGTGGAAGGAGCTGTGAAGCTCACCCGGCCGGTTCGCCGAGAGCTGTTCGTGACATGCTCATAAGCTATAACGATCAGACGAGTATGTCGTGTGTTTTGTTGGAGACCTTCAGGACTTTGCGGGATGCATAGAGCAGAATTCAAGTCGCGCCGGGCGAAGGGTCGTTTAGAGTTCAAGTCGACAGCAACGTTTTGAGCGGGGCTGACAGCTCGCCGTGTCTCCGACGA
Organism: Didymella pomorum; assembly: GCA_022225945.1. NCBI lineage: Eukaryota > Fungi > Ascomycota > Dothideomycetes > Pleosporales > Didymellaceae > Didymella > Didymella pomorum. Next base: position 133,601 of record JAKJXN010000036.1, on the reverse strand, counting down.
CAGGAAGGAGCACTGACCGGCTTGGCGGTCGCGATGCTGTCACGCAAATCTCTCAGACTCCACCATCACCATCTGCATTCAAGCAAGTTCATCTTCCTTTGATACCCATCACATTCATCATGTTCGCTGCCAGGAACGCTTTCGCTCAGGCCCAGCGCCGCGCTTTCTCTGCGTCGGCCCGCCAGGTACGCTCTCTCCGCAGCTCCGAGGCTGTTCAACAGCTTTTTGCAGCTGCGCGGATACCCCAATGGATGCCATTGAGGATGTCTATTCTAATACAGTAATCGCAGTCCTCCAAGGTCACCGTCCTCGGTGCCGCCGGTGGTATCGGTCAGCCGCTCTCGCTCCTCCTCAAGCTCAACCCTCGCGTCAGCAAGCTCTCTCTCTACGACATCCGCCTCGCCCCCGGTACGCCAATTGCTGGTCCATCTGCCATTGAAGGCTCACTAACAACATTGCAGGTGTCGCCGCTGACATTGGCCACATCAACACCAAGAGCGAGGTCCGTCACCTATACAGTCTGCTACTGGCTGGGCCCGTAATTGACTCACTTAGGTCCGCGGCCACGATGCCACTCCCTCCGGTCTCGCCGAGGCCCTCAAGGGCGCTGAGATTGTTGTCATCCCCGCTGGTGTCCCCCGCAAGCCCGGCATGACCCGTGACGACCTCTTCAACACCAACGCCTCCATCGTCCGCGATCTCGCCAAAGCCGCTGCTGAGCACGCCCCCGAGGCCAACATCCTGATCATCTCCAACCCGGTCAGCACATCCTCTACACGAAGACAGAGCCTCCCTACTAAGTTTTCTGCAGGTCAACTCCACCGTCCCCATCACCGCCGAGGTCTTCAAGTCCAAGGGCGTCTACAACCCCAAGCGCCTCTTCGGTGTCACCACCCTCGACGTCGTTCGCGCCTCCCGCTTCATCTCCCAGATCAAGAACAACGACCCCGCTAGCGAGAACATCACCGTCGTCGGTGGCCACTCCGGTGCTACCATCGTTCCCCTACTCTCCCAGTCCGGCTACAACCTGTCTGGCGAGCAGCTCGACAGCTACGTCAACCGCGTCCAATTCGGTGGTGACGAGGTCGTCAAGGCCAAGGACGGTGCTGGTTCCGCCACCCTCTCCATGGCCATGGCCGGTGCCCGCTTCACCGAGTCGCTCCTCAAGGCCGCCCAGGGCCAGAAGAACGTCATCGAGCCCACCTTCGTCGACTCTCCCCTCTACAAGGACCAGGGTGTCGAGTACTTCGCCTCCAACGTCGAGCTCGGCCCCAACGGTGTCGAGAAGATCCACCCCGTCGGCAAGATCACCGAGTACGAGCAGAAGCTCCTCGACGCCTGCCTCCAGGACCTCAAGGGCAACATCAACAAGGGTGTCAAGTTCGCCGCTGAGAACCCGTAAATGCGTGCATTTGAGGGCGTGAAGCGCGTGAAAAGTTGTGGTGTACAGTAGTAATGAACGTTATGGTCACCGGAACTGGACTGGATTTCAAGTTTGCCATTTCAGCGATGCAACTGGAGCAGGCCTGTGTAGATTTTGATCTGTACCTTAGCAAAAATACTCCATTTGAAGTTCCTGATCTCGTGTCCATTTAAAACTTGTTCCGCAGTATGCTGGAGCACATCCAGATCACGTACTACGAACGGTTGGTGATCAAGAATCATAGAACACTCGTCCCCGTGCTAAACACGCCCCCAAATGCCTCACCCTCCTCCAGGCTCAACCCCTCATCCAATATATGATGCGCCATATCCACGACCTCCTCCTCAATCCCCCTCTCCAGCACTAAGCCCTCACTGAACGCCAACCGCGTCAAACTAACCAGATACGCGTGCTGGCCCCCCAGCGTATTGACGAGCTTACTCTTGATGTCGAACCCGGGATTCGAGGTGACAATGTGGTAGATTAGCTTCATGGTGGCGTTTATAGACTCGATAGTCACGTCTTGGGTTGGTGCGAGGGGCGTTTTGTACAACATATTTAGCAGGCGGTCGAGGTACTTGATCAGCCGGCCGATGCAGATACGGTTCGATGCGAGGCGGGCTGCGCCATGTTGTGGGATGGAGAAAGTGGTGAGGAGGTCAATGACGCGGAGGCGCAGGGATAGGATGTCGGTCGCTGTGACGAGGTCTGGCAAATCATACTCTGGGGAGGATGAGGTTGTAGGTGGTGATGGATCCGCAGCGATGGCCGGCGTCTCAGTGAACAGGTTTGTGAGACGTCCGATCAAGGCGTCTTCTCTGTGTGCTTGGCTGTCTTCTTGCGAGGCAGACGCTGTGATGGGGCCGATGGAGGACGCAAGGCTCGAGGTGCTGAGGATAAGCAGCATGAGTGCGATTTGCGCAATGGGTTGTTCTTTGTTGAGCAGCATGATGGCGAAGTCCGAGGGTATGAGCTCCCACAGCTCGGCGGCCTCGGCGTCGGATATGCTCACGCAGCTGGTTGCGACCAGGTGCATAATGTCGAGGCAGGAAAGGACGTCGATGTGGGCTGTGATTTCGCGGTGGCCTGAAGCGTAGAGTGTCTTGATGGCGTCCGGGCCTAGCTTGGCAGCTTTTGATAATGGGTTTGCTACGAGGTCGATTGAGTCGATCATCAGCGCGACAAAACGACTTTTGGTCTCGCAGGCTGTCTCGCACCGCTCGCAAGCTAGCACAAAATGGAGCGCATCCAGTAACAAATTGACCGGCGCATAGTACTTCTCCACCAGACACTGTGCCCAAAGATCGCAGATGGCAGACAGTATGTCCAGTGCGAGAGCGTGCACGTCTGAGAACGTCTTTGCAGCTAATGCATCGTAGAAGATGGACGACAGTCTTTTTGCTGGGTTTGATGGAAATGCGTGCTGCGCGAGTGCCTCGAGTACGCGGTCTTTGCCATTGGACGATTTGTGGGCCATCAGGCGACGTAACAGATCGAAGCGTCTGTCGTCCTTCCGGAAAAAGTCCAGCAATGCTTCATCAACTTCCACGTCGCCTTCAATAGGCTCCGAATCCTTCTCTTGGGCTTGGGAGTTTGGCTCGCTCAACTGCAGAGGGATGGGACTATTGTCCACGACGTTTCTCTTCCGCTTGCCAGCCAGAGTCGGCGTTGCCGTCTTCTGCCTCTCACGAGTCCTCGACGGAGATGCCATGACCAAATCGCCATCGTCAAAGCCATCGCCCAGCTGCCCTCGTGCCTTCTTCCTAGGTGTGCCTGCTGGGCTCACTGCAGTGCTGGCCTTTGGTCTGGTCGCCATGGGCTTCCGCGTCCGCGGCGCCATGACAGCCTCGCGGACATCGTGCTGATGGAACATGCTCTTAGTCGTCGCCTGCTCCTTCTCCCGCCGCAGCTTCTCAATCTCGGCCCTGAGCTTCGCCACCTCATCGCCATGGGAATGTTGCTGGTCGGCCAGCTGCCGCTCGTGGCGTCGTATTTCAGCATCGTGACGTCGTCGGAGGGTATCTGCTTCGCCCGACTTGGTCTGCAGCTTGCTTTTCAGGTCTTCGGCGTCCCGCTTCTCGCGAGCCTTGTCTTGCTCTAGCTGGAGCGGTCAGTGCCTTGTTATCACGGCAGGGTGGGCTGTCCCACCTTTTTGATACGCGAAAGGAGCTGGTCTGGGTCCGCCTGCGATTGCCGCGGTGGTTCTACTACCTGCCACGCAGACCCTTGCGGTGGCTGAGTCTGCTTGTAGTGGCTCTCGTCTATCGTGGTGCCCTCGTCGTAGGCCTCGTAAGCGTCATAAGTGTCGTAAGGGTCATGGCGCTGGCCCTGAGCATGGCCATCCTCATCGTCAAGATTGATCACTTCATCGGCGTCGTCCGGCCCGTAGTCGGACTCGATCCTCCGTGTCTGCGGCTGCTGCGTCGCGCGGATGGCTGCAGCCTCAAACTGCTCAATCGTGTTTGCAGGCAGATCGTCGAGGTCATGGTCGGAGAAGTTGAAGTCGTCGTCGGACATGTCTGCAGCTCCATCCGCCAATTAGCCTCCCAAGACGCATATCCCAAGGCCCGATGTCCAAATTGCAGGGCTGAGTGAGACGCGTCGCGTGTTTGGCGGATTAGGCGTGCGGCAACTTCACATGCGGCTAGCGATGGTTTGCGTGCAGAGCTATGACGTTGCATCAAGCGCTCAAATTGGTCCGCAGCTTTTCAACCTGGACACGGCGCCAGAACAACACCAAGCCTCTGCCCCGCCGTTAATAGAAGAGGTCATCTGCACTGCTCTTTGAGTCTTCGAGGTTTGCCCGCAGCACACCTTTACGACCGCTCAATTCTTCCGGCGCATCCGCAAGCAGCACACAGCATACGATGGCGCGTCCTCGCAAGGACGTCAAGTTCGCACATAGGAGTGCGAGCAACGGGCGCGCGCGCCGGGCCTCGATGAGCATGTCCGAGATCTCAGAGACGGGCTCGCAGCCGGGCAGCCCTACGCGCAACGGCGCCATGGAGAAGGCAGCGGTAAGCATACAGGAGAAGTTCCCAGAGAAGTTCCCCGCTGACGACGCCAGGCACCACCAGTCCCCGAGCAGAGCGAGTACGAGAAGAAAAAGGCCAACTTCATCGTGCGCACCACATGGACGCTGGTCATGATCGGAGGCTTCTTCTTCGCCCTCGGCGCCGGCCACCTGTACATCATCGTCATCATCACCGCCGTCCAGGTCATCTGCTTCAAGGAGGTTATTGCGATAGCCAACGTCCCCAGTAGGGCCCGCAGCCTGCGCTTCACCAAATCGCTGAACTGGTACTTCCTCGGCACCGCCATGTACTTTCTCTATGGCGAGAGCGTCATATACTACTTCAAGCACATTCTGCTCGTGGATAGAATCCTGCTTCCCCTAGCGACCCACCACAGATTCATCTCTTTCATGTTGTACATTATTGGTACGTACCCACTAGGTAGCATTTTCAATATATGCTAACTCTCTAGGCTTCGTTTTCTTCGTCTTCTCGCTGCAAAAAGGCCACTACAAGTTCCAGTTCACCCAATTCGCCTGGACCCACATGGCACTCTTCCTCATCGTCGGCCAAGCACACTTCGTCATCAACAACATCTTCGAGGGCTTTATCTGGTTCATCCTGCCTATTAGTATGGTCATAACGAACGACATCTTCGCCTATCTCTGCGGTATCACCTTCGGCCGCCACCAGCTCATCCAGATCTCGCCCAAGAAGACATGGGAGGGCTTCCTTGGCGCCTGGTTCTTCACCATCATCTGGGGTGTTCTGGCGACCCACTTCCTCGCGCAGTACAAGTTCTTCATCTGCCCCGTCAACGATCTCGGCGCAAATGTCTTCACTGGCCTCGAGTGCAAGCCGAACCCCGTCTTCATCTCGAAAAACTACACCGTTCCGTTCATCCCCGAGGGCATCCCTGCCTACCTGCCCATCCCACATAAGCTCGATATCATGCCTGTTCAGTTCCACATGATCATCCTGGCCACCTTTGCCTCGCTCATCGCGCCCTTTGGCGGTTTCTTCGCATCTGGTCTGAAGCGTACATTTAAGATCAAGGACTTTGGCGATTCCATCCCCGGACATGGCGGCATGACGGATCGCTTTGATTGCCAATTCATCATGGGCTCGATTGCGTTCTTTTACTACTCCAGCTTCATCGCGACGCACCACACCACCGTTGGCGGCGTCATTGAGGCTGCCATCACCGGCCTCACGCACGAGGAGCAGTTTGAGGTCGTGCAGATTCTGACGAAGAACCTGGTCAACCACGGGACCGTCTCACCGAAGGTATATCATGATCAAAATTTTCTATCTGACCATTTACTGACATGAGCAGGTCCTCGAATACCTCCATCAGGTGGTCAAGCGATAAGCAATGTCTTGTTGCGAGCTACTGCTACAACTTCACGACTCATTTCGTTTCTGTCATCCCGACCGAGTGCGGCGGGCTTCGCTTCGTTCAAATATTGAGATATATAATGATCGCGTTGAGGTGGACGTAGGACGTATATACCCTATATGCATGTAGCACGGGCATGAGACGGAGTTTCTATTGCTATCAGAGACGCCCTCAAGCCACAAAAGAATTCTGTTTTTAAATCTCAATATGTGCCATTAAGCATCCAACTGGAAAGATGCTTCCACGTGGCGATGTGAAGTTTGCTTGCTGCTTTACGCGGGGCATCTTAGCTAGTCAACGAGAAGAGTGAGCATTGTCAACAGCTGCTCTGATTCAGAGAAGTACAGTGAACTACCGCGCGCGTCTTTCGACCTTGACGGGTGAGACTGAACATTCTTGAGATGCGATCAGAGCCATCGACACATAAAGAATCATAGAAAAAGCCCATTACAAGCATACATCAATTCCCCCAAGTGACAACAAGGTGTCCAGATCAACTCGTACGAGCCCTCGCTCAACATCCGCCTGTCACTGTCGAGACTCGATGGACCCTCAACGAAGCCTCCAGGGCTGCCTCGGCTGTCTCGCGCCCCAGATGTCCGTGCTTTTTGTGGGGTGGCGGGGAGCACATGGAAGCCGCGAGTTGACCTGAGCAGGAAGAACGTCAGCTTTCACATGCCTGAACAGCAGTCAAATGTGTGAACACAGCTCGTGTCAATTGGGTCCGCAGAGCCTCATGACCATCAGACGTCCATAAGGAGGTCCGTCGGGCTAGCGGGACAAGCCATTTCTGACCTGCGACGTCTGCGCCATGAGGTCACGCGGCCCCAGTCTGGGCAGCTCCCTTACAACCTCGGCTCGGTGTACTTCAGACGACCCCGGCTGCAACTGTCACTGGTTAACCTGACACGCGTGCGCTTTCGCCGAGGATCATCGTAGCCGTCCAGAAATTCTGCCATCGTACTGCTCGAGGTCATCATTGTTCTCTTCTGCAGCTTTCACACTCTCTTTTGTAATGTTCAGCAGAGTCGCTAGAGCGCGAGCACCAGCCTCGATACTTCGCAGACCCGTCACCCAGATTCAGACGCCCAGGGTACGTACTCAGAGGTACCGTGACAATTGCGCGGTGGAAGCTCATACCGGTACAGATCATCACAATGGCGCCCGCCAGGAAACAGTCTTCGCTGCCAGAGGGCTACAAGGAGGACCACAGCAAAGGCGCGATGCTACGATTCGAGGACTCGCTCCCCCGCCTGCCCGTGCCCACACTCGAGGAGACTGCGAAGCGGTACCTGAAGTCAGTCCACCCGCTGCTCTCCAAGATTGAGTTCGACGCAACCACCAAGGCCGTCAACGAGTTTGTCGCTCCCGGCGGCGTGGGCGAGACACTACAGAAGCGCTTGGAGGAGCGAAGAGCGCGGCCTGAGATCAAGAACTGGCTCGCCGAGTGGTGGAACGATGCCGCGTACATGGGCTACCGCGACCCCGTTGTGCCCTACGTCAGCTACTTCTATTCGCACCGCGACGACAAGAAGAGGAGAAATCCTGCCAAGCGCGCGGCAGCCATCTCGACCGCAGTGCTCGAGTTCAAGAGGCTGGTCGACCATGGCGAGCTCGAGCCGGAGTACATGAAGAAGCTGCCTATGGCCATGAGCTCCTACGAGTGGATGTTCAACTGTAGCCGTGTCCCCAAGAAGCCCGCCGACACGTCCGTCAAGTTCCCCTTCAAGGAGAACCAGCACATCATCGCCATCCGCAAGAACCAGTTCTGGAAGATTCCCCACGAGGTCAATGGCAAGCAGCTCAACACTAGCGAGCTCGAGCTGCAGTTCAAGCGCATCTACGAGAGCGCCGTCAAAACAGACGCAGTCGGAATCCTGACCTCGCAGAACCGCGACGTCTGGACTGAAGTCTACCCCAAGCTCAAGGCCGCTTCAGCCGTCAACGCCGCGACCGTTGAGGCCATTGAATCCGCCTCTTTCGTCGTCTGCCTCGACGACGCCACCCCTGTCACCCTCGAGGAGCGCGCACACCAGTACTGGCACGGCGACGGCGCCAACCGATGGTTCGACAAGCCCCTCCAATTCATCGTCAACGACAACGGCACATCCGGCTTTATGGGCGAGCACTCCATCATGGACGGTACACCCACGCACCGTCTCAACGACCACGCCAACAAGCTCATCTTCACCAACGCACTCCCCTTCGACGACCCGTCCATCCGCTCCGACCTCCCGAACCCCAAGCCTCTTCGCTTCGAGCTCAACGCCGAGCTGAAGCAAGACATCGCCGCCGCCGCCGCGCACTTCACCCAGCAAATTGGCGCCCACGAGCTGCGCGTGCAGGCGTACCAGGGCTACGGCAAGGGCCTGATCAAGAAGTTCAAGTGCTCGCCCGACGCATACGTGCAGATGGTGATCCAGCTGGCATACCACAAGTTCTACGGCAAGAACAGGCCAACCTACGAGTCCGCAGCGACGCGCAGGTTCCAGGAAGGCCGTACCGAAACATGTCGCACGGTGTCCGATGAGAGCGTGGCGTTCTGCGACGCCATGGCTGATCCTAACGCAACCCCGGAGGAGTGTCAGAAGAAGCTCCGCGCAGCCCTCGACGCGCATGTGAAGTACATCAGCGACGCTTCTGACGGGCGGGGCGTGGACCGTCATCTCTTCGGGTTGAAGAAGTGCCTCAAGGAAGGCGAGGAGGTGCCTGCGCTGTACAAAGACCCTGCGTACAGCTACTCCAGCACATGGTTCATCTCTTCCTCTCAACTGTCCTCAGAATACTTCAACGGCTACGGATGGAGCCAGGTTGTGGATGATGGGTGGGGTCTTGCGTACATGATCAACGAGAACAGCATTCAGTTTAATGTTTGCTCGAAGGGACTGGGCTCGGTAAGTCAACCCTGTTGCATGGCAAATGCTACTTTAATGACGTATCGATGACTAATGTATTTGCAGGACAAGATGAGCTTCTACCTCAACGAGGCGGCTAGTGATATGAGGGATCTTATGCTGCCTACGCTCGAGGCACCGAAGGCGAAGTTGTAGATTCTCTCTGCAAAGAGTAGGACATCATGGGTCGTAGATGCGAAGTGTACATGTAGGATCGAATATCAAAGCATGCGGAACAGCAAAATTACTATTCGAGATCGACGGGTGAATCCAGTGTTTCCCACTCGGCACTGTGATCAGCCAGTGTGCCAATCTATCATCGCTCCCTCGTGCCTGCCACCCGTATCCGGTCGCCCCCCCCCCCCCCCCCAAGCCCTTCCCTTCTCGATCATCAAATGTAGTAGTAGATACTATTGCACGATAAACCTCCACTTTGCGTATCAAACACATGGTGCTGGTCGTCCTTCCGCCCGGTCCAAGAGCGAAACCCGTTGGAAGCAGACGTGCTATACAAATCAGCGTGGCCTCGAGGATTGATAAATCTTGCAAATAATGCACCACTCACTCTACTACCGAGTACGTAGCCTTACCCTGGGCATCACTCGGAAGGGCCCAGGAGAAGGTCACTCCGGTGGGGAAGGTGCAGTGGAAGGGCGCGCCTTCCCAGTGGAAGAATTGCGTAGAGGAGACGGAGCTCATGTTGCAGAAGTCGCTGGGGCCGGGCTTGCAGGCGCTGTCGTTGGGACAGTACTGCGTCAATGTTAGCTGTCCTTTCCTTGTGCTTTGTGCATGTGAGCGCGAAGCGAGAGTCGTCACGCACTGCCACGGCGAATACTACGTCCGCTGTTGAGCCGGTCGCGAAGCAATTCACTAGACGAATGCCTTCTCCGCGTTTGGCAAGTGCGGAATCAGTGTCTGCTGGTGCACCGCAGGTAATGCCGGTGAGCAGTGTTGCACTGATGAGTAAGATTGGAGATAGCATGGTGGGTGTGGAGGTGGTGATGTATTCAGGATGGGCTCTGGTGAACCAGCTTCGTGTGATGATCTTGCATGAGAGATTGCTCGATCAGGGCCAAGGACAACGTTTTATCTTTTGCTCTCTACTTGACTGACCTTAGTGGTGCTGATTACGAATTGTATACCTTTTTTTGGACCAGGCTACTTCGTCTTGGAGATGCCAGAGACTGACAATCGTCAGCAACATCATTTCAGCTTTACGGGGCTATTGGCAACGCCTCTTTCATGCATTGGCATGCCACTCATACTCCCTTGCGACCAAGTGCTTACCCAGATAATCCGCTCTTCGTAAGTGGTTCAACATATGCACACATCAGTCAGCAAGAAGAAGAGAAAATATCGAGAGTCACGTTGTTATCGTTGCCAGGGCTAGCAGGTTGTTGGACAGAACACCCAGGGCTCGAGTCACCAGCCGGAGCCCCTGAGACGACAATCTTGAAGCTCTGCCAGTTGTTTGACGTTTTATCGTTGGAGCATTTGACATCATTCGTTAGATCCATGTCGACAGCAGTGCCACCACAGTCGGCCTTGGAGTAAGCATATAGATGTATGTTCTGACCAAACATGGATTATCCGACAGACTGTATCAAATTTCCAAAAGCAGTATTGCCGTTGTGGCATGTGTTCAGCGAGCCCATCTTGATGGTTTCAAAGGATGAACAACAACCGAATCCAGAGTAAAGATTCAGAGTAACGGCGTTATCGTTCTTAGTAGGAGGCGATAAGCCGCAGCTAGTGGAAGTTGCTGTCGGATTGACGGTCGTGGTATGGTCAACTTGGTACATGATGTTGAACGGTCCAAGGCCCGAGTGGGCCGTAGTCGCACTTGCTGGTGGCCATGGGATTGCAGTCGAGCCGTGGACGGTACTGATGCTATAGAAATGAACTTCAGATGGACTGCTGCCTTGAAGGTAGTTCCCAACTTTGAAGTAACACGGGGGATTTTCGAGCTGGTAAGTGGAGAGTATCTGCAGAGATCCACCATTGAGGCTGACTTGGAGCACACCGTTCTCGTAGCGGGTCTCATAGGTGAAGTGAATACCCGACGGTATATTTCCAATGGTGGTACGGATCTCGTTCATTCCAGCTCGAGTCTGTTCAACGCCCATTTCGATATCGCCATTGTCGGCATAGAATGACATTACAAAGGTCGGCGGCTTTTCAAGAGCCTTTGAATCAAGACTATACTCAGGGGACATACACAGTTCTGCGACTGGCTTTGTCGAGCCCGCAGACTCAGCGACAGGTACTTGTCCGATGCACGTTGAGCCTCCAGCGGTAATGACAGCAAGACTGACTGTCATGCGATTCACGCCTGTCGTAAGATCTAACTTCCTGGATTTGCCTCATGTAACTCCGTACGGCAGGGAGTGCTGTGAGACGTTGTAACACAGCCTGTGGATGTGCCGCCAGGTACCTTCATGACCAGAGATCCGTTACTGCCAGTGAAGAAGTAATCGGAATTGCTCCAGCCTCCGCAGCCTTCAAGAGAACCAGAGGAGATGGTCTCGGGCGAGCCCGCGGACCCGATGGGTAATTGCAGATCCCAGAGGCTCAGATCAAAACTACCTCCGGCCGAGCATCCGGAGTCCAGGGCGCAGACTCCACTGTATACCATGAAGTGGAGCATTGTCACTCACAGAAGACCGTGACGGCTATAGTGGATGGCGATCATGATGAATAGCTTGTTTTGCAGCTACTGCTTGAAGCATTTAAAATGTGAGCAACGAAATAGAAGTGGGATTCCACGATGATGGCCGCTTGAAGACTTGATGCGAACTTGAAAGATCAAATTACCGATGATAGATGTTGCCGCGTTCAGCGATATCAACAAGCTCACTAGCGCGCATTTTCTGTATTGCCGTCACATACACAATACAGCTGATTGCCGATGCTCGCGAAGCCCGAGCCTAGATTTGAGCTGCATGCATTCTTCTTCATATCAGCCGTCAACCTTCAGAAATGTCAGCTCGTTCATGGGATTTCCATTCTTCAGTGACGATCCCAACGGGACAGCTGCCATTCAGACTGGGGTCAGTGCAAGTATACAGACGGGTCTTATCATCACTGTTCAAGCAGCCGTCAAGTCGAAGGTGGTGTGCAGGCCTTGTGATGCCGAACTTGATGCTGAAGCTGGCTAGGCCATATCCTCTGAACATTCAAAACACGCTGGATGGCGCGGTCAACAGCTTCATCATCAATGTATGTGAGCCCTTCTTTCCAACATTATACGCTGCTGACATCCGACCAAGTACCAAAAAGCAATTGCAGCCGCAGGTGAAAGCCTATTTAATGGTTCTACTAGCAGCATCAGCTCCCTCTTCTCACTGATCGAGGACGGCAAAATGATGGAGCCACACGACAGCCCTTCGGAGGTCGACCTGCAAGCCATCATCTCGAAGGCTATCTACGGGTACCTAATTCCTCAAGCCTGCGGCCTCAGCAACAAACCCATCGCGCCTTTCATCCTGAAGGCTGGAACTGGCTGTCGGAATGACATCGACGTCTCAACACTCCAATTGACTGCAGATACTGCGGACGCAACCAACATTTGTGTAAGTGTGACTTTCAATCGCGCCCCGGGTTCCCAGTCAACGGTGTCAATGTTCCTCGGCTGAGTGACTTCGTAGTACGAAGATGATCTGCACTTCCTCGTCGCAGCCCAGGGCCGCATCAAATGCACGACCACCGGCTGCTCCCAGACCACAACCTGCACGAGCACATTCGTGTCGCCCGACGGCGCCTCGACACTGGATGGAAACCGCTGGAACGGACTCATCAAGGAGGATTTCATCGTTGGAGCAGTGAATAGCTGGAACGCCAACGGGCAGAAGAACGGCTGGCCTACAGCAAACCCGTCCGAGGCCTCGACGTTCGATGATGTATTCAATCTGGGTGTTCGCACCCCGGGATACGTACATATTCCGGTGTGTGATGCGGAGACAGCGTGGTATAATTGGTTTGTTTCCGATACTGGTAAATCAGACTATCCGTGCACACCCATACCGAACGACAGGAAGAGGGATGCAGTAGCGCTGCAGTGGTCCGAAGAATTGGAAGCGGAGTTGCAGCGACGTTGTTAAGGACGTATATGTTTGTTAAGCGAAGATATTTTTGGGGATTGTTATTCGGCGGGAGGGTCAGGGAGAAAGACCTCCGGACCTCAGACGTCTCCTTCAAGTCGCAATGCCATCATCCCCCGACATCACCATATATCCTCCACAGGATCAATCAGTAGACTACACTACCTCTCCTCCTCAAATTCGGTGTCCTCGTCGCCTCAAACTCCTCCTTAATCCTATCCAGCAGTCCCTCGACCGTCAGCACATCCACAGCCACACCTGCCAAGCTCTTCGCAACAACAACACTCTTCTCAAAGGCAGGTTTTGAGCCAGCGGCTACTTCAAAGAGTGCCGTGTGTGGGCCTGTAGCCGGGACGCTGCCGTCCTCGTTGAAGATTTGGAAGTATGGGCTTATCGAAGGCCACTCGTGAGAAAGGTTCCCCTGATCCGTGGACCCGGAAGGGTCTTTCATCTTATCGATTTCTGCGGGCTCGAGCTCGCCGCCTTGTTCGGTGAAATACGTAGAGTAGGAAGCAGCGAGCAGATCGTTGGTGACGTGGTTTGCGTATCCGTAGGGGCGGATGGTGAAGTTCAACGATGCGCCTGTCGCGAGGGCGCCGGCTTTGAAGCAGTTCTCCACGCGGGTTGTTAGATTGGAGAGCTGGGTGTCATCGTTTGCTCGAATTTGGTATGAACCCTCGGCTTTGGCACTGATCACGTTGATGCGTGACCCAGCGCTGGAAATGAACCCGTGGACACGGTCAGAGGGTCGCATTTGCTGCCGCATGTAGCTCAACGCGCTATTGGCGACGAGAAGACCGTCTTGGGCGTTAATGCCTTCCCATGGGCCTGCGGCGGCGTGAGCTTCCAAGCCGGTGTATGTCACGTCAACGCGGTCGGTGGAAGTGGTGAGCATATAGGGGCTGTCGCCGCTTGATGTTGGATGCGATATCAGTGAGATGTCAATTTTCGCGTCCTCGAACACGCCAGCTTCCAGCATCTTGACTTTCCCGCCCAGCGATTCTTCTGCTGGGGTACCGAAGAGGATGATTTTGCCATTGAGGGACTGGCTGCGCATGATTTCTGCAGCAGCAAGAGCGCCGCCCAGGGAAGCAGTGGCAATGAGATTGTGACCGCAGGCGTGGCCGAGACCAGGCAGGGCGTCGTACTCTGCGTTGAAGCCGATCACGGGCCCATCGCCGGTGCCAGAAAAGACAGCCATGAAGGCGGTCGAGATATTGCCGACGGATCGCGTGACGTTCCATCCTTCCTGCTCTTCCATGAACAACGTCAGCAGCTCGTGAGCTTTGACTTCCTCGTACCCTAGCTCCGGGTTCGAGTGGATCTCGATATTGATCGACGAGAGGTCGTCCGTGATAGAGTCGACGTAATCCGAGATGGCAGAAAAGTGTGGACTCAAAGTTGTGCCATTGACCTGGCGACTAATGAGGTGCCTGCTTCCCGCTGCTGCTACCGTATGCTGGCTGAGAACCAGAGCCAGAAGGCCCACCGTCAGGACCGAGGGAGCCATGCTCGGAATACGACTGATAAGGTAGCCTTCCATGATCAGTGTTAAAGCAGCTGATTGAGGAGGAATGTCAGACGCTATATAAATTGGCTGTACGGCCACCTCGGATGACAGTCGTCCGGGCGATTACCGTCGACTATACACTGTCGGTGAAGCAGGATCTGTTGACATGTATCCTGTGTGACACCTTTGGCACGATCTCTCCACGCTTGGAACTTCGTTGACTTGAATGTTCGGATAACATTTTCCAGGTTCAACTCCACGTAGCAACCTTCCTAAAGGGTCGTTACAATGCCCCATCCTTGAGGCCTTGGCTGCATGCCAATCGGCTTGGTATTCTGTCATGTCGGGTGGCTTATCGAAGAATTGTCCGACGTCGGCAACTAGAAAGGCGACGAGCGCTTATTTTGGCTTGCTGTGTACAGAGATTGGTCGTTCCGAGGTTGGGGAAAGGAAGAGAGGATGATTGAACTTACCGGTAATGCCTTGGCGTCGCTTGGTCTATAGGCGTGAGGCAACGGCTGCCACCACCCACGGCAGGCACGAAAAATTCCACTGGATGGGCGCATCTCACCTCACGGAGCCTCGTGTAATCCGCTAGACTCTCTCTCCATTCTGAATAATATTTACATGGAATCCGCACGCCTATAGCAAGTGCGGAGGACCTTTGCTAGATAAATAGTTGAGATACCTCATTTCTTATATCTCCCCCGGCACAACAAACTTCCCCCTAATCCTCCTCTCAACCGGACTAACCATCTCCGCCTCTTCCTTGTAATCTCTCAGCACCGCCACACACCTTTCATCATCCTTATCCACCAACTTATTCAGCAGCATCTCATACGTGCCCCTGCGCGGTCTGAGCCCCGCATTTCGCATCTCCTCGAAGTAATTCACCGCGTCATTTAAATCGCTTGAGCTCGCGCACACCGTGATCAGTCTGTCGTAGGTGATGCGGTCTGGCCGCAGGTTGAGCGATATCATCTCGTTGGCGAGGTACATGGCTAGGTCTTTGCGGGCGTGTTGTGAGCAGCCGCGAAAGAGGATGTTGAAGGTTTCGGTGTTCGGACCGGAGGCGGCGACGGTGTGGAGCGCTTTATTGATGTCGAGGGCTTCTGGTAGGCTGCCGAGCGCGACGGCGGCTTGAATGCAGCAGTTCACCAGCGCGGTTGGGATTTTTCGGCCTTGCGCCTCGAAAGATTGGAGGAGGGTGAAGGCGTGCATGGGCATGCTGAGTGCTTCTTCTTTTTCTGCGCCGTGCTCGTCGATGACGGTTTGTACTGGTGGTGGTGGAGCGGAACGCAGGTATAGGAATAGCGGGTGGCAGGTGCCCGAATCGACTTTCAGGTTTGCGTCGACCATGATCAGGATTACGCTCAGGGCGTCGTTGAGAGCGGAGGCGCCGAGGTAGGTCGCGATCAGGAGTTCGTAGTGGTGCGTTGTGAAGAGTGTTTCGCGCGAGGTCAGGATCCGGAATACATCGGTTGCGAGAGCGATGTCACCATGGCGCGAGGCGAGGGAGAGGACTTGTAAGCAGGTACCGGTGGGGGGCTTGAGGTAGCCCGGTTGGACTTGTGTGGTCCATACTATGCGCGCGGCGTCGTGCTGTTTTATGTCAGCATTACAGTCAGAGAGAATGTAAGAGGGACGTACCAATTGTTGTTGCGCCGCAGCATCGAGCATCGCACCCCAAAGCGCATTGCTCAGCTTCACGCCGTACGCCGCGCCAGGTGTGCCCTCCGAGACACTCTCTTTGAGCCCCAGAACGTAGAAGGCCTCCTCCACCTCCCCAAACTCCAGCAGCAACCACATAGCCTCGCTCCACACCCAATCGTCGACGCGAACCTTCTTCCGACACATATCGTCCAGCATCTCCAGCGCCTGCTCAAACAGCCTGTCCCGTAGCAGACCGGCGACAACAAAGCAATGCGCGCGATCACTCAGCGTATACCACTTCTCGCGCATATACTCCAGCACCTCCGCCCTTAGGAGGTAGTCCGGATGCACCGCCAGCGCCTGCAGCACATTCTCACACCCTCTAACATCCAGGTCAACTTTGTCCTTCCCCTCCGATTTCAGAGCCGCCTCGTCGCTCCAAAACCCCATCTCCTCAAGCACCTTCCGCACCTTCCCCGCCGTCCCGTTCTGCGCATCCGCGAAACTATGCAGAACGGCTGCGTACATGGCCTGGTCCGGCCGCTGTCCGCGATCTTGGATCAGCACATTGGCGATCTTCATCACTTCCTCGAATTGCCCCTTGGCGCCCGCATCGCGCAGGTCTTCGTACAGGATGTGTGTGGGCAGGTGCACGAGTGATGTTCTGTCTTTTGGGCTTGGGCGGGTATTGAAACGTGGAGTATACGTTGGGGCGATGACATGCGGTTGCGCGGAAAAGGTGGGTTGGGTAGCTGCGACGGCGGCGCTGTAGGTGCGCGTCTGGCATGGTGGTTGTGGTCGCGAGGTGCGTTTAGGTATGAAGCTCTGGGTGGCCGGCGCAGCGGCGCGTGCTAAGTGGGCGGCGGTGGCATTGGGAGGGAAGCCCGGGCAGAGACATCGCCAGAGCGCATCGTTGACGAAGGGCCGCGGTGGCATTGGCGGAATGTATGGCGAGTGTTGTGCTGGAAGTTTGGGAAGCGCGATTGAGGTTCAACATTTGCTTGGTCCATGCACGCCTCGGTTCGTGAACGCGAGGCTGAGAGCAAGGCTGGGAGTATCACCGTCACCCCAACAGCACCACAGCACACATCTCGAGAAATTCACGGGGAATCGCTTGCAAGCTGAAAGCATAAAATTTGATCTTCGATCGACTCAAAAGGCTCATTTCTGGCATCATCTCAGAGTACCGCCGACGTCATAGTATTCTGTTGCAGCTCTCGGTATCAACACTCTTGGGGAATTCGTAGCAAACCACTCTTACCTCGAAGAGTCCTGTGATTATCCCAGTCGAGTCTGATAAGACAGTATCACTCGTTTTTCGAATATAATACCTCGCACAGACGCTGTCCAACAGCGAATCTTGGGAACACTTTCAAGGAACATACACTTGCGGTCCATCACCGCTTTCCCGTCTCCTTGACACCTCCATTGTCAAATGTCCAATACATTCACAATTCCAATCTTCATATGTCTACACAGAAACAAGAGCTTCTTCCATGAAGCAAGTGCTAGACCTCCTGGCGCAATGGCAGCGCATCACATGGACGTTGAATCTGCCCCCCTGTGAGCGTCCTCATGGGGCGGGCAACTCACGATGGGGAGATCCAGGTTCGAGTTCGAGTCCTGGGGAGGTCACTCTTTTGATTCTCCTTCCGTCCGTGTATAGAAGCGGTATGGAGGCGATGGTGTTGATCATGTGTGAGGTGAAGCGGAGAAGGAGGGAGCGTGCGGTGTGGTGTCGGTGGTTCGTGTTTCAGCCTCGAGCGGTGTGTGCGCGGTTGTTTGTGCTCGAGACTGGCGTCGAAGAATGATCTGTAGCGAGGCGGGAGACTTGCTATTGCGATTTCAGTCACTATGTGAGTGTAACGAGCACATCCATTGGTTGGTGTGTCAGTATCGGGGAAGTCATGCAGTGCTGTAGGAACAACTAGAGAATCGGAAAGTCTGCCCTGCGGCTTGTGCTTCAATGATGATACTTGACAGCTGAGAGCCTAGTGCCATCAACTTTGTAGGGTCCATAGTCCGCTGTGTCGAGAGTCCTGTTCTTCGCACAGGATTGTGCCATGCGGTTGTTCGTCGAGAGTGCGGTGATTATCATGGAACATGGAACGGGTTCTAGAGACAAAATATGGCCTAGGTGGTCACGGAGTCTTTTGCACTCTGAGCTGCTCTGGTGATGCAGTAGCTCAGCTGTACGGGAACAAGACTGCAGCTTTCATAAGCCTTACTGAGTGACAACACACCCGTGTTCAGCTGTTGACTTCCTCCTAAAGACGCGTTGCGTGTAGCTGGCCCTGCCTAGTACTTGTGAAATCATAGTTTTTCACAGTGGTCTTGGGATTCCGACCTATATTGTGCTGTGCCAAAATAGTCAGCAGCATTGTAACAGATACTGTGTCAAACGGTGCCTGTGCAGAACCTGGTCTTCGTGTAATTCCAGACAGGAACCAAAGCCTCCATTCATCATTGATGCCTGAGGTGTCAATGACAGGACTGTTGACCAGTGAACTGATTTTGCGAAGGATGGAGGTCCAGCATCATCTGTGGAGTAGAAAGTGCGGAGAGCAAGCCTGCAAACATTGTCCGGGGCCCCATCTGTCCTTGAGCGCACGCAACGCAATCTCGCACATTCCATCGGCGCATCTCTTCACGAGGAACCAATGAAGACGTGCAGAGTCGTCATCTGGATGATCTCGTCGGTGTTTGACATCCTGGGTGTTCCCTGACGCACCCGGCACATTTTCTAGCGCGCCTCCGATAGCCCCCGAACACGATCGTGCACGACCTCGAGACTGGCCCTGGAGGACGGTACGAACGGCCTCAGGTGTGTCGAATTGTTTTCTAGGGCCTCCAGGTTGTTTTCGTGGAGCTTGGGGGAAATTGGGGCCCCAACATCGAGTGAATTGCGGAGGACGCGGAGGCGTCCTTGCATAATGGCGTCGTGAGAGGCGTATGCAAGACTATTGATGTGAGAAGAGAAGTTCAGCCTCAATCGGGTCTGACCTGCTTGCTTCTCGGCTTCGACTTGACCTCCGATGTTTTGCGCGTGCAGACATCCGCCGTGGCCCGAATTTTCAGTTGACTTACGTGTGTACGATGCAGTAAAAATTTGCAGACGAGTTCGTCGAACAGAAGTGAGCTCAGCCGATGCAGAAAGTAGAGAGCGCTTAGATATCGAAGATGAATCGCAGCTGCCTTCTTCGTCCTAATAAACAATGCCGCCAAAATGTGCGCATCGTTTCTTCTTTCGTAGTGACATGCAGACGGCTGTTGTTTGTACCGAGTCAACGGTCCATCTGAGCATCCGTAAATGTCTCGTTTGCAGCTCAAGCTTCCAATTACTGTTCGATGCCTGCTCGATGTGAATTTCTGTGCATCCTCACCGGATGGAAAGTGTCAAGTCGAAGCTACGGCAGGAGCTAGACGATCCTTTCGAGGGAGCTAGGAATCGCCCGCGCGCGAGATAATCGCTTCCAAACATCTGGTCGCAGAACATGGTGTTCAAGAAGAGAAATGGAACTGTTGAGGCCGCGCCTGCAGCTGTAGCTCCAAAGTGTCCCAGTCTTCCACGCAGCCTCATGGGGCAGGAGGCTCCTTGTCGACTTGGCAAGCGATCCCACGTCGCAAGTTGTGAAAACACTGCTTGCCAAGGTGATGGTCTGCACTGCTGCTGTGAGAGTCACGTTTCTGCACGTAAGAAGTTGCCCTGCTCTCCACCTCGTCATTTCGTCAGACACATCTCGCAAATCGTGAACCTCCGAGATTGCACAATGTCGGGGCTTGGCCGCGGCAAAGGCGCAATCGGCAGACGTGTGAACAAGCCTGGAGGCTGGAAGCCAAGAGGTCTTGTGCATGCGCGGCCGCATACGTTGGTGAGGCTCTGGCCCGGCATGTCAAACGTGCTTATCTCCGCGGCAAAATCTGCACCTCAGATGACGGGAGACACTGACAGCTTGCGACTGTACGGTGAGGTGTTCGACAGCAGTTCCATGCTTGGTGTATGAAATCTCTGTGGGTGATATCTCTGCGAGATTGGGTTTCCAGAAAGAAAGCTGTAAGAACGGCCTTCGGCACTCGCCCGTGTCCACAAATATCTCACACGATGCTGAACAAGCAACCTATGAAAGGCTAGCCTTAGTCAAGCCTCGTGCCGGCTCGTCGGTAGTCTTGGTGGAGACGTTTTGTACATACACCGGACACCGACATTCGGTCGAAACATGAGTGGGCGGTCTGCTGGATGGGAAGCTCGTGGAGTGCCAGCCAAGATTCTTGGAGCCTGAGAAGCGTTGCAGCGAGCGCGGCAAAGGATTTATATGTATCCACAGAGACCGTATGAACGAGTCGTGAATGTTGTCACAGTCGGTGTTGATGATTCGCCTCGTCTCGCGGCACGGCACCCCAAAGTCGGGGCACCTGCATTTTTTAATGACCTGATGTCATTGGAAGGCGACATGCACTGGGCACCATTCTCAAGCGCGGAGAACGCAGGGTCGCAATTACCCCAAAATTCGAATACAGATCAGCAGTGCCAAAAAACAGCAGAGAAAGGATCAACGAACAGACCGTTACACGGTGGCAGCGCCAAGCTAAAAGCTTGTCAGGCTTAGCCCTCATCACAACACGACTCGAACTGCGACGAAACCGGCATCGGCTGTCGTGTCGACTGTCGGAAGCGCTTGTCAGAAGGATTCTATCCTCGAGATGCGATTGGAGGGACACCTCCGACTCTCGAAAGACGTAACGCGTCCTGGCAAGGCACCTCACATCATCGGAGGGAAACAAGCAAAGGCTTGAAATCTGCCGAGGCCGCAGAGCCGCAAAGCATCCAGGGTACCCACTTAAACCCTTCAGGCCAGTCTCGATAGCGCTGCAACCCAGCCGGCATTTGACATCACCTGCACGCTCAACAAATTCTTGCACACCCGGGGTTTCGCCTGCCGCTCCCTGGCCTTCCCTGGCGCGAGGCTTTTGCCTGAGATTTGTTCCTGTTTTCTCCACACACCGGTGAGGCCCTGTGTGGAGTCCAGATGGGGTGTTCTCGTTTTCGCCTCGGGCGAGCTCTGTTTCCAGCTCGAAGCAGACATCGGACCGCGCTTCGAGCAGTATCTCCGGCATCCCCCAGGTGGACCTTCCGTGATGGTAATGCCCACACACTCCAATAATGTGGGGTCTAGAGAAGGAGTACAAGTAGCTCGCGCTCACCTCGATCGTTTCCTCTCCAGTCTCTTTGTCTCGTACACTCAGGCATCCCGTGTCTGACGATCGACGAAGTCTCTCGACCTTCCACCTACCTCTACTCACCTCACATCCTACACACCCACCACCATCATGGGTCTCACTGGAAAGTCCCTCCAGATGGCCCAGCTTCTGCTGGTCGTCTTACCTGCTTTCGTCCTCTTTGGATACAACCAGTCTGGTGTCGGTGGCCTTCTGTCCCTGGCCGACTGGAACAAGCACTTCCCCGAGATCGACACTGTACACACTAAGGGCGCTTTGAAGAGCGAGCACTCCACCAAACAGGGTGCTGTCGTTGCTTCCTTCACCATCGGTGCCCTCTTCGGTGCTCTTACCTGCTCATGGATTGGTGACTGGCTCGGTCGCCGCAAGGTCATCTTCATTGGTGCTGTCTGCACCCTCATCGGCGAGATCCTCCAGTGCACATCCTTCGAGCTTGCCCAATTCGTTGTCGGGCGCTTCATCCTCGGATGGGGTGTTGGTCAGCTCTCTGCTACTGTCCCCGTCTGGCAGTCTGAGTGCTCATCGTCCGCCAACCGTGGTAAGCACGTTGTTCTTGACGGCTGCTTCATCTCTCTGGGTTACCTCCTTGAGGCCTGGATCAATCTCGGCTTCTACGAGCAGAACAATCTGCCCCTGCAGTGGCGCATTCCCCTCGTCATCCCTATCGCCATCTCGATCGTCCCCATGGCCGCTGTCTTCTTCATCCCGGAGTCTCCGCGTTGGCTTGTCAACAAGGGTCACGTCGAGGAGGCCAGGAAGAGCTTGTCCGAGTTCAAGGGTCTTGACCTTCACGCTCCCGACATCGCGGCTGAGATTAGCGGCATCGAGCTCGCTCTCGAAGAGACCAAGGGCAGCGCCGTCAAGATCAGCGACATCTTCACCAATGGCAAGGACAAGCTGTTCTACCGCTTCTCGCTCTGCATTTTCCTGCAGTTCCTCCAGCAGATGTGCGGTTCCAACCTAATCTCCACCTACTCCACCATCATCTTCCAGCAGGGTCTTGGACTCGACGGCGAGACTTCCCGCATCCTCTCCGGCGGTGCGCTCACCTGGAAGTTCCTGTCCTGCTTTGTCGCTTTCTTCACCATTGACCGCTTCGGTCGCCGCAAGTTGTTCATGTTCTCCGGCGTCGGTATGGCATCGTGCATGCTGGCTCTCGCTGTCGCCTCCTCGTACCCCAAGTCGAACAAGCCCGCGCAGATCGCTTCCGCGCTGTTTGTCTTCCTCTTCAACTTCTTCATTCCCATCGGTTTCCTCGGCGCCAACTTCCTGTACTGTACTGAAGTCGCGCCCACCCGCCTTCGTGTCCCCATGGCCGGTATCTCTACGGCTAACCATTGGCTTTGGAACTTCGTGGTCAACATGGTAACACCCGTCGCCATCGAGACAATCGGCTGGAAGTACTACCTCGTCTTCCTTATCATCTCCGCCATCATCGTACCAATTGTGTTCCTGTTCTACCCCGAGACCATGGGTCGCTCGCTCGAGGAGCTCGAGATGATGTTCAGCAGCGGCCGCAGCATCACTGGAATTGTGCGCGAGTCGAGGAGGCCGTTGACCGGCGGGTTTGCGCCGTCGATCAACTCGGTCGAGAAGGGGCACGAGAAGAACGTCGAGGACATTGAGTCCATTCAGGGCTAAGGGCCCTGATGAGCAGAAGCGAAAAGTAGAGCATGAGATGCAAATAACGACGCAATGATCACTTTATCAAGTTCAAACCGGGTGCGAGCGGTGACGAGATTTTTCCTTTTGCTACGTGAGATCCACTTTGAGGCTTCTTCGAGGCTGAAAATGCCTGGAAACACTTTAAATGGGCCTGAAAGCTCCGGCTGTACCCGATTTTCTTTACATGTGTGACCAAAATGTGGCCATTTTTGTAGGGCTGGGCGCTCTTCCTCCGACCTGTCCCGTGTGTCGGAGTCCGATGGATCCACTTTGAGCCGCATCGGAGCCGCCTTAGGCAGAGCCTCAACGGTGCTACCCATAGGTGTCGAAGGTTCGGAACGCTAGAGAGGTTATTGTAATGTACGCTGCGATCCTCGCTGATGTCGCGATGAACATCAGCTCTCGAGCCTCTCGTTTCACAGAAGAAGTCGGACATGAACGCGAAACCACCGTGGCCATCAGAAGGTCTATCTGTGTGCGAAGCTAAATTTGGCAGATGTTGACTACCTCCGTTTGATTTTACAGAACCTGAGGCTTGTGCCCGGTTCCCTCTGCAACACGACAGGTGTACCTCCTCTTTTCGTGTGGCAGCGTCAGACGTTGCTCACTTGTGCCCACAAACACAACCCTCCGAGGTAGCGCTCGGAGGCCATGGGCGATAGACTTGTCGCTCGTCCTTCACCTGACGCATTCAAGTGCTACCATGATTTGTGGAAACCACTGCCTGACTGTAATGATGCAAAACAACTTTCTCCAAGTTGGGGTATCTCCCCTGCGTTGCGATGCGGCAGTCGTAGTCCATGTAATCGTTCGCATAGCCTGTGTCGCCGAAGTGTACGTAAAGCTCCTCTTTGGGAATGCAGAGGTTGAGGGTCAGCTGTCGAATGTGCTTCGCTCACATAGGAGGTTCTTGACGTGCGCGGCCGTCACGTCCCTTTCTTCTGGAGTGACCGAAAGAATTTTCACCGGACAGCTTTCGCGGATCGGCGTGAGCCTGCCCCTCTCTTTTCTTTTCATCTTGCTCTCCCGAACTGTGAGTGCTTGTCTTGATGAAATTCAGCTCGAGCATTAGCAATTGCGGGAGTGCGGTGATGAGAACGCCGACAAGAGCAGGCTCACTGGCTCGATTCGCCTCCAGAATCCATCGTGAATCCATGCTCGATCGAGCTGCGAAGGAAGCGCGAACCATCTGGCGTAATCGTGGCTGAGGACAAACGCATCTCGAATGATCGGAATCGCTGTCTTCGTGGGCGCAGCGTCCTTCGGCGTAGGTAACGTTAAGGTGCCGAACAATCTCTGCGATGTGCGAACCACCAAGGGTTGTGCGAAGGAACATTAAGATCCGCGCTGAGGAGTGGGCAAGGGGTGAGCAACCAAGGTCAATAGTTGTGTAATGCGCCCAATCGGCAGCATGTTGCGGCAGCTACGAGCGAGGGCGAGGAAGTCGAACCTGTCATCGACGAAAGAGGTGACTCGAAGCAATAGTTCGTGCAGTAGATCTGGGAGCTTCGTCATGGGGGCCGCAGATCGATCGTAAAGGGGTGAACAGAACGCAGAGGTTGATTTTGATGAACAGACGTAGCCAGGTTGTGACCTCTGCGCACGTAGCGAATGTTAGTGAAGGAAAAAGACCAATGGTCACACTGCGGAGTACACGAAGAGATGCTCATCATCAGGCGGTAGGTGGAAGAATTGAGCAAGATACGGGAACTCCTGCCAGGCTAAATTGAGAAGGTAACGTGGTCCGGCGAGGTCAGTCCAGTATCCGACGAAATACTCCAAACAGCGGAGGTACACCGCAGCTCTCTGCGGATATTTCGTGGGATTTCAGCGCTTCTGGTGGCTACATGTATTCTGCCACTGCAGTTACATTCTGTATGTCTTGTCACACCAAAAATGATCATTTCATGGAGACAGCCCAGACCAGTACCGTCCAGGCAACAGGGCTCAGGAGAGGCTGAGGCATCAGAAATGACCTCGTGCTTCAAATGCACGAATTGCCGAGTAATTACCGAACGGTTGGACCTTTCAGGTCGAAATACGGGTCAGTATCGCCGTGTGGGCATTGCCAGTCCGGGAGAAGGGCCAATCCAGGTACCTTTTCCCCAGTACGACTCCAATCTTTCACTTGCGGCTTCTCTTTCATCTGGTGCGCCTCCAATGTGAAGCGGAAGATGATATCGGCAATCTCTCGAGGCAAGCGTCCGGTCACAGCTCACAAAACATTCACCTGAACCTTTAGATGGGCTTACTTCTGCAGAGCTTCTAGGAAAGTAGCACGCCTCTTATGGACACATCGTTGGATGAGTCCCTCGCCATCGTCGCGGCTATACCCAGGCTTCATCTCCCATATATCCGGTGGGGGATTGGTAGCGTCCAAGAATGAGGCATCCTGGCACTTGCCCCTGAAGTACACATGTTGCGCCGTTATATTCAAGTATTTCAGCAGTCGCAAAGTAGATTGTCAGTAGAGTGCACAACATGCTCATGCGCTCTCGCCTCGAATCGATCCCAGTCCTCCCACTCCCCTCCGCCAAGAAGTTGTGACTTAAAGATAACCAGCAAGTCGAAGGTCAAAGGATCGCCACCAGTCAAAGTCCATAGCCACCGCACACTCTACTCGAAACGCCTCAAAAACACCGACGTGGTATCTGCCGTATTGTGGTAAGTAGGCTCTCTGATATTCCACGCTGCGCTGTCTATGTTTCTGTCGAGACCCTCATAGAACAACGCTACATCCTGTGGTTGGGCGGCTTTGACCCTTTCGAACAACGATCATGCGAATCTGTACAGGTCAGCATACGTAATCGTGGGGTGGGCTCCTGTCTGACCTGGGCAGAGGAAGTCGAGCTTGGACCACCACAACGGGTCCTTGGGGTATGCCGTTTCTACCGCAACCATGCTGTCCTCGTAGGGGGCGATTGCTCGTTCTATCTGACAACAACATGGAGACAGAGCGTCTTTAACAGAGTTCGACACCAGCTCAGCCTGATGTAAAGCTTTCCTCGTCTGGGGAGTTTCGACACGCTCTGCTGAATCGCTCAGTTCTCTTTGCGCCCACTCGAGGTCACCAAATCATTTGGACTCATCGTACAACTGGGAGATACTTCGGATACTGAGAGCAACCTTCTTGCGTTTCTCGCACAGTCGCTGTGGCTGCTTCAGTTGCCTTCGAGTCCACGGTCGGCTGAGGCGCGGACCACGGGGATCAAGGGGACTGAGATAAACGTCCTTTTGGCTTTTGAAGACATTTCGAAGTCCTCAATGTGGAGCTGTGCTATGTAGATTGGTGCGCATGTTGGCAAAGGGATGCCGCAGGCACCGCAGAAACGCGCTAGACGCATGCTAAGATCGCGCGACGCGTACTGAGAAATCCCAAAAACCTCCAGACCAACGTCCATGGATCATGGCTGTCTTTACCATCGCAGTCATCTTTAGCAGTCAACATTCTCACGGCTATTCAGCATTGTCTCGAACTGGGTTACGAACACGATGACGATGATTGACATGACGCGCACTTGTTCGATCCAATCACCCCAACGACAATGCAGACAAGTCGAGTACATTTGCGAATGCCCTCGTATTGCCTGGAGACCTATTTCCCGATCTGATCATCGTCATGACCTCTCAGTCTACCATGGCGCGCCACTACTCCTCTTGACTCCACTCATGCCGCGCTGAAATACGAGTCAATCACGACACATTCAACAATCATCTCCCAGGCTGAAGGAGGCTACCACAGCAGTATCGGCTTGATCGTACTTCCGGCGTGCATGTCGGTCAGCGCTGTCTCGAAGTCATCAGACTAGCATGCATTAGATTGCGTTTCGCTGGATGCTGACGAGAGCTCACCTTGTAGTATTTCGATAGCTTCTCGATCGGGCTTTGGCGTCTTGTCAGCTTATATCTAGTACCATGTTTGGCCACACTCACAATTTGCCTTGTCGGTACCATTCAATCATTTGCGGTACGAACTAGTTGCGTCGTCAGTCGTGCTAAGCTCGAGATGCGTTATCGGCACTCACTTTCGAAGGTTTGGCATTGCCCTCGATGCATCCCCGGATGGCAGTACCGATCTGGACACAATCAGCTTGCGACCAACGATTCCATATCTTGGACTCACATTGAGGATAGCACCCAGATCGAGATCCATTGTCTTCCCGTTCACGATGCCGATCAGGATAATCTGACCTCTGGGCTGCAGCGCTCGAACCGCAGCTGCAATCAGAGGTACCACTCCCGTCGTGTCGAAAACTGCATTTGCACCTTTCGGGGCGATCTCTTTGATGGCTGCTGGAAGCTCTGTCCCTACGTCTTGGAACTTGGAAGTGTCAATGATGTGCGTCGCGCCCATCTCCTTGACCAGGTCGAGACGTGACTGCACCCGATCGACTCCAATGATTGTGTGAGCACCTCGAACGCTCGCGGCCTGCAATCGGTTAGCTGATACCGAAAGAGCCTCGATCATAGCCAGAGTCGCAATCACTGCAATCTACCGGCTGCGAAATCACACCAACTTTCTTGGCCGCCCCGAGAGTCCAAACTGGCGAGCAGCTAGACGTACCATGATTGCAGACATGCCAACACCACCCAGACCAAAAACCTGACGTACACGAGTCAGCCAGGACAACAATTTCCAATTGGCGTCAGAACCTACAACCACAACATCCTTCTTCCCTACGTTTGCTAACTCGGTCACGGCACCAGCCCCTGTCTGGTAGCCGCAACCCATCGGAGCAAACAGCTTCAACTCTTCTTCGTCTTTGACCAGCTGCTCGACATTTACAATGGAGGTCCCTTTTACCAACGCGAGACTGGAAAAGCTCGACTGCCCGAAATATAGTCCTCCAGCAGATTTCCCATCGATCTGGTAGACGTCGGGAACATGGAACAGGTTTTTGACATGGAACTGCTCGCAGTACCCAGGGGTCTCGTCCTCACAAGCGCGACAGTCATCATTGCCGCAGTAGTCGAAGCTCAGAAGCACCTTGTCGCCCTTCTTGACGTGACTGATCTTGTTTCCAACCTGCTCAACGATTCCGGCACCTTCATGGCCTAAAATCTTGGGGTAAGGGTGGAAACCCGGTGTATCCACTGGAAACGATGAGATGGCGATGTCAGTGTGACAGACTCCAGAGGCGATGATCTTGACCAACAATTCATCCTCGCCTATCTCTCGCAATTGTACTTTCGCTTTGCGCCAAGATACATGGGCTCCGTTAGGAGCATCGCTCACAATCGCGGTCGCAGAGATTGGGAAGGACATGATGAAAAAGCTGGACGAATGCACAAGGTGCGTCAATTTTAGAAAAAAGTAGAAAGAGAGATTGATTCTATATGTTGACAGCGGGAATATACATGTATTGCAAGCTGAGTCGTAGGTAGCGGGGCCCCAGACTAGGGCAGGAGTAACGCGGGGAAAAGAATTACCAATCAGAGCTCCGCGGAGGCTCCGCCATGCTCACTCGCGCCTACACAATCGCCTAATCTGGGAAGCGACAAGCATCGTTCCTGGTCAGCTTCCGGTCCGAGGTCGACGCCAGTAACCGGGTATTGCCCACGTGATGCGACTCCAGCTCAATGGAGGCTACAACACTACGATGACACAGCCGAGCGCACGTGCCGGACGCCCTTTCTGCTGACGACAGCTCATTATCTTACAAACCGTCAGCACGAGGACGAGGCCCCAGGACTTGAAAAGACGGGCAGAGCATCCAGACGAGATACGCACGTACGAAGATCGATGCGTCTATAAGATGAGAATGCTGACAGGCTTGAGAGGCTTAAGCTTTGCGAGTGACTTCATGCACATGGCGTACAGCATTCGACGAGTGCCCGAGCATTTGCCAGATCCACGACGGAACAATGTAGCGAGGCATTAGCCACCTAAGCTAGATGAGTAGATTATGGAATTGATTACGATGTGTTGAGCAGCTGCCCGCATCCTCATGTGCTTCCAATAAGGCCCTTTTCCCAATAGCTCCTGCGCTGTCTTGAGTCCTAGTGAGAAAATCTTCCAAATGAAGCGGGGAATGGACGTACACTCCCAAAATCGCACCGCGCAGAGGATGTAGTCTAGTCGCGCTGACGTGCATGCAAATGCGGATCGACAAAAGACGCAAAACCAGCTCGATTTGATGACACTGAGACATCTACTCCAACCTTCGCCTTTTGGAACCCTTCTCCTTTGCGGCCTCAGAGGCGCCGGCCTCCGCCTCTGCCTCTTCCTTCTCTCTCAAAGCCTTGATCTCTATCAAAACACGAGATCGATGTTTTCTCATGGCTTTGACGTGTCGGCTGAGTACTTCTTTGTCAGGGTCCGTACCTTCACCAGGGTCGATGAGGGCCTCAATGTTTGCCTCCTTGAGAAGTGCCGGTACCTCACTGAGCATTGTTTGGTACCGGCCTTGGCCACGAACCCACATGATGAGGGCTGTCAATGGCCCAACATCAACTCCAGATGGAAGCTCAGTGAGACCGTGTGTCAGAGCTAGAAGTGGATAGTCCGTCATCTCCCGCACGTCGTAGGTCCATCCTTCCGCTGTGTAGCCCGTGGTGTTAGCCAATGACTGCATGGCTTCGTTTGTCTCCTCGTCCTTGAACTTGAACTTGCGGAACACATGGTGATCAACACTACCCTGGCTGCATATTGAGGCTCCGGGGAGACAGCGGCTCATGCTGATGGAGTTCGAGATTTCCCAAGCGCTCAGTCCAGCACGAATCATCCTCTCGCCTGCATTCCGCCATTGGTAGTGGAACGGAAAGTAAGAAAGGAGCTCAATCAGAGTGAACTCGGTGTCTCCTAACAAAGTAATGTCGATGTGTGCGGGCGTCGCAACGCTCTTAAACGGGCAAAAGATGCGACAGTCCTGATTGCCAAGGTATCGCTCTGCATTGTCCTCTTCGCTCCCGGCCATTGTGCTAGCCATCAATGCCGCAACCGGCTGTTTGTACTTTCGGGAAGTGCGGGTCACTCCAGTACCGTGCCATTTTCGGCCTGGCGTGGGAGCGAAAGTGCGAGGAGGCAATCCTTCCAAGTCGAGCAGCCATCTCCAACCGTCTTGCAGATCAAAGACTCGGTCGGGGCAGTCTCGAGCCTCGATGTAACGACATGGTATCTCGATGATAGGAAGGACACATTCGGCTGGTGTATTCCTTTCACCAGCCGCCGGGCCGGTTGTCGACTGCTCGATGTCTGGGACACCTCCAATCTGAGCCCAGGGAAGGGCCCAGTCCACGCCATCGAAATTGTAGACCTCAGCGTCAGAGCCGTCACTGAAAGACGACATCATTGGTAGCATGCCATGCTCCCGATGGAGACGGCCGCCGGGCACGTAGTCTTTAAGTCCACCCTGGTGTAATTCTTCGCAGGTCAGAGGCAACGGACCGACTGGGGTAATTTTGAACGCCTGCTGGAAAGGATCAAAGACGACCGGGTAGAGACCGGACCAGGACGTGTGATGCCAGCCCGGCGGTAGGTGCAAAGTCGGCACCGAGGACACATCAGGTAGTCCGTTCTTGAGGGAAACATAGTGAGCGTGGAAGGTGAGTCGCGGATTAGCTGAAGGCCAAGGGTATGATGGGTGGGTGCTGCCTCCAGCTGGGTACATGAGCTGCCATTGAGTCGAGTACACTTCTGGTAATTCTATGCTTGAAGCAATGGTGACTTCGAATGGTGATTGAACAGGCTCAGCCTCTGTGAGAATGACTGAGAATTCCTCCTGGGCAGCAGGTGACGGCGACTTGATCAACGATTGGCTAGCCTTGACCCTGACTTTCGATTCCTCTACAATCAACTCAGTCAGCGACTTTCCAGCAGAATGAGAGAACCGAACTGGTACCTTCTGTCTGCATCCTGCCGTGCAGCCTCGCGCTCCGTCGAATGGAGCTTGGGCTCGAGAGTTGTAAGGCAAAGTCCACATCCCCTTCAGCTGATGTTGCCGGAGTAATTTGGTGCTGATCTCTGGACCCGGATGTGCCACTTGAAACAGAAGAGGACTCGCAACGTGGCGTTACGGGAGACGTATGCGGGGGGGTATTGCTATACGTGAGCTCGTCCCTCCAGAACACTTCACCGTCCCGCTCGCCTCCGTAGTCAAGTACTGCAGAGATGCCACTACTTGGAAGCTTGTTATCGCCTCCGACGTTGCAAGATGGTGTCTGAGGAGAGAGCATGCCATGCCAGTCTAGCTTGATACGCCTGAACGTCGGTGTTTGCGGGCGTGGCAGCGCGGTCAATGAGACCGCATGGTCTATAGTTGTTTCGGGCTGCTCTTCCTGGTTGAACATGCGGATATCGGGTTCTATAGGGTCAGTCAACTTCCGTACGACTCCATGTTCGGTCGTTCACATACCTTCACCAAATAGATCTAAGCCGTTCTTGAGAGGCGTACATGGCGTCACATCCACTAAGATGTTGTCAACACACGAGGTCATGATATTTCGACGAGGTTACTGACCGCTTAGCAAATGGACTTCTGGAGCAGATGACGGCGTCCGGCACGCCCCGTACATGGTCGCTGATCGCTCGTGCACGGCGCCGTTTGGAGAAGTCCTTCGTTCTGGAGGAGGAGATGTCGGAGGAGAAGTTGAGGGCATTGCGGGCGATCAGAGGTATATCTCGCGTGCCGCGGTAGACTTAAGTGTCATGAGCATGAGAGTGAGGGTTGTAGTGAACTGCCAGTAAGATCTCGAAGATAGACCCTGAGCTGCAAGGTAGCGGACTTCGGTGGCCATCCATACTCACCTTCACCTCGTAGACCCACCTGTCGCGAGCGCATTGTGTGGAGTTGAAGGTGACGCTCGCAATGGATCTTCCCGAGCTCAAAACTACTGCTCGCAGCCCGCAAAATTAGGGCGCCTGGCTTGGCAGCGGTACTGTTAGATGTACGATACAACCAGGGGACAATTACGTTGGGTACGACGGCAAACAAGGAGCGAGAGCGGTGAGGGACATGTAGGGGCACATTTGTAGTTGATCTCTAAAAGTATCAAACGATACTGCAAGCAACGGCAGCGGGCCTTGAGCGATGAGGCAGGAGCTGGTTGAGCTAGAGCGCTATGCGCAACGAGAAGGACCTTAGGGTGAAGGCGGTCAGTGGGTGCGAGCGCGCAAGCTTAGTAGAAGATTGCAGGTCCTTCTCCATCAAAGAAAACCTCGTCCAACAAGCTTAAAAGCACCTTCTGGCCAACCCATGATTCTTCGACAGCGGGGCGAATACGCTCTGGCGGAAGCACAAAACCATAGTCACCAGTGTCCGGCAACTCAATAGTATATGACCATTCGGCTCGGCCTACAGCATAGACGTGATCGACGCCGACACCGGTAGTGGGATACAGGACAGCACCGCTAGGGCCGAAAGTGTATGTCGTGGCGTTCGACGAATTGGCCGCAATCTCCTGGCTCATCAACGATGCTGCGCGCGTCCACCTGCCAAGCTGAGGAGCGTAGAGGTACTCGTCATGGCCAAATGGGCATAAAATGAGTTGACTGTAGCTGTGCCAGTCAATGTAAAGCTTGATACCCTGTTGATCACGGAGGTTGCGAAGAAAGTCGTCCATCAAAGCGTTCTCTGGCGCATCACGAGGGCGTTCACCACGGTAGGTCTGCGAGCATTCGTTCTTGGAGGCGCCGCGGGTGTTGGCATCCCAGTTGTGTTCCCAATTTCTGTTGATGTCGCGACCATAGCAGGTCTGGTTGGCAGCAGTTGCCGGAGGTGGTTGGCGGTTCTTGCGCCACAATCTGTCAGTTGTCTGGGTGTGCACGAAACCTGATCTTGTCAGTGGATTTCCATGATCAAGTCATGCTACATTTACCGTCAGGGTTGACGATCGGGAAGATGTAGAAGTCGTAATTGTCCAGGAATGTTTGAGTAAGGTTGTCACCAGCCTTGTAGCCATCAATTAGCTGCTTGGTGATGAACTCCAAGGTCTGTAGCATGTCAGCATATGCGAAAATCAACTTCCAATGAGAACCCACCGGAGCCACGATCCACTCTCTGGCATGAACAGTGCCGTGCCAAAGCACAGCGGGCTTTCCGGGGCCACCACTACCCCACATATGAATACTGCGGAAGTGCGTTAGCAAACATTCTCAACACGTCAATGCCTTAACGTACCCGTAGATATCGCGGCCTTCGTACGAAGTGCCCGAGCTCGTCCAGTTCGAGTTTTCCGGGAAGGACTCCTGCAACTCTTTGAAGTACTCGATGTGATCCTCGTATGGGTGGTAGCTGTCAAACCAGTCGCCGCTGCTGTTGGTATCCTGCCTCTTCCAGGTAGACGTCACTTGAGCTTCGGCGGCGATCGAGGATCCCAGGTCGGCATGCAAGACACGGGAGTTAAGACCCAGTGCCTCAAACTTGGCGACCTCGTGGTGAGGAATAGCAACATCAATGTGGTCAGAGGCGGATTCCCAAACATTGTGAGACAAGGCAGCAAGTCTCTTCTGGACATCCGCCACATGGCGACCAGTCTTGACATGGTAGACCTTGGTACCCTCGTAGAGGTTGACGGAGGGGCTGCGGATGGAAACGCCCGCAGCAAAAGAAGCGAGCGCAAGATGGAGAGTGAACTTCATGACTGGTGCTTGCGATACAACGAGTCTAGAACCGTACCGAGCAAGCTTTTATACAATGCCGGCCTCCAGATCCGGAAATATGCTCAGCGTCGTTAGCAGCTTCTTCCACCGTCCATACCAAGACAAGCCATGATAGCATAGTCGTCGCGCGAGATGTGTAACTTGCTTCCATGATGTCGGAAAGACAAGGTATAGCACTGGTACCGAGTGATACAGCATGTGGTTGTTGTCTTGACCTGCCACTTTGGATCTAGTCTAGGCGTGGCATTTCTTGTGCCTTATGGATCTCAGAGGTAGAAACGTCATCGTCGCCAAGTGATAGCTCCTCACAACCGCTCAAACCCTCCCACAAGCGCCAATACTGGATAAACCGGTGGAGAACCTGCAGTGTCCAGCATTCGTCCAAGATCTGCCTTGAAGTTGCACCAGTGGGTAAAGGTTCTTTGTGCGGGGAAGCGTCGGCCTAATATGCACTGTCCCTGGACCATCGGGGCTCGAGAGGCATCGGAGGCATTGACTGATCGACGCGTCGAGAGACGTTCGACAGCCTGGATGCCTGAAGGACGATGGTAGCCCGAAGGGGCTGAGAGTGTTGAGCTGGTTACTTAAAGCACTGTAGGCGCGTAGACATTGACGCAGGGCGTGGTATAAAATCCGCTCTGTCGTGGGTGTCTATATTGCACTGGCAGGATATAGGAAGAGACCGAGAGACGAGATGGAGACTATGCGGAGTGTCGAGGATGCCGAAGAAGATCGTGAACGCGTGTGAACGGTCATCCAAGAGGCGAGAAAGCCGGATCAACGCTAGTACGAGAGTAGTCTAGTCTAGGACGCGGGCACTTTCGCCCACCGGTTCCAGCGGTTCAACACAACGCGGTGCTTGAACACCTTACATTGCCTGCACAATTATCTTTCCTCTCACCAAAGCGCACTTTCGAGACGCGGCAATGTGTACGCGTTGTACAGAGTAGCAATAGCATACAGACCACACTCAAGGGTTTCAACCCGGCGGTCATCCCCCATCGACAAAGCCATCTGGGCAGCTTGGGGTCGAAATATCAAGACTTGCAAGTATCTTTCAATGACCAAACTCACTGTAAGTGATGCAGTACCTCGCGCATCACCTATACTTACTATTAATACAGTTGAAGTTGTTGTAACCTACAGGTTGCCTATTGCAGCGCACTGCGCTCATTGACAGACACCGAATACCTCCCGCGATTCTGAGATTGCGAAAGAATGAACATTGGAGTTTCTCGCCTTTACCAATATTGCAACGGGGCTCTCTAGCGCCATTTGGATTCAGCACGACTAAACCTCTTGTAGCCTGCACGGCATCTAACACGGTGCAATCTGCTTGCAGACAGATACGAGGTACCTCCCAGAAAACTGATACAGCGGCGAGTCTCGCCGGTGACGATGTCTGCTGATGTCGCTAAACATATGCTGTCTCTTTTCTTCGCGTGTGCAGTATTGATTGACAACCCCAGATAACCGGGAGACTTTCGCGCAATCTAGCACACTGCCGATGCCACTGCCGTCTGATTCACCAGCTGCAGAGCGGGTGCCGTTTCTACCATGATTTCACCGAAAGGCGCGAGCAGATTGCGACATTCGGCAGCAGGTGGCCGCCCAAGGCGAGGTACACACACATAACCAAGTTCCTTTCGTAAGCAAGCCCACGTACCAGTTTCAGTTGAGAATGCCCGCAAGGCATCAAAGTATGAGGATTCTCATGGCTATCCTAACGCCGATAGCTACCCTCTATGTTCATTAAAGCGCGGACGTAACGAGCAGACGTGTGATTAAGACGGGAGGCGCCGCCGGTAATTTTTTTGTAGGCTTCAAGAAGTCTATCAGGGCGTAAAGTGTTTAAAAAGTATCTTCAACTACCTCCTTGAGCTTCAGAGAGCAGCGGTATGCAGCAGTCTCATCTCGCCTGCTTCTTCTCACTGCTAGAAAGCGTGGTTCAGCTACGTGAACAGTCTTACATGAACGCAGTAGGTTATGAAGCAGGCAGGCAGCACTTGAGGTATTTCTTCACTTTTTGTTAATAAACAGCACTCATGTAGGTGAAACAGAAGCAAAGAAATGGACACGGCGAGAGTCGAACCCGCTATCTCCCTGAGCCAGGCCTTCCACGGTAACAATAGCCCGCAGCTGGATACTTTACTCTGCAGCAGATAAGTATCGACTACGGGCTCAACGACTAATTGAGGGACCAACTCAAGACGCCTTGCCATAGACCACGTTCCCTTTATTTGATAGTAGTGTGGAGTTATTACATGGAGCTTTTGGTACAACCAAGCTTGAGCAGAGGTCCATTAGAAATCACCTAGAATGATGTCAGTGATGAGAAGACAGTGATTGGCGCGAAAGAAAATCAGGCGCAGTAGCAAAATACTGCGCAGCATGGCGTCGCCTTCATCACAACAACGAGTAAATGGCCTGAGCAAGAACAAAAATCGTGGGCTCGGCGAGAATTGATCTCGTAATCTCGCCGAAGACATTGCTCCTCCAAAGGGAGGGTGTCAAATTAGGACGTCTTACCATCAGACCACAAGCCCTTTGTTTGTTTTACGCGAGATGTCTTGCTTGCAAAGAGTATACACAGAAGTTTATTTGTTTCCTGCAATTGAGGCAGCGGTATCGCAATGAACGGAAGTTGAGATTGCGCAGTGGTCGAGCTGTGTGCCCGCGGGAACAGGGAAAGCAGCGGAGTAACTGAAAATGTAGCAGGTGCTCAAAACCGGCGCACGTGGCGCGTTAGATGGGAAACACGACCGAACAGTGGCTGCTGAATGCGCACTGCTGAATGCACAATTCCACGAGCAGGATTTCCAAGCAGATACTTGGGATAGATGTAGGAGCTGTGGTCACACCCGATAGCAGAAGCCTTCCTTGCAGCCACCAGAAGAGTCATCAAATTATCAAGGGTCCCACGGTAACACTGACTACCTCCGAGATTTCTAGGTCACAATGACTATAATGGTTTTCATAATACCATGGACATCATGTGATTTAGCGCGCGGAGGATGCGGAGGATGTCAATGTCTTGTTATACGCCAATTTGGACCTGTAACAACGAGAAAACACGCTGCTGCTCCTTCTAGATACTTCGAAGCTCAATATAATCGGTATATTGACGCTTTGTGGTGTTGTGATGGCAACGAGGAGGTCCAACCGCCGGAGAATCGATGAGCCGGCAGCTGAATCAACACAGGATGCTTCTGCACCTGCAACACCAGCACCTAATAAGCGTTAGCGCGTTTCTACTCAACCATTCGAACAAGGTGTAAACCCGATAACTCCACCCTCTACAGTAAGGCGACCTTCACAACGACCCTCCAGCAGCCAACGGAGCGATACTAAGGCGTTGTTTGTGCGCGAGGACTCTGAGGTCAGAGGTAAGGATAGCGACGATAGCGAACAGGACGATGAGGCGGACCCATGCCCAGAGGTTGATGCGGATACAGAGGACCTTGCTGCTGCCGGTGAAGGTGCTGCGACCAAGGCTCTAGCCGCTGTGGATTCGTCGATTGGCGGCTTCTTGGAGGAGGAGCACGAGGTTGTTGCCACTGTTCGTTACCGCGCGTCCTATGGCGATATAGAGAAGAATCCCATACACTCCGCAGCTGATACTTTCGCTGAGTGTAAGGTCGATCGCCTCAGCATGCAGTGTATCTGGCAGTGGGTAGATAAGGTGATTGCCAGCCAGGTCAACCAGCGCGTCAACGTCCAACTAGCCTCTCTGTCAGCAGAATTGTGGCACGGGAAAGGTACTAATAAGCGCAACAGACCTGTAAAACGCCTCAGAAGAGAGAGCCTGTTCGACGTAAGGCAGCTCAAAGACCTCGCGCGATCGATTGACGTCAACACCAGTGAGAGGCTTTGCATGGACTTCAACCTGTACCTTACCGGAGACCCTATCACCGCGTCTCAAGGCGTCGCTCCGTCACCCCTCCGCTTATCGCAGGTGCGAGCTCGTACGGCAACAGTGATACAAGAGGAGGCGTTAGAGGGTGTTGTTGCTGCAAATCTTATGGGACAGGGAGCCACACTCGCTGTAAGAGATACCTGGCGGTGTGAGGATAAAGAGTGTAACAACTAGCCGTGGACTTGCTAGCGGCCGCGTAGTGGCTTACCTGACGAGTCGCACTATCCTGTCAACCCGAATATTATTGCAATGTGGGCAAAGGCAGTTGAACAGCGACAGTGTACAGTGTCGGAGCCCAACGATCGCATCAAATCCGCCATAATGAGAGCCCGCGAGAGGAGCGAAATTGACAAAGTACGTAAGCGGCAGCACAACGGTGGCGGCGGGTGTGGCAGCGGAGGTGTACTTGATGAGGTGCGGGAGCTTCAAAAATCCGTCCTCATGGCTCAATTGCAGCAATTAACTGGGGGCTTGGCAGCTAAGCAGCTAACTGGCTGGGTGCCATTTAAGTATGAGTTTTGGGCAGAGATTATGGCGCATACTAACAACTTTCTAGAGTATTTTACAGCTAAATGGGACGTTAAAGGTGCAGAGGAAGGTATCCAGAAGATCCGGGATACTGTAATTCGTGACGGTCACATTGATATTAACATGTTGATGGACAACAGCGATAAGAATAGAGTAAGCATGGCTTTGTGGGTTAAGCACTTCGGCATGCAACCTGGCTTGCTACTTCAACTTCGACGACATGCAGTCAAGTGGAGGAAGACTTACGGAGGACTTTCAGGTAACGATTTTGAGAAAATTGCTTCTACGCGTAGAGCTCAGCGAGCGCGGCGTGAGCGGAACTACAGGTCTCCGTTAAGCGACATCACGGGGTGATTGTTCGACGAGGTAAGTCGCGATTCTTGCCACCCAGTTAACTACAACGTTAGCGTTGTTTCACCGCATTATTAATATATAAGAGCTTGTTAGAGTACTAATTTGTATATAGGCAAGCTTCAGTAAAAAATTCAGAATTAATTAATCGCGTTTGTGCGTTGCGCAATACTTTCTTAAAAACAGTCGTCGACGTCGTCAGTCTCAGGATACCCGTGCACATCCTGCCACCCCTCTGGTCGGTAACCACACATCCAGAACCAGCTGCGGCAATCAATCTCAGTCAACACACGTTCTACAGCGTACTCTAAGAAGTAGTAGAAGTCGTCGTACATCGCCTGCTCGTCAGAGTGCTTCTTTATCCAACTTTTCAACTGCTTAAAGCTCTTCTCGATGGGGTTGTAGTCAGGTGAGTATGGCGGAAGGTACTCCAATTGCACCTCGTACATCGTACAAAGCTCACGAACCCGAGGACTCCGATGAATTGACGCGTTATCGAGAACGATTACTGAGTACCCAGGTGTAGTATGTGGCAACACAGAGCGTTCGAGGAAGTCCTCCATGATCTCTGAGGTAATAGCGCCTTGGAAAATGGTGTAACAGAGGTACCCATTGACCGTCATCGCTGGCAAAAGTGACCATCGCTCACTCCGTCTCATACTATACTCCAGTTCAACTGGTGTGTTGACTCTACTCCAGCCGTACTTGCGGTCGCCAGTTCTCTCGTTGCAAGCGCTTTCATCTATCGCGATGACTTGCTCAGCCTTGTACTGTTGCATCCTCGCTCTGTATACGCGCCGGAGTGGCTCGCTCTGCTCCCTCGCCTTCTTCGTCGCCAGCTTCCTGCTGTAGTTAAGCTTCATTAGAGCTCTCCACACTGTCGGAAGTGATGCTATTACATCGTAATCCTCGTACAAAAAAAGCTGCATCTCATCTAGATAAGCGCTAGGTCTGCCTTTGAGGTACTCAGCTAAGCCCTCTATCTGAGCCTGTCGAAGCAGCGGAGGTCTACCCAGTCGTACTGTGGAGGGCGGATAGCACTGTCCCCAGTACTCCAGGCTCAGCCGCAGCTTTGCCACAGTGTGGCGATCAACACCACAAGCAGCAGAAACTACGGAGTCAATTTGCCCAGCAGCTATATGCTCCATTACAGACTGCTGGGTGGTGACAGGCAAACGTTTGCCGTTGCCGCGCATCGTGGGTAGGTTGCCGCGTGGAGTCTCTGCCCCAACAACACCAGAAAACGGTCGCGATAGTAGCGATAGAGCCTTACAAATAAATTAAGAGTATGCGGAAGGTCAACGAAACTTTTGCAAGCATCAAAATACACTCAGGTTTGGCCGATAGGTGATGCATTGAAGATTCTGACTTACCCCTCGTCAGTGCACGTGATGTCCATGGTATTTTGAAAACCACCCATAGCCGCTCACTCGTGAGACCACAGCTTTATGCCACATCGGGGTTTAGTCGTTTCTGCGACCGCCAAGTGTCTGGCACCTCCAGGCATATGTAATTAATGGTATTTGCGTCACGCGCAAGGAGCTGAACTCCCACCGCGCTCTAGCAGTCACGAACTTATAAGAATCAGTCAGTGGCACAATAGGATATCGCGGGGTTAAGGTTGCTGAAGTATTGATTTGTTGAAAGCTGACATGTACGCTAGATCGAAGTGATCAAGCACGAGCGGCTTTATGGAAGCGCTCATGGAGTACCAGCAGAGCTCAATTCAGCAAGAATTATCTCCGCCGCCTTCTCACCGATGACTAGCGCAGTGTTGTTGGTGTTCGCACCCACGTTCTCCGGCGGAATGCTCAAATCCGCAATCTTCAGGCCAGACACACCATGCACATTCAACCTGGCATCGACAACACCATTCTGCTCCCTGGGAGCCATCTTGCATGTACCCAACGAATGCCATGTGGTGTTGACATTCTCGCGGAGCCACTGCTCAATGGCAGCATTGTCCTCTTGCGAGTAGACAAGGTTCTGCACATTCGACAACGGCTCCTCGATCTCAGCACATGCAACCTTCGAACCCTCAGGAAACTTGGGGTGACCGGCGGCCAGCTCGCCGCGGTAAAACTTTGTGCGCCGCAGGATCTCGCGCTGCATCTTGTACGCCCAGAGCTGTTTCTTCATGTCGATGTCGTCCTTGTCGTTGAAGTAGCCAACATCGAAGTCGAGCGGATCATCGATGTTCTTGCCAGTGATGTGCATGTGTCCACGCGAGTATGGGTATGCTGTGTAAGTGCCGGTGGTGGCGTATTGGCCCTCAGGTACTGAAGATGGGTCGCCGAGGAAGCTGCGACATGTCAGTAATCAACATTTTGGAACTCTTGATCAGTGGCACTCACCATGACACAAGACCACACAGCATCAACGGCCTGTTTGGTACATCCTTGAAGTCACAGTCCCAGGCCGCGCGGAACTCTGGACCAAGTGCATCGACTTCCTCCTCAGTTGGGCGAAGCTTCGAGGAGATGTCGATAGCATTCCAGCCGAGCATCTTGTCGTTGTTCTTGATCATCTCTGTGGCATCCATGCGCCCGCTCAGAATGCCATCAAGGGTCTGGTCTGGCTCAAGGTTCGTCCTGTACGGGTATAGCAACAGGTGGTGATCTTGGTAGTCCTTGCCTACACCTGGTAGCTCTTCGACGACCGGAACACCAGCCTTCTCGAGGATGGACTTGTCACCGAGACCTGAGCGCTCGAGGACAGGAGGTGTTCCACAGGCACCGCACGTGACAACGACGAGCTTGCGTGCCTTGACAGTCTGCACTGGGTGTGCAGTGAGGCCGATGACGGCCTGAAACTCGGGGTTGGGCGTGTACTCCACGCCGACTGCTTTCTTGTTGTCGTCGAAGATCACACGCACGACCTTGGACTCGACGAGGACATGCAGGTTCTCATGTTGACCATCTTCCAGCTTAGGGTGGAGGAACCTATGGGCGGTGTCTTGTCGCCTTCCCTCTGGCGAGACGTAACGCTGCCATCTTTGGATGCCATTGTTTGTGTCCAAGCTCTGCAGATCCTCGATCTCGGGGTACCCGACCTCTCCTGCCGCTCTTATGAACTCGTCCTCTGCAACCTTTCCTCGGTAACCGCCATCCGAGACATTGATAGGACCGTCGTAGCCGTGGTGCGCCTTTTCACCAGGTCCGTGGTAGGTCTCCAGCTTCTTCATTTGCTCGAGCATCTCATCAGCTGACCAGCCCTCAGCTTTCCATGAGTCGAAATCCTCGCGCTGGGCTCTGGT
Organism: Didymella pomorum; assembly: GCA_022225945.1. Taxonomy (NCBI): domain Eukaryota; kingdom Fungi; phylum Ascomycota; class Dothideomycetes; order Pleosporales; family Didymellaceae; genus Didymella; species Didymella pomorum. The sequence continues at coordinate 92,054 of JAKJXN010000036.1, read as the reverse complement.
GTACATCATGAAGTTGATGGACGAGCCACCACCGAGAGTGCCTCCGCATGGTACGATTGGCTCGCGATCTGCGAGCTGCTTTGACTTGTTCCCCTTGTAGAACAGTGCCGTCTTCTGTGTGGGCAGAAGGTTCTGCAGGTAGAAAGCTGGGTATACGATGCTGGCAACATCCTTGTTGTTCGCTCCACCTTCGATCACCAGGACAGATAGGTCAGGGTGTGCTTCCGCCAGTCGCCCAGCGATGATGCATCCTGCTGTGCCACCTGAGATAGGCGATTAGTGCTTGATTACATTGCGGCATTTCGAGGTCACATCACGTACCACCAGCGATGATAATGTCGACCTCATCTATACCGGCGGCTAACTTGTTCTGGATGCCCATCTTGATATCTTGACTCCGGTGTTGTATGAATTGGAGGGCTAGGCGCGCTTTGAGGGTATGCACAACAGCCGACAGCATGCCATCTTAAGTATTCGCGCCGCCATGAGTCTCCACATAGCCGGGGGGCCTTCAAACTATTGACAGGTTGCCTGCAGAAAGCCACCCAGCCCAGCGGTACGTCGACCGCAGCAACCCAGGCGAATCGGCCAAATAGGGCGGACAATTAGCACAACATCAAAATATCTGGCTCCCTTCAGGATGGCGATACTTGCTCGTCGCGTGGTGATCTACCAATGCAAGTTCGCCGAGTTGCCATAAGGCTCCAATGTCCCCCGCATTGCGGCTATTGTGGTGCTCAGATCTAGCTGGTTGTAGTTTGGTGTTTGGGGCCCCGCGACGGTCTCTTTCCGCGAGGACGTGCACATGGCCGGGTTAGTGGCTCGAAGCGCCCATCCTAGCCTCACTGGTGAAGGCGCCACGTCCAATTCATGGTTGAAACACTTCAGTAGACCTCTCACAACTCGACAGCTCGAGTCGATACTTCCCCTTATCCGACAGACTAAGACGGGCCTTGTGGGGTCAGCGATGTGTAACTGTGAGGGTCCGAAGATCTTACCCAAGATTATGCGCGTCGATTGCCCTGCATGTGGGCGTTCTTCGGCTCTACATTGATGCGCGGCTATCGTACCGCTCAGGTTCCAGGCTTGTGGAGACCTCAATACGTCGCCTCTCTGGCGGGAAGGGTCGAACACGACCGCTGGAGGCCTTCAAACGTTTTCTGGGGGTTTTTGCTGTATTTCTAGAAGATGTTGAGCTGTCTAATTGCTTATTAGCAGGCGCTCTGCATCTGACGTCCGGTGAGGATTATGGGGTGGATCTTGTGGATCTACAGGTACTTAAAAAAGTCGAGATCCTTACCCATTTCGACTTCTAGCCGCCGGCCTTACCTTTAGTAAGCCTCGTATGGAGGCAAACCTCAGTCGTACTACGAAATGAAGATCCCTCAGATCTGGCATTATACAAAGTGATGTCTTGTGAACGTCGGGGGAGAGATTGGAAAGTGTACTGATGTTTAATGTATTGGAATAGACTGATCCGAGTCGGCAGCCTAGAGCCCCCGGAACAGCTCATCAATCGTGATCGGCTTCCTCACCGCGTTGCTGAACCCTTCGTGGAAGCTCACCCATATGCGATCTTCATCGCCCTCCTGCTTTGTTTTCTTCCTGACCTCACCCTCAACGAGAGGTTTCGCCTTGATGACTCTGCCAAAGAAGTCGCGCTTGACGGCCTTCTTGTTTGCCTCATCTAGCTTCTTGGCAACGTCGTCCTCTGTCTCTTCCAGCACCACGACTTCTTCGTGCTCTTGTCCACCTCGCCGCTTGCGATTCTCCATATCGATGCGTGCAGACTCTTTCTTCCACTCCATCTCCAACACGCTGCGGACTGCGTAGCGTACCTTGTCGTCTTTCTTGCCTGCTAATGTCTCGAAAGAAGCAAGTGTGTCCAGCGGAGGCTCCATGCGAAACACAAAGCCGCCGCTGCGATTTATTGCGTCTTCTGTCTCGATTCTGCTGCGCTCGAAGCGTACACCAGTCGCAGCCATTGCCTCGACCGCCTTCTTGACCAGTACCTTCTCAGATGACTTGCGTACCGCAGCGGTTGCACTTGACCTCGATCCAGCTGGGCCAGTATTGACGATCACAGGTTTGACGTCTGGCGACAGCATACGAAGTGTGTATGGTATAAGCTCGGTGGCCATTTCTTCCGGGCTTCTGAACAGTCTTGTCAGAGACAAACTCAATGTCGACTGCAGACTAATCAATTGTGATCGACTAGCCTTGTGTGTCTCAGCTGCTGCGAAGCTGGCACCCGGCCCAGTGAAGGGTAAGATCTGTGCATCAGGGTCGACCGAAGGATTCGAGACTTCACGGCGTGGTGAAGCGAACAGGTCGTGGAAGGCGAGGACGGATTGCGAGAGGTACGGGAAGAGCTCCCATTCCTGCGAACTATGGACGGCGGAGGACAGGGTATCGTGGAAATGGAGCCATTCGTAGGCTGCGGTAGGTTTACTTAGCAATGTATCGTCCTGGAAAGGCTTCTCAGGGTATGCAGTAAAGCAATCTGGACATTGTCAGAAACCGGTGTTGTAGTCTTAGAATATTGGTTTACCTGACACAATACGGTCGCAGTCACCAGTTGTGTCGACCATCTCCCTAAGACGGTCCATTGCTCGCCGCTTGGCTCCTTCCGCAACGCCAATGACACCTGTCTTCGCTCGAGCAGCAGCTGTTTTCACGTCTGTTGTCTCAGCCTGCTTTGGGAAGCCAGCTCCTTCCTTGAACACCCGATCGACGACATCTTTGGCGCCACCTCGTCCCAAACTGCGAGCAGCTCCTCCACCGTACTTCAAATCGTTCGTAATGTTGTCTTCGATCCACTTCTTCGTCAGGTGTGGCTTCTCATTCGATCTAAGATCATGCGATGATTTCAGGCGCCCTGCCACCCACTCGGCCATAACCATGACACCACGAATGTCGCCTTCGCCAGTGCCGCTGCCGGTGCCGCCTTCCTTCCTGGTGCTGACACCCCACGTAGCTTCGCAGAGTCGGCGCACACCGTCTGAATCGCACTGAAAGCCCTCTCTGGTGAAAACGTCCTGCATACGAGTGACGACCATGTTCATCGCAGGCTGCCGTATGCGCACAATCTCAGCGAACGACGACTGCCGTAGTGGCTTGAGCGACGGGTGGTATAGATCGTTGCAAATCAGGATGAGGGGCCTCAGAAGTCTGAACTTGTCGGCCTTCTTCTTTTTAATACTCGTCGAGGCCTGCCCGATCATCTTTGAGTTCCTCTCATCAAGAGTGATCAAGTCAATGAGTGCCTTGATGAAACCACCCTCGCCAACGCCACCACCACTGCTGCCGCCGACGACACCGTCGACTTCGTCAACCACTACGCAGACTGGCTTGCCAGCTTTGCGCACTTTGCCATTCGCAGTATTTGAGCTAATGCCCCGCACGTTCTCAGTGCCGACCATGTCTCGAATGCGGCCTTTGACAACGTCCCGACTTCGCTCATCTGATGCATTGATCTCTTGGACTTCGTAGCCAGCTTGTCGCGCACATACATGCGCCAATGTGGTCTTGCCCAATCCAGGTGGACCTGTCAAAAGCAGGATCTTGCGATGTCTTTGCTCGTCCTCATTGAAGTCCTTCTTTGCAGCCTTTGGCTTTGCCTTAAGAGCACCAGGAAACACAATGGGATCCCATGTTTTCAGCCACCGCAAGACGGACCGATGTGTTCGCTCGTCTCCGACCAGATCTGTGAATTTCTTCGCTCTGTATTTCTCGGTCCACATCAGCGTGCGATTGGCCTTGCCACTCGTATTGGCTGGCCGCTCGATTGATTGATGGGCCAGATTCTCGAATGCTTGCGCTCGTCTAGCTGCCTTCGCTGTGTCCTCCGCTTTGGCTTCGTCGATCAACGAATGGATGTCGATACCATAGTAGCTTGTTCTCGCTTTGCCCTCCACAGCCTCTGATCTCGCAGCGATCAGCTCCTCGAAGGACACGGCTTCCTTCTTCGCCCTTCTCGGTATGTGGATCGCCCTGCCAGCAGCATTACGCGCCATTGTGCCCGTCATGGGCTGTGCAGATGTAGGGGCATTGTGCATTGGCAGGCGCTTGGGTGTTGGCCGCGAATCGAAGTACTCGTCGAGCGCTTCAACAGGCACGTCCTCTGCGTCTGCAATCTCGCCCTGACTTGCTGGTGGAGTATAGTTTGCAAGTTCCTCAGGCGCGGAAGGTAGCTCCCTGATGCTATTCACAGCTATCCTCTTCATCGAGTGCTCCTTCAACGCCGCAATGTCCTCCTCGTCATCTGAGTCGTCCAGAAAGGCACCGACTCTACGAGCGGTCTGCTTGGATGACACAACTTTGAGGGGACTGCGTGCGTCGATCGAGCGCTTTCTCTTCTTTGGTGTTGTAGCTTGAGGCATCGAAGAACTCGGTGGATACGCGACTGGAGACGAGATGAGCGGCATGGCGAAGGTCGGCGGCGAGGATTGTAGAGACTGTCCGTCTGTCGATGTGCCAGTAGGTATACGCTGTATGGGGCGTTCGGCTTGGTGCTTCAATGGCGTGTCTGAGTGAATTAGTGCTGATATTTGCGCTGCATTGCGCGTGCAGTACCAAAGCTGTGTTCCCCTTCACTTCTGAAGACGTCCACTAAGTTCCAGGCGCGATGCTGTATGACTACGCCCTGAGAATTCTTCTTATCTTTGTCTTCTTCTATGCACGCCTGCAATGCTTCGATATCGTCAGAATGGGAGATGGAATCAGGCGCGTTCTGTGGGCGGTCGTACTCTGAGTATAGAAAGGCAGGATCAAAAGAAGAAGGAATGCCTGCAAGATAATTACTCATCGGTTCATGGGTAGACGCTATGCAAGAGGGACGCGGAGTGGTGTTGGTGACGAAGTGTGCGCGTGCTTGCGGTATTGGAGATTCGGCGCGTCGACGCGTTTTAGCGCGTCTTCCACATCCGCTAGGTGTCCCGGGACCATCTTGAAGTCCCTCAGCTGCAAATGACGGACGTACTATCGACAAACATGGTCCCATTGTCACTAATTCTTGCCCTTTGCTTATCTGGGCTTATCTAAGAAGATGCCTTCATAGTGCCTGAGTAAATGCTCCTCAACGTCGGTGCTGCACAATACAGCATCTAAGTCCCACTCGTAAGCTAACAACGGCCGCAACAACCCGGGCCTCATACACGGAGATAGCGGACGGCAAAGCATGGGTCCACCACACGAGCGATATTGCATGGCAACGGATAGGCAGAAATCTGCTCACATATAGCTGTATAAGTGCTGAAAGATATTGCGATCTGAATCATATTTATCTCCAAAATGGAAACTATCATGAAAAGGAATCAAAAGCTGAGTGGCGCAGCGGAAGCGCGCCGGGCTCATAACCCGGAGGACACTGGATCGAAACCAGTCTCAGCTAATCCATCTTTTTTGCATTTTCTGCACGGCCCTATGCTTGCCTACATATAGATCGCACCTCAGTCATCACTCGATGGGGCCGGAGATATCGTTTTGGCGAAGTATTCTCTCAAAGGTTTTTGTACATAATATATCTATGGAGCTAGCAAACAATTACCACCTCGTGAGGACGTACAATCAATATCTCTGATGTTGTTCTGCAAGGCTACATAGCTGGGCCACATCTGTGAGTACGTAGCCTCGCTTTGCTTTTCCACGAACTACAACAAGTGTGCAAGGCAAAGGAGCGAGAGATACGGATCGAGACGGGAGACGACATGATGGTTGAGCCGAGGCTTTATCTTGATGTACCACATGAGGGTTTTTCAGATGAACTTGTAGACGTGACCAGCAAAGAGGTAGTTCCACGGGCTTGCCCTTGCATATCAGGCGGATACTCTCACTGTAGCCGCGTGCGCAGTTTGTTTTGGGCGTACTGCAGACCAATCGGACGCGCGAGGACATCATCGATAGTCTTCAGCTCGAGGCCAGCAATGGCACCTTCCTCTTACGGCTTGAGAGATCATGTTACTAGGTCGCGAAGACCAGTGGGTTGATTCAATATCTGGCGAAGCTCTCATTCCGTGCCTCTTGTGTTGCAGAAGAAGCCGGCTGTGAGCAATGCGACCAGGAATTTTGGGAGGCAGTGATTGCGACTCTGCAAACCTCTCGCAACCTGACAGTATTGCTGGTCACGACAATTTTATTCAATTCCAGCCGACTTCTTCTGCTACATGAGAGTGTGCTTTCCGCGTTGTCTTGTGGGTAGGGTAGATGTCATGGCCTTTGAGGTGTTGAAGATGCTAAAGGCCGGGCATCAATCGCACTACTCATCCGCCTGTAAGACCAGAGTGCAGCGTTGGTATTTATTTTCGGGTATAGTAGAGTACTGGGCATGACAGAGAATTTCTAGTCACCGGAGGTCCTATGAGCTTCCAAGACGCCTGCAGGTACGCCTCGAGTGCAGCCGTCATGTCAGGTAGGGAGTTCCCCTCGCGCTGATGATGGACTCTCCAAGGCCCGAGGAGGGGTGTTCTAGGAGATCTAACAATGATTCAGGCAAGCGTCTTTGCCCTAATTGTGACCAGTAACCTCCTCCAGCGCACCTTGCCTTAGGCGCCCCATCTTGCACGAATTTGCTGCCGTTGTTGTCATAACACATCCGCCTTACCGTCGCGAGCGAAGACCTAGTCCAGCGAAGATCTAGTTGCAGTCTGGGAGCGGCGTAGTCTTCTCGTCGAATCGCATCGAGGCAAGGAGTCGTACGGACGTAGCGAAGTCGGAGTCGGTCACGGAGTCGGTGCAATGCTCAGCGATGATGTCAAGACCAAGCCTGCCAAGTGTAAGGACCATCGAATGATCTTGAATATGGGAATTGCAGAACACAATTGCAAGTCATATATCCTCCACGGAACAGTAGGGATGACTGCTCAATCTGTCGTCGCAGCTGCTCGTCATGCCTACCCTGGGCGAGATGTTCGCGTTCTACAAGTCTCTCGCCAAATCACTCTGCAGCCTAGCTTTCGCACGCCTGTACAAGCCCCAGCGAATACCGGCACGCGACCTTACCGGCCAAACAGCCATCGTTACTGGCGCCAATAGCGGTATTGGTCTTTCGATCGCAGTCGCACTTGCGAGGCAAGGCGCTGTTGTATATCTTGCTTGCCGCAACGCTGATCGAGGAGCAGCAGCGATCGACCATGTTGTTGCTCAGTGCAACGGAAAGAGCAAAGCAAGGGTGAGCTGCCGCATCCTCGACGTCGGCGATCTCTCAAGTGTTCGCACTTTTTGCCAACAATGGAAGCAAGAAGGGACGCAGATCGACATGCTGGTGCACAACGCTGGGATCGCGGCACCACCCACCGGAAGCTCAACAAAGACGAATGAAGGCCTGGAGATCATGTACACCACCAACTTTTTAGGCGGCTACTTGATGACGCATCTCCTCGAGTCATCGTTGAGCCAGACCGCTAGAGTGGTACTGACGAGCTCGACGGGCAGTTATTCTGCCGCTGCACATTTCCTCCACCAAGAGGCTTCTGGCAATTCGAAGACCTCCACGGAGCCTGGCATCGTTGCGCAAATATTTGCGAAAGCCAAGGCAATCCTTGGCATTGAGGCTCAGAGCAGCGCTCCAGCGTACGGTCTAAGCAAAGCGCAGCAGGTTCTTTTCGCCAGTCTCCTGCAGAGGCGCTTCGAAGCACATGCGAGCCCCGCCAACGGAGGAACATGCAGAACAGCGCATGCCTTCACGCCAGGTTTCACCTCAACGCCAATTTTCGGAAAGTTTGATGTTACCTGGCAGACGTGGCTCACCAACCCCTTGTTCGCTGTGCTGAAGACGACCGAGAAGTGGATTGCAGTCGATACGGATGAAGGTGCGAGGACAGGCGTCTGGCTTGCGACGTGGGGTGACGAGATAGGAGCAAGAAAGGACGGCGGCGCGTTCTGGGAAAGAAAGCAAAAGAGGACCAGCTTGGTTGACTTGATGATAGACAAGAGAAAGATGGACGAGTGGACGACCTGGGAAAGAGACGCTGAGATCATGTGGAGCATCTGATGCTTGTCGGACATATTCGCCGTGCGCCTTGCTCGCTTGCCCTGGCCTTATACCCGGACAACACCAAAAGCCACTTATATATGATTACTGAACATGCACAGCAGCGCAATACGATCAACTACGCCTCCAAGTTGCAGCATGTTTTTGCTAACTCCAGGAACTTTTTTCTGAATGTTTCGGAACGCTGGTCGTTCTACGCCTTGTCAAGTCGCTGTTAGGAAAGAAGCTCCACAATCCTGCAGTGCAGCGCGCGCGGGAACTTCCACATTTGCTCCATGTGTACCACATGCGGCTTGTGGGGGTTGAATGTTGCCAGGAGTCCGAGGTTCCCGAATCTTCTCATCAGCCCACGTGTTGACATCCTCTCTCTTTCGATGCGCCGCGCCGCGGAGCCAAGCCGCTGTGTACCAAGCTTTGAAGTCTTCATCATTGGCTAGTCGCACACAACCAGCATTTGCCGACTGAGGATACTCAATCCGCAGGAGCTATCGGCCACCTCTTTGTTGTCGACGTCGTTTCTTTGCTTTAAGCAAGACCGCCACTTGCGCAAGATCTTAGCGGGATCGTAGATCTTATCGGCACTGTGGTATGGTACCCGCCGTAGGTCTAGTACATCCAAGATTTGGAGAGTCTCAAGAAACGGAGCCAGGTCATGAAATTCCGTGTCGAGATTTCGGTACCGGTATCGATCCACCTGAGCTAAGGCGGCACAGCAGGAGCCTCCGCGGATCGCTGAGATCGCATACACGAGAGAGCGCCCTGCGGTTCTTATCACCTCGTTATTGCAGCATTGTACTCGTCTTTATCCAGTAGCTGATTGAAGGCCTGAGGCCAAGAGAGGTCTTCGTTTCGCAAGCGAGCTGCGGATGCATGCTTGCGCCGAGATTTACGGGAATTCCAGTCGATGTCCCAATCGCCAGCGAGTAGTGGGTATAAATCTACAGAGTCCATCAGTATCGCCAGCATCGTGCTGGCCATTCAACAACAGACTGTATACCAACTTGTACTCCAAAGGCATATTCGTAATCAGTACAAATACGACTAAGTTCGACAGGGTGTATATAATAGGAAGCTTGGCGATACTGCACGATGCTCAGTCAGCGCTCCTGCACGGTGGGTGACACAGCTGCCATCCTGGAGGATTCTGGCTTTAGCGCTAAATCCGGCAGTGGGCCGGCAACCGCGTCTCGTTCTTTTGAACCGATGTTAATCACGTCTGTTTCCCGGGGAAGGACATCGGATCGACCCTTCCAGTACCTTAAAGCTAGTTCTCAGCACAAGTACTTCGGTGCAGTACTGTTTGTACAGGGTCAAAAGAAGCGAACACCAACCTCGTGATTGTGCTGACCGTATTCGGCAGACAACCCGATTGCGGCGGTACCTCTTACCGAGTGTCGACCCGAGCCAATAACACAATGACGATGTCTACACACCGAGAAGGGCAGATGAAGGAGGTCACAGCCAGTGTGAAAGTTGCGGACGAACAGATAAGGTGGGTAGAGCTCCCTTTTGTACTCGCACCAGCTGACCCCGCAAAGGCTTAACAGTATCCCTAGCAACTCCACAATAGCCCAATTCATCAAGTCTGGGCAAGCTGCGTTTGGCAGTATAGACCCACACATACTCCAAGACTGTAATGAGACCTCCGGCGGATTGCAAAAGTGGATGCTGGATCGGGTTCGTGAGAGGCTGGCAGCTGCATCAGATTTTTATCATGATGACATCCTTGTCTTGCGATCTCTTCTTAAGCTCGAATACTCCGCCGACACGACTGGCTATCAATATCTGCAATCAGAGCTGTCGAGGCTTATGATCTCCAATCTCACGTACGCTGCCGCCTTCACCAAATCCGTCTGCGACGCCTCACCCAATGAAGTTCCGCGGAGATTCAAAGATGAGGTGCTTCGTGATGTCGCACGCGGTCTTGGCGATGTCTGCATAGACATGCGTAGATACGAGACGATCGAGGGCCAACTAGCCATTCACAAGAGAAACAAGAACGGAGACTCACCGAGGCCATGTCCGCTGGACAAGCTCTCTGCAGCCCAACTTGGCGAGTTCACGAAGCAGTTCTATGCCTCTGGCCACTACAAGCCTGTCGAGGCTATGCTTGCAAATTTGCGATCTGCGATCGATCAAGCACTCATCATGGATCTCCATACCCTCTACGTGCCCTTTCTACAAGAGTTGATTGGGCTTATGCTCATGTATGGCATTCCTCTGGCCAATGCTATCTACAGTGCGTTTTTTGAGAGTGTTCTGCTGAACTACCTCCAACGCTTTGTTGGACAGGAGCCTGCACAGGAGAACACTGCTGAACACTGCTCGTGGACACCGCGAGCCGCTGCCGCGCGTGGCAGGCTTGAAGCTTTCGACCACTCGTACTTTCAGGACATCCTCGGTGATCGGTACGGCGCAGTAATTTTGCCAGCTTTGATGAAGTTGCAAGGCTCCACTGCAGTTCCACCACAAGCACACAGGCGCTTCGAGCCGCTAACCACAACGGCGACTGCGGAGGCAGGGGCAGGGAGCACGAAGGGGCTGCTTATGACAAATGAAGATAAAACTGATCCTGTACTTACGGCTTCGACATTACCATTAGCTACTTGATACGTTCCATGCGGCAAGCTCCGTGAGTGGAGAGAGCCACCTCGGGTACTGTACACGATTGTACGCGGAGAGCGCAAAATACCCGACCTGGTGCACGTGGGTGCTACTGCCATCTCTACCTATGCCTTTCAGCCTTTCAGCCGCCTTAGGCTAGTCAGGCTTTGGCTCTAGGAAAATCAAAATGCAAACAATCGCTCGGCTCTTCTCATCACAACCCCTTCTTCGTCCAAGATCTCATTGACCACAGCCTTACAGGCCCTCTTCGAGGTGAGGAGCAGAATCGAGCAACTGCACCAGCACGGGCACATTCTCCACGTACCACTCAGTACCGAACTGATCCAGCCTTTGGGCAAACCGAGCAGCCCGAGCCAACGGGCCACCTTCGAAGGCAACATGGTCCTCGATACACTCACGCAGTAGACGACGCGGATGATACGCCGAAGGTGTGGGCATCTCGAGGCCTTCCTGCACGTACGAGCGTAGCATAGACTCCAACTCCGCGTCAGAGAAGTCCACAGCCACTGGCTGCGGCTGATGCTCCCGTGGCATACTACATGGAGCCATCATAAACAGAGGCGGTGGAGTTGAGTGCTACGGTGTTGTGTAGGCGATGGTCTGTTGCGCCTGAGCCTGCAGCTTCGACGGCTTTGACTGTGGCTGCGGGACACCTGCACGCATCTTCTTGCGCAATAAACGAGTGGTACGCTCAGCTTCATCCCAGTCGCGCTCTGGCCGCTTGGCAGCGGTCTCCTTACACATGCGCTCATTGTACGCACGAACGGTTGGGCGATCCGTATGCGCCATGGTAACATCTGTGCGGCCAACATCGTCCAGAATGCGAGGCAGATCATCCAGGAACATCAAGTTCTCAGGACGCGTCGTCACAAACTGCACACAAAGGGTGAGGTGGCCTGCGTTAACACCTTCTGGAAGCTTCTCATCAGATCGCGCAGGGGCACGGACGGCAGCCGATTGTACTGAGGCAATTGAGTATCATCTAGCACGAAACCGTCCATGGCGATGAGCTTAGGGTCCCAACCGAGCGGCTTGGTGTTCTTCGCCTTTGTCCAGCCCCTATTCTGTGAGTGGCTGCGCATGGCCTTAAGATACTCATCCGTGATCGTCTTTTTGGCCTTCTCACGCTCGTAGTCGTCCATGAAGTGGCACTGGTGGTGCTCTTCGAAGATCACGAAGTGGACGTTGGCCGTGAGGCGGTTGCTCATGAAGCGCAGGGCGATATTCTTATTCTTGAACCAGTTGGGCAAGAGCACTATGATCTCGACGAGGGTGAACTTCAGCAGGACATTGGGCAACGTATAGCAGTGACCTGGCAGGTTGCGCAAGAAGATCTTGTTGGCGTTTGGGTGTGGGATATTGGCATCGCCGGTGATCGTTGTGCGGACTGGCAGGTGGGAATACACTCCAGAGCTACGGTACCCAGCCAAACCGAAGGTGTTGCGTGCGTCAGGGCTGTTGTTGTTCATAGACATGGTGGTTGCAGAAGCTTTCGGATATTGAAGCTCGTGTCGTCCTTTGCGTTGAGTTGATTGGTGGTGAAGGGTGAGGTCATCATTCCAGAGGTGGCGCATCAGTTTTAATTGAGACACGGATGATGGTGAAAGATTTTGCAGAGGCAGAGAGAAGTGCATTATGAAGAGCCTTGCAAGTCTGTGGTGGATGGTAATCTCTCGTCTCATCTTTCTCAATCCGAGTCTCTTGCGAGGCCAATGCAATAGTCAGTGCTTTGCAGATTTATAGACGACATGAAAAATACAACATGGGTTCAGGCATTTCTTGTGCATTATCTTGCACTTCCTTCGCCCTGAAACATGTCACACTTGTTTAAATTCCTTTAGGGGAGGTCAAGAGCTTGGAACGGCTGTTTGAAAGAATGTTTTCGCTCTCTCTAATACGAGCTATAATGTTACCCTTCGACGACCTGCTCAGTTCTTCTTCATATATCCTCCAAGCGCGTCAGGCGAATTTGACAATAAATAAACAACACCGTACTACGTATCAATACTCATACTGCCATATGTGCAGCCCAATGCATTGTTTGATGCCTGGACACTTCTAATCGTCAATGTCCACGTCGTATTCGCCGTCTTCAGCTTCATCTTCGTCTTCTCCAGCATCACTGTAGAACCCATCCCCTTTCTCTCCAGAACCATAGTCCTATCCTCCGACCTGAGCTGAAACCTGGTCGACGTGCGATGATGCTTTAGACTTGTTGGGTCTTCACCGACGGGGCCCATCCTCGTTCTTCTGGGTGCGCTTGGGGCCTTGATACGCGTCGCCATCTGTGCCCTCCTCAGAGTCGCCGTTGATATGCGTAGCTTTCTTAGGAGGCGAATGTGCCGTAGTGCTACGCGTAGTTCGAGTCTGAGGGACAGGGCTCCCGCGTTGTTCTAACGTCGCTTAGCGCGTTGGGTACGAGAGGAAGTTGCACGCTTGCGCTTTGCCAGTTCAGTAGCGTCACTGGCTTCATCTGAGTCGACCTTGCCATAGCGGTAGTCCTTTGCTGCGCGTCGCCGCTGCGAAGAGCGACCTGTGTCGGAAAGAAGGCGCGTCAGAGCTGAACCATCAGAATGACAAGCATCAGGGTTTAGCGGTCCGCCTGCGCGCTCGAATACGGCTTGATAGTCTGTTAGGTAGTGAAACTCCTCCTCAGGATGATCAACACACCAGCGTACGCATCGAGTGAGATCTAGAGCATCGTCATCTTCAGGCCAGACAGCGACACCGTTGGCGAGGTCCTTGAATGGAGTGCGCGCAGCAGGTTCGTCTGGCTTGTCTTTGAAGCCGACTGGTCGCCGGAAGCCTGTAATATTGATGCTGTGAGCATCAAAGCCAGCTGACTTGTTGACTTTTGCCTGTGGGTTGACAGTCCACGTTTCCCACTCCTCGTATCCATACTCTGGGTCCGTGCGCTTGCGCATCTGTCCGCGAAACATCATGTAGACGGAGTTGGGATGAATCTGAGGATCAAGGCCCCGGTGCTTGGTGAACGGAAGTGCGAGATCTTCAGACGTTGCACCATTCCAGATGATACGGTCAGCAACATCCCAGCTCTTGGTAAATTGTTTCAGGAACGCCGCGATTTCTACGAGCGTGAAATTGCTGTCTAGGAAGTCATGTGTCGGTGATGGGGCGTCGGAAAGCTTGCCTGTGCTGTATTGTCTATTAGTATCGGTCAGCTCATCGTAGCCCCCCGCCTTGGACAACTTGGAAACCTCCTTCGCGTAGACTGGCGCGAAGAAGCCGGTCGGCAAGATAACATCGCCATCTAGGAGGGATATGAAGCGAAGTGGGAAATTTGCCAGCTGGTTAGGTGTATCCATAGCATTGCCTCGTCCAGGATGCAATTTAGCCTGCGTCCGGTTGTGACTGTATAAGACAGTCCGCTCGTCTTGTAGAGCTTCCAGGAGAATTATGTTTGGCTCCATGCCATGCTCGAGCCACTCGACACAATTATCGTACATCTCTGAAAGCCTTCGGCGTACGTATGCGAATTGCGGCTTTGAACAGCTGTCGTCTGCTGCTTCTCGCGCGAAGGCTAGCAAAGGCAAGAAGTCTTCGGGACTTCGAAGCAACTAGAATCGTAGCATCTCGAGATAGAGCGCCCAAAACTTGTCGGAACAGGTAGTTGATAGGGAAGGTTGAGGGTGGAATTAGTCTGGGTATGCTAAGCCAGCATTAGGGGAATCTCGAGGACCCATGACTACGTCAGGGAGCTCGAGGAAACAGCGAAAGTCACTTTTGAGATTCGATCAGCAGAGTCAATAGCTGACAGATGAGTGAAAACTTCTTAGGGTCGGTGTCGAAGTGTCATTGCGGACAAAGATGTGCCACTGTACAAGGGGTGTAGGTGACCAATGATATGTCTCATCGTGGCTTTGTTCTTCCGATCATATGTCTCAACTCCATTGTATGACTGGCTTTATTACCTAGAGCCCGCCGTCAGCGTCTTGCAGAGAACTGAGGTTGCGCAACTTACCTTGCCGGTGTGCAGGTCGTGGATCGCGTCTTCCAGTCTTTCTACAGGGTAGGTGCGACACAGTTTTTCGATCGGGAAAGCGCCCTTCTGGTGGAGCTCGATGAGTTGCGGAATGAAAATTTGTGGGTTGGAATCGCCCTCGATGACTCCAATCAGTTTCTTGTTGTCCAGCAAAAACATAAGAGGGTCTATAGAGATCTTTGCGTCTGGCGGTGGCACTCCCACTACAGCTGCAGTACCTTGTGGAGCAAGACACGCCACCATGTCTTCAATGACACGGAGTACGCCAGTGCAGTCGATGGCGAAAGTAGCGCCTGCGCCAGATTTCGATACTTTCTTGATAGACTCGACAATATTGCTTTGTTCCTCCGAGTTGATCGCGTCTGTTGCGCCGAGCTCTGTCGCCATCTGCAGCTTTTCTCGCACAATGTCAACTGCGATGATCTGTCCAACGCCCATGTGCTTCGCTGCCATTAATGCTGTGAGACCGACACTGCCAAGACCAAACACAACGAGTGAGTCATCGTGCCCTGGTCTCAGTACGTTCAAGACTGTTCCAGCGCCAGTCTGGAAACCGCAACCGATCGGTGCATAGATCCCCATCTGGTCCGGGTAATCACACTTGACCACGCACTTCTCGTTCACCACGCTCATTTTGGCAAAGGAGGAATGACCGAAGTACTGACTGCGTACGCTCTGGCCGTCCTTGGCCCTGGCCGGTGTACTTCGATCCGTAAGGCGCACTGCATTGTGGTTGACTGCGGCATGCGTATGGCAAAAGGCAGGGTGCCCATTCGAACAAGGCCTGCAAGTGCCGCAGGTGTTGAAGGAGAGAAGTACAGCGTCGCCGACGCTGAGTGACTTGTTCCCGACTTTTGAGCCGATACCCCTCACAAAGCCTGCTCCTTCATGACCAAAGACAGCAGGGAACTCGACCATGGGCAGGAGGCCTTGTTGCAGAACGATGTCTGTATGACCTGGAGGGAATTAGCTAAACTTATAGCAGCAGGGGGACTGGGTGACAGTACAGATACCGCTATATTTCATCTCCACAAGCACTTCGTCGTCCCGAATCTCATCAAGAATGATGGGTTGCAGCTTGAAGTTTGCTTTTGGCTCTGTGACTACCAAAGCAACTGTTTCAATGTCGCGTAGTTTCTGATTGTCTAGGGCGACATTCTCAACATGCAGGACTCTTGCTTTGGCGTCTTGTAGTCCATTGGAACGGTTCGCGGATACGGAAGCCATGTCTTCGAGCAGAGAAGCTCGCTAGTCGATCGCTTGTGAAATCGTCGAAATTTGGAAAAACGGGTAGCGTAGCAGCGCCTTGAGCTTTATATGATCGGTGGCCTGTGGTGTGCGGCTGCTCGCAAGGGCGAGCCCGACCGTAAGCTCGGGTTTGACATGTCGCTTGTGTGAATCGTGGTATCTTACTGGATACCGCACCGTGTCAAGGGCGCCCGCACATGAGGCGATTGCGGGCAACCATATTGCCGGATCCCTAAGTCGGCTATCCAGATATAGAAACTTGAGGGGTAATCTTTTCTCCTCCCTTGGGCCTGCAGAAACGTGCTACTCGATCGTTCAGCTGCGCGGAAGTCACTTTTGAGGAATGACTGCGTCCGACCTGTTCGTTGCTGCCAACTGTTGCTGATGGAGCAGGTGTTGTGGCGCACCAGCTTCGTCGCAACGCGCTGCAGCTGTCGACTTCGACTCCTCCAAGCTGACTGTACAACACATTTGAGTCTCCTCAGCAGCGCGCTGTCATGCGAGAGACGGCAATAGCGCACACAACGCAAAGGAAGAGATTGTCAGAAACCGCGTTGCAGTGCGTCTCGAAGACTGTTTCAACGCGGAAAGTGCTCGCGTCATAGCCTAAACTAACTTTGTGCTAGCCTAAACATGACCCAGGTACTCACGTTTTGGAAGCCCCACCGTACGCGCGCGTTCGCACTTCCCACGGCCTCCATTGTGTCAGTGACCTCGCTCGCCCTCACTTTATGTCGTTCACTGTGCAGAAGCTGTGGAGCTCTGATTGGAGCTAAGCCATCGAGTCCTTTGAGCACACGCTTTTGTGACACATCCGGAATGATGTTGATTTACCCTGAACACCATCGTCAGCCATTATCACCAGCGAGGCAACCAACGCAACAGTAGCAGCTCCTTGGTTCCTGTATTGGATACGGCGATATCATTTTAACTCGTTAGCAGTCACCTCGCGGAATGTACCTGATCCAGGCGGATGGTGATGGTTGAGGCAAGAACTGGTGATATCTGGGAGGAAGGAATGGGTATTTGTGGGAGTAATCTTCTTACGTATCGTGTCTACCAGGTCAACACATAAATACATTGCAAGTGTTATATTGATGTTTTCATGGATCGATTGTCACAGATGGTGACAATTTAGACCCATCTTGTGCATCTGGCGGCCAAATACCTTACCTTCTTCAGTTCTTATCGCAAAGGTTGTGCGAAGAGACATGTTTGACTGGGCAGCGGGCTGATATAGTAATAGCGTTCCGCGGTATCTGCCAGAGGATCTATATGCTCCCGATCAATTCTTGGAGGCTTTTCGAAATCTGCGTTGCTGTTTCGAGGAATAAACCTGCACCTTAAGTAGCCAAGACAGATTAGGCACGAGGTAAGAGAACTGGATGAAAGCATAAGTCTCGACTCGCAATCTCAGAAGTTCGTGAGGTGCTCAATGATTGCCTGCGAGCACCTAGCGCCGTAAAAGACACCCTGTAGACTACAATGACTTCGGCAGTGTGACGAGTCCGAGTGACGTTGAGGACCTTCACAGTAGTCCTCGCGGCGCAGTGGACTTTCGCGAATTGTTCAGCAGTAGGAGCAACATCGTCTCAGGTGGGGCATCAACGTACCGTGATATGATGAAGCACGACGCGTCGACATTTGGCCCCCAGACAGATTGGAGACACTATGCCCGATGCGGCTTAGATCGGATGTGTCCACCCGCTCTTTCCGCTGTTCTCATCTCTCGCAAAGAACGAGAGAACGCACTTGCGTCCTCGCGGACTGCACCAGCCTCATGCGAGTAGGAGTCCGTGATGAAACTCAGAAGCCATGCGATATTCGGCGCTCGGCAATGGCAGTAAGCACAGCCACGCCAGGCTGAAGGCTGACATTTTGTCAGGCGTCCAGCCACCCTCCTGATGCGTCTGCCTTGGGTTCTTCAGCTCCAGCATATTGAGCTCAACTATCCCATCACTTCAACATTGCAGTCCTCTTGTCCTGTTCTTATCGTCATCATCCAGATATGTCCCATTCGTTTGGCCCCGAGCATCCTTACAAAACAGCCATAGTAACCGACAAAATCTTCGGCTGCATCATTGGCTCAGCCGTCGGCGACACTATCGGTCTGTACACCGAGTTCCTATCCAAGGTCCAAAGCCATAGGCGGTATGGTGACAGGGGATTCACGCTCTTAGAACCACGGACAGAGCCGTTCCCGGATGCACACCGTCTCCAATTCGAGCCATGTGGATGGACGGATGACACCGACCAGGCGCTGTTAATACTACTTGCTTTCTTGGAGAACCGAACGAAAGGGACCGAGTTTAACTTGGCACAAGACTTTGCAGCGCGTCTGAAGATCTGGGTGAACAGCGGTCTGCCGGCGCTCGATCGCCCTGCATTCGACATTGGCATCAATGTTGGAGCTGTCGCAGGGAGCGCGCACTTTCTGCGGGATCCTTTGAAGTGTGCTACAGAGCGCTGGATCAAGGGAGGACGTAAGGCGGCCCCGAACGGAAGCTTGATGCGTACGCATCCCATTGGGGTCATCGGTGTCAACTTGACGGAGGAGCAAAGCTGGCGCCTCAGTGCTGACGTAGGAAGAACAACACATGTCGATCCGAGATGTGTTGTGGCATGTTGCATCTCGGTGGGCTTGATTCGCCAGATACTGCGTGGCCAGATCAAGACCGAGAATAATATGGACGCAGCAATCGAACGAGCATACGAGTGGGTGCGCAAGCAGCCCGAGATCATGAATCCGGACCCTTCAGCTGGCTTGACGCAAAATCAGGTTCGACAGCATTTGGATCGTCAGGAGTTCGAGAGGCATGTATATGCTAAGACCTTGGAAGAAATCCGGCTGGACGATGAGCTTCAGATGGGTTATGTGTACAAGTGCCTCGGCTCAGCCGTATTATTACTGCGACGCGCTATACAGCAAGTCTCATCTGCGCCCGTAGCTGTTGGCATGGTGGCTAAGGCGCAGCTCTTCGAGAAGCTTATCATTCAGCTCATTATGGAGGGCGGCGACGCGGACACGAACGGGGCTGCTGCTGGGGCGCTCCTTGGTGCCTTTCTTGGATACGCAAATTTGCCGTCACATTGGAAGCTGGGCTTAGCGCACAACGACTGGTTGATGGCCAAGACTGAGCGTCTGACGATCGCAGTCGGAGTTGAAAAAGGCACTTTGAATAGCGAGAAAGACGAAGCAGCTGACGGTGGTAAGAAGCCCAAGAAGAGGTGTTAGCAGGCTTCCACACGATTGAGATGCATGTAGTCGGCAAGAAAGTACTTCAAAGCGCATGCGCTGTTGCATTGAGAGCTGTATTGTGTCCCCTTGTGTCGCGCTCCATCTTGTTTGGTCCATCTTAAGCTCCCAAGATAGCTTTATTGGCCTGTGCAACCGTGTTGGCCTCCTTGATGATCTCTGCCCAGTCGTATGGAAAGTAGGCGTACTGATCAGTCGCGCGATCCGTATAGAAGAGGCTATGGAATGCATCGCGATCGAGCCCCAACACCGTGCTGGTGTCCCTCTGGATCTTTTCCGTGGCATTGCTGGCCGAGTGGATGATCAACGATGACTTGCTGTAGTATTTGCCGTCGCCGTTACGCACGCCAATGTCGGGTATTTTCTCGTAGTTCTCTTGAGTGTCCTCGAGAATGATGATGACGTCGGCAACATCGAAGTAGGCCAGATTGGTCGTGTAGCCAGAATTGAAGAGCACTTCGCCGCCGGTGGCACTAGTCAAGCTTGTCTTCGCGTGGTTCGTCAGGTCAGTCATATAGCTGAGACACTTGACACCATCATCCTCAACGGGAGCTTCGTCGATGAAAATACTGTCAATGTGGATGTCTGGGTTGATAGTGCTCCATCCAGCACATCCCTTGGTGGCCCAGCTCGCATACGTCGTGATGTTTGCCTTGACCTCCTCCGCTGGTGCAGTGCAAGAGCAGATCCAATTTTTGTCTGTACCGCAGTCCCATTTGTTGGCGGTGTGTACATAGCCCATCGTGCGAATATTGGGGTACTTATTCAGCGACGCAATCCCCTCAACATAGTCTTTATTGGGGCAGCCATCGTCTTCCGGAGCCGGGCCGGTCGAGGGGTTGATGACCGCCGTGAAGGTGATGTCAGGGTATTGCGCAGCCGCAGAGGTCAGAGGCTCCCAGGCATTGTTGATAGGGTAAACGTAGAGCGGGAAGAGGAAGTTCGCGTACTGGACCATGTTGACGAAAGAAAATTCTGCTTTTGGTAACGACTGTGAGAAGGATGAATGCACGCTCTTATACGTAGGTTGCGTTTGGGGTCCAGAAGGACTGTGTGGAGCAGCAATACCGTATCCGGCTCGCCGCGCTTGGTCTGTACCACAAATCTGCTCTTTTGGCAACGGCAGGCTGCTGATCGGCGGTCGTTAGCTCGAGCACAGTAAGAGGTCCTCCACACGCCAAGTGCAGACAAACGTAAGGCCAGTTGTTGACGACAACCTGGGTCGTCTTTGTTCGATAGGTGATCGACTTTGTTCGATAGGTGATCGACTTTGTTCGATAGGTGCATACATTTAATGTTCAGGCGTGCCACATGCCACCCAAAGGAGGCTTAATGATATGAGAAGTTGGTACGACATTGCCGGCACTAAAAACCGCGTGCAGTAGCTCTAGCTGCCATTCGAGCAAAGTTGCCGTTCGCTCTCCGTACCTGCAGCTTGTTTAATTTGAAAGGCACATCAAAGAGCTGTTTGGAGTCAATCCGGTCGTCCGGCGAAAGGAGCGACAGTTGCGGCGCCAGGCGTGCGACGTCCTGCGAGATGTAGCCTCGAAGAGGATCGGTAGCTGGTGTGGTGTTGGGCCAGCCTCACAACCTTCCAGCGTGCCGTGCCGCGGACCGAGCCGTCTTCATTGATTCCGGATCGTGGCGCCATGATCGATCAGGAGATGGCTCGTCCAGGTTGCGGACAAATGCGAGCAGGCTTCACCGGTGGTTCGAGAAGCCAAGCATTGCTTCCAGAGCGCCGTCTTTGGGGGCGAAAATGACGAAGCCACTAAATTGCGAAAGCCCCATTGTAACCGCAGAAGCTCCACTTCAAAATTGTAACGGGAGGGAGAGGCGTTCAAAGCGCAGCATTGCTCTTCGATGGTTCATTCAAGCTGCGCGCTGTGTTCGTGTTCTATGCAAGCGTTCTTTCCAACCTTGGAAAACGAGAAGTGGGGCAACAGCAAAAACGCTAACGCGAATCGAGGTCTAGCGCCAAATATGAAGACTGTGGGTGCGGGAAGAGAGCCACAGAGCTGGACTGAAGGCTTTCGCAATTCAATCAGCAGGAGGGGATTACTATGTTATTGTTAGACTAAGGGAGACACGGATAGCCATCCTTCTGAAGCAGGACTGATCAGGACAGTGGAATAATCAGTAATTGATTCTGTGCGGTTGTGCCATCTACAAGGAATGGAGTGCTCTGACGAGCAAGAGCGTTGTGTCGGGTCGAATTCCACCGATATGGTAATGATCTCGTCGCAGCATGTATATCTCGAAGTTGCTCAGTATCTCCGACAACTTAACGTCGAGCGAATGGTGCCCAGAATCTTCCGGCACGCGTGGGCTGAGTGGGCGTTGACCTGGTCTCCTGGCTACCTGCTTTTGCAGGCATTGCTTGCGTTGGTTCAGCTCGGACTGGTAAATTCACAAGGTCTACTGTAACGGTACGAGTGACCGTCTGACCGGTGAAAATCGTAGTCGTGACCCCGCGTTCCAAAATGCTGAAGGCGGTGCTAGTGAGTGTAAAGGTAGTGGGGACCAGATTGGTAGAGTATACCGTAGTTGGCTGTAGCACGATTGAAGTAGTAGATGCTAACGTGCTGGTAATGACAGAAATTTGAGTCGCGAATATCGTCCGTGTAGTGAGCGCCTGGACTGTTTGATAGTCGGTAACAGATCGTAAAATAGTCATGGTCGACACTTGCGGGGCGTAAACAGTGCAAGTCGATTCGTGGGTGATTGTAGACCACACCAGCGATGCAGAGTAGATTGTTGTCGTATCATATACGGTCGCAGTAGCTCGAGACAGCTGCGCGGAGGTCTCGGTGGCTGTCGTAGTGCGGATTTGTGGTGGCTGAGCTTGTTAGTCAAATGTCGTGAGAAAACGAGGGCGTTCTTGGCTGAGCCAAAGTGCATGACTCAGAAAGCAGAAACAACAGAGTGGAGAAAGGATAGGTACGGACCTCAGTGATGGTGAGACCAGCGTACGCAGTAGATGTGACAGATACAGTGGCTTGGGGAAGTGTTGTTGTCGTGAAAAGGGTACTTGTAGTTGTCTGCTGCGGCAAAGTAGTTGTGACATAGAAGTTGAGGGTCTCCCGCTGCGTAATAACGGCAGTCACAGTCCGAAAAAGAGTGAGTGAAACCGTTTGCTCAAGAGTGAGGCCAGGCAAGAAGGCAGTCGAAGTAACTACTGCGCCTGGAAGAAGTGATGTCGTCGTGATAGTAAGAGTCTGGACAGCAGGTGCCTCGCCAACTGCATCGACCCGAGAGACTGCAGGTGATACGGTCGCTCCCAGGGCGGGAGGGCCAGCGGGAGTAGCCACTAAGCTGATCGTCCGCGTTACAAATTCAGTACTAGCGGCAAGCACCGCCGTACTAGTGATGGTTAATGCCGGCAATGTGATCGTCTGATACGCTGTGGACGTTGATGGCGGAGCTGCGAGAGTGCTGTACAGTGTAGTGCCTGGCAGCGATGAAGTGGCGAAGATCGTCCGAACGGATGTTGAGATTAGCGCCGGGAGCACTAGTGTGCTGGTGAGTATTGAGGCGGGGAGGTAAGATGTTATGACCTGGCTTTCAGTCGACGTAATGTATGAGGCGGAAAGCGTGTAGATCGTTGTGGAAAGCACATGTTCTGCAATCCGAGGTCAGATGGAGCATGCTCTCAGAAACACGCAAAGCTTTTTGAAGATGGAGGCTCGCAAAGCAAAGAAGCCCGCAATCTTAAAATGAGAGGAGATACTCAACGCGCGTCTTTGTATCGCTTAAGCCTCGTTGAAGTTTCTCCTGGCGAGGGTGCATTCTGGCCTGAGCCCCAATAATTGTGCAACTCGGCAATAGACCTGAATCTCGAGGGGGAAAAGCTCAGAGAGTAAGACTTACTGGTAATGAGTTCTGTCACGGTTTCGTAAATATAGTCTATACTTGGCACGAGGCTGGTGACAGTGGCCTGCGGCAAAGTGACTGTGGTAGCGCTGGGTAGTGGGGTAGGAGGAAAGAATGTCGAAGTGAAAACCCTCGAAACCGTGGTAATGATTGGCAAGCACACTGGCTGCTGGCAAGAAGCAATAGGCTGGGGAGCCGAGATGGTACTGACTTCAAAAATCGTGGTCGGCTGAGGTACGAATACGCTGCTCAGCTGCACCAATGTCGTGGGCGACGGCACATAGATTGTGCTTAAGTCCACAATTGTGGTTGGCTGTAAGACTGTGCTCATCTCGTAGACCGTGCTCAGGTAAAGAATCGAGACATTGCTGTAGATCGTCACAGTAGCCGGCGGCAAAAGCGGTAGCGCATTGCTGAGATCCGCAAAAGAGCTTGAGAGCACAGAGGCAGTTGATTGAGCAGTCGAAGTGGTGATGGGTACATGAATAGTACCCAACTGTACGATGGTAGTTGGCAGAGGGACCGAGAGGGTTGCAAAACTCGTCATGGTCTCGCGGACAAGGCTGACCTCGGTGACGGTGCTGTACTCTGTCGAGGTCTCGTAGATGTAATCTGATCAAGTTATTAGCCATACATCGAGGATCACAATCTGCCTTGCGAAGCTTCTCAGAATGAGTTTCTCTTAAGCCGCACCAAAGCTGCAGATGCAAGCATTGGGAAGTCGCATGAGGCAGCGAGTGGACGGAAAGGACTGCACTACGAGAACAGATAACTCACCTGTCACGTTGAACGCCGCCGGCTTGAAGATCGTGTATGTAGTCGGGCGAATCTGAGTAGTCGTACTGGTTACCGTTGATCCAGCATCCACAAAGATGGAGGAGGTAGTAGTAAAGCTGAGAATTTCCGTTCGAGTGCTGAAGACAAGCCCATTCTCAACTCGCGTCTGCGTCGCAAAGATGGTGGTCGGAACTTTCTCGACAATAGTCAAATTTTGCAATACCGTGGAGACATCCAGCACAGTGGTTAGGACTTGTAACGTTCTGAAGTAGAGTCAGTCGAGCCGAGCGACAAGTAACAAGCGCGGTGAACTTTCAGAGGCAGGTCCTCTCAAAGAACGAGAAGATGAGAAGTGACTGACTTACTCTGTCGAAGGAGGCAGCGTGACCTGAATCGTTTCTGGGGTGTTTCTTGTGACCGTTGGTCCTGTGATGTACGACGTCTCAAACAGCGTTCCTTGATATACGGTCGAAACGAGCGTCTCGAAGTAAGAGAAATCGGTCAAAGTGGTGGTTGAGGTCCTGTATTCGAGTATTAGTTATTCATATGAGAAGATTGGGTACCTGAGAAGTTCGTGAGGCGTGATTTGTGAACGCTGTCAACCCTCGCGATATACCAGAAGACGCATCTAATCCGGAAGTGCTTAATTCCAGGGTATGTGGGTTCTTGGAGGTTCTCAACGGATATGGTATTGATGTTGGACGTTGCTCAAGAACAAATCGGAAGTCCCAGCAGGCGCAAATCCATGGCGGCCAGTGTCCGGAAGAATTTCGGTTCCACCTGGAAGTAGGCCGTACATTACCTTGCATCGTGCAATGCGAGAAGACAAAAAACACAAGCATACTCGATACAGAAGCGACATTGGTGGTACTAACCTATCTTGTACGGATGTCTCAATATTGACTTGTGTCACGGTCCTGTAGACTTGTCAACCTAGGTCTCATCCGACAGACAGAATACTTACAAAGTAGTAAGGAGGGTGTTGTCCTGCACCACGGTCGTAGGGTCCAAAGTGATAGTAATCGGCGCCGGCGTGACGAGCACGGTAGATGGATCTAGCGTGATTGTAGATGGTGCCAAAGTCTCAGTCGTGCGGATGATGCTGTTCTCCACGACTGTGACGGGAGGTGGTGTTACGTATACAGTCCTGATCAGATAGTCAGCGAGTCTTCCAAGAAGAGCTTGTGGAGACAGCGAAGAGACCTCCCGGAGGAAGGACAACAGTTTGTGCCGATGGAAGATCGTTGCTAAGAACTGGAAGCACATCACACGATAGCCTTGAGTTGACGAAGCTCCATCGTGTGAACGTATCGAAACGAACAATGTGCGTAAAGTGATCTTCTCCTCGCGCAGTGCTGAATGCGAACCCGCAAAGTGGCTGGACTCACCCATTAAATGTCACGGTAGATGCCGGTAGTGTTTCTGTGATCAAGACGGTGTTGTCCTGGATCTGTGTGATGGTAGATGGGTCCAGTGTCTGAGTTTCACGGATCGTATTGTCGATTGTCAGCGTGACCGGACTGGGAGTGATGGTAATCGTTCTGCATCGGCGATTAGCGTCTGTGCGGCTCATTCATTTTCGGACGCCGAGCTTCTCCATCGTCCCGGCCGAAGCAGAGGCCGTGATATTGTCCATCTCAACCTGGCTTCTCAGGCCATGTCCATGGACAGCAGGGCCAAAGCATAACCATTGAAGCAATGCCTCCAGAGACGCTACATGGAACTACTCCGTCTTGCAAATGAGGCTTGAAGGACTCCACTTACCCATTGAATGTCACAGTTGACGCCGGTAGCGTTTCTGTCACTAGCAAAGTGTTCTCATTTGTTATGGTGACAGGGTCCAAAGTCTGCGTGACCACTGGAAGCGTGCGGTCTGCCGTTATTGTAACTGCGGGAGGGGTGACATAAATCGTTCTGCGCAAGTTAGACACACTTCCGAGCTTGGAGATTTTCCAGACTCACCCATTGAAGGTCACCGTCTCAGCGGGAAGCGTCTGTGTGGTGATGACCGTGTTGGTCAATGAGATGGTGACTGCGTCTGGCACCGAGATCTCGGTGAGTGTCGTCAATTCCGTCAAGGTCCTACGCAATCGTCAGCAGCTGATCACCATTTCCCCTCAGGAAGGTGACGCTGAAGGAGAGCAAGAAAACAAAAAGCATTGCAAGGCACGACGCGTCGGGAGTCCAGTATCCAGATGTGTGAACAGAATTCCAGACTTGGTGTCCATGAGTCCAGGTCCGGGTCCAGGACAGTGGTGGCTGCTTCTCTGCTGAGTCCAAATGTCTCCTCTTCAGCCTGAGGAGATCGCACTGGGAAGGGTAAAATGTAATGGTAGTCGCCAAACCTGGGACAGGGGATTCTGTACTATGCATGTCTTGACAATGCAAGGGATGATGTTGACGCGCTGTTATTGGAATGTGAACCGCAGCGACACGAACGCGCCAGGGACGTGGCGCGTGCAGCTTGGAATCTGCCGTTCGACCCGACGCCAGATTTTCAGGTAGCAGGATAGATCGGCTGCAAGAGTGCAAGATTGTAGCCACCGGAACTTCTACAAGGTCGCGAGAGCCTGGCAGAGACGGATCGAACGTATTCACGATTCCTGGTACATGTGGCATGTGAACGGCCTCCTTTAGCAACTTGAGAGCCGAATGCCTCAAGACCGGACGGAATGCGTTGGAAAAGAGAGCCGACTTGTGACATCGTCTCTACAGTGCGCTTCGTCGACCGCTCGAAAATAGAAGGAATATACCAGTGGCAAAAGGGTCTAATGACAGCTTGAGTACTCACCGATCTAAAGTCGCTGTTTGTATACTGATCTGAGTCAGTGTGAGCGTGAGTGGCGGGGGTATAGACGTAGCCGTGAAGCTCAAAGTCTGTACGATAGGGGCCGGCGTAAATGTCGAGATGATTGTGACAGGCGGCAATACCGAGGTGGTGGTGAAGCTCAAAGTCAATGTTGCGCTCGAAGTCTGGACCTGCACCTGTGTAGCTGTAGTGATTTGCAACTGACTCGTTGTGGTAGTTATGAAACTTGGGGGTCGAGTCTGTATGATCGTCTGGGTTGTGATGGAGGGCGGTTGAATCGAGATCGAGGTCTCAGTGAGTGTCACTAGGTCGTTAGCGGGTTGCTCCAGAGATTTGAGGCATGAAACGAATAGTGCAGACGCCCACGAGGTGAGAACGGTACGTGTGTGCCGTGCTAAGTCCCACGCCCATCAGAGCAGTAATCAACCGAATGTCTGAATAAGTCCCTGGTCTCCGGTTGACAGGAACGCTCCGCAAAACCGCATAGCGGTCACCAAGACTGCGATTGATCATGCCCGATCTGAAATCCTCGCTGGGGTCACTTGGAGAAGCGGCGCGTTGGATTTGGATCTTGGCATAGGGTCTGGAAAACTTTCGAACTCACTGCTCCTTCGTCAGCATATGAACCGTTGTTATGTGCGTGCTCCACGGCTGAGGACAGAATGGACTCACCCTGGAGGCAGAATTGATGTAGAGACAACAGTCACGGCGGGAGGTATCGAGACCGAAGTGGTGGTAAAGGTGACTGAACGAGTCTTATATCAGTAATGGCTCGGCGGAAAAGTGGGTTCAACGGGCGAGCAGTCGGAGAGTGGATTTGTTCTGGTATTTGCGGTCTGTCCGCATCATCTCGAGGCCTCGTTGGGAGGGCGGAGCTAGCAGAGACAGCAGGAAGGGCCTAGACTCACTGCTGCCGCGTTAGTATGATCGTTTTTGAGTCCGAGCGGCTGGGCACTTACCTGGCAGGGAGAGTGGAGGTAATCACGCTGACCAACGTGGACTCTACGGTAACGGCTGGCGGGGTCGATACCGAAATAATGGTCGAGGTCACTTTTGCAGGCGCTATGTCAGTGAAGGCTCATGCTAGGTTGGCACATGGCCTGTTCGGAAGGCAGAGCAGGTGTGGTGGAGTTCGAAACGGCCACTCGACGTGTATCAATAAGGGTTTGGCTGACTCAGGCAGCACAAGTCTGCAAGATATTGGCGCGCAGGAGGAAGCAAATGACTCACTAATTTCCGATTAGTATCGTTCAGAAGCTTGAGCAATTGCTTAGGATTGTTGGCAGCCGAAAAGAGCATACGTACCAAGCAGGAGGAACGGATGTTGAGATGATTGTGACGGGAGGTAGTGTTGACACAACAGTAATAGCCGGGGGGACGGAAGTAAATGTAGAAAGCTGCACAACGGCAGGTAGCGTCTGTGTTGACACGCTGGTACTGGTCAATATCGAAGTGGCGGTGATGGTCCTGCGTATTTCGTCAGTAGCTCAATTCTCTCTGTCTCTCATCTTGCATCTTTTGATAGTGAGCCCACGGAGAGGTACCCAAGGTCAGATTTCAAGGGCATCTCGGGGCATCTCGAATGTAACGCTGCTGTAAGATGGCTTACACTGGCAATGGAATCGATGTTGTCGTCGAAAGCTGGGTGATAGTTGACAATTGAACTATCGGAGGCAGCTGGACTGTGCTAGTAGATACAGAAGTCGTTGTAACTGTTCTTTAAGCTTGTCAGAATATTCTCTTCACCGTCGAATGCCTCAAATAGCCTCAATGGAAAGGGGAGTAAACTCACACGGGGAGCAGGACGGACGTGACAGTCGAGATTTGCACAATGGCTGGTAGCTGTACGGTACTTGTAGAAAGAGTCGTTGTTGTCACCGTCCTGTTGATTTGTCAGCATACTTGCCTTTCTTCTGAACGCTCGCGAATTTGTGCCGGAGCGGAGCTCCGACTTACACAGGGAGCGGGATAGATGTAAGGGTCGAGAATTGGGTGATCGCAGGCAACTGAACAATTGCTGTGGAGAGTGACGTAGCTGTCAGGGTGCTACAGGCGTATCAGCATATTGCATACTTTCTTGAGGCGGTGTAGATCCGAGGCGTTGCACATGTAGAAGCTCCGAGACGGTACTCACACTGGGAGTGGTATCGAGGTTGTTGTTAAAAGCTGTGTTATGGTCGAAAGCTGAACGACTGCTGGTAATTGGACCGTACTTATTGACACTGCGGTCGATGTTACAGTACTGCAAGGACTTTAGCTCGGCGAAACGCTTCTTGGAGGCTGACAACATATTAAGGGCACATACACAGGGATAGGAACCGATGTGATGGTCGATAGTTGTGTAATTGGCGGCAACTGGACGGTGCTAATAGAAACTGTGGTCGCTGTGATAGTACTAGGCCAAATTAGCTCGGCAAGATGCTTCATGAGAGCTGGCGATCAAATCAGGAGGCTTACACAGGAAGAGGGATAGACGTAATGGTCGACAGTTGAGTGATCGGCGGCAGTTGGACTGTGTTGATGGAAACCGTAGTCGCTGTGATCGTGCTGTAGTACATTAGCTCGGCAAGATGCTCGGTAAGGGCGGATCTCGACCTGCGACACTTACACTGGGAGAGGTACTGATGTGATAGTCGACAATTGCGTGACCGGCGGCAATTGAATAATACTGGTAGAGATTGTGGTTGCTGTAATCGTGCTGTGCCATATCAGCATATTGTTCAAAGCCTTGTAGTGTTTGAAAGGTGGTATCTGGCAGATCTCAGCGCAAGACTTACACTGGAACAGGCACCTGGGTGAGCGTCGAGAACACAGTGCTCGCCGGGAGCGTCTGTGTGCTTGTAGAAAGCTGTGTAGATACAAATGTGCTGGTAATGAACGAAGTGATTGGCGGTGGCGTAACAGTCACGCTGAAAGTTTGTGCAGGAAGAGTTACTTGGTGGTTGGAGTTAGTAAAGATCGACTCGTCATCCGAATATCCCGCGCAATCTTTGCAGGAGTCCTTTGAAGGGTTTATACGCTTGACTTACTGCAACATGGTCAGTGAAGATCTAGTATAAATGGAAGCATGTTTTATTGAAAGGCCAGAGCTTCGGGACTTGTGTGCCGAGAATGATAAACGTACCCAGTAGGAGCAACTTGCGTAAGTATAGAGTAAGAGGTTGCAGTGTTGGTGACCAAAGATGTAACAGCGGGAAGCGCCGCCTGAGTAACGAGCGATGTAGAGGTACTGTAGACTGTTGCTGTCGATAAAGTAGCTGTCACTATGCTGACCGAGGTAGTTGTAGCAGTGGTGAGCGCAACTGTGGCTGTTGAAGTGATCGATTTCGTTATCTGTGGAATCAGCAAACACAGTGCATTGGCAGCAAGCTCGGAAGACATACCGTGGCAGTACACAAAATACCTAGGGATATTGTCGAGAGTATCGTTACTGAAGATGTAGATACCGATACCGAAGGGGTAGTGATGACTATAGTCGCGGTCGAGAGGGCTGTTGACGTTGTCAAAACTGTAGTTGATTGCACCGAGACAATTGTAGTTGTCTGTGTGACTATCCCAAGACGTTGTTCAGTTACGGTGACTGTAGGGTCGACAGACGGATCCTGTCCACGTTAGCGTGCAGAGGAGAACGTTGAGACGCCTGTGTGCAATTGTTGAATATAAGGAAAATCTATATGGAAGGGTGTATTTCGCCCTACACACGATTAGCGACAGGGCAAGCACGCAAAACTTTCCCAATGACATGCGGAAGAAAAGATGAAGAAGAGGATCTCCAGAACCCAGAGATCGAGACCATGGTCACACTTATTGGAAATGTAAGGACAGGCCAGTCTTCATAGTGGACGTAGGCGAAAGTCGCGCATGAGTGCTGCAGCGTCGTGAGAGCACTGTGGCTCCACACGCGCGATTGAGTAGAGTTTGTGACGAGAAACAGCGGAAGCAGCGACCGGCAGAGCAAACCGGCCTACCGCCACATAACGCGTTGGGGCTTTGCTATCGTGTGCCACATTCCATGAGAGAGTCACCCGCCACGGCGGCACCATATGTATCGTGAGTCGACACGACCGGAATGCATCAGTCACTCCGAGGAGGCACCGACCGGAGGCACAGCCGATTCTGCTCGAGCAAATCATTGCTTTGTTGCTACAGGCAAGGTCCTCGATTGGTAACAGCAATCGCTAATCGCCGACAAGGTCAATTCGCGTGACGGACGTTTAACACAGAATAAGATGTCGTTGAGGTTGGAGATTGCTTTCGGGAGACAAGCTGTGAAGGCCCGATTGCCGAAACCGAGACCGAAGGAGCGAATGGAGCGGAAAGCACGTGCCATCTACACGCCTGCCGGGAGATCTGTCTCGTCGTCGACATGCTCTGTTCTGCCACTCCCCGTTCTGTACAGCAGCTCAAACGCCTCACTTGCAGTGGGGGACGCCTGAGACGAAGAGTGTTGTGGGATGACGTCCAGAGAACGTCGACGGCAGACGCGTCACGTTACCGGTAACGCGCTAGGGGCGCGCCAGAAGGAAGCCGCCATTTGCATGAACCTTGGAACGTCGAATGCACAGCTTAATCATAGGTTTTCGTTCTCTTTGCAAGAATCAGTCACGAAATGCAGCGGCGAGAGCTGAAAGGTTGCCTTGAGCCAAATACGACCATCATACTGCATTGCGCATATTTCTACGCTAAGACCCATCTCACTGCTAGAACACGTTGCTTGACCATGATAGCTTCCTCTTTATATCGTCTTCCCTACATCGCAATGTTAAGCCTCGTCCTAACTGCTGCGCATGGTCACTGTCGTAGGGAGACAGCTCTCCGGGCCATAGAGTGTGGTTGTGGTTAGTGTGAGATAGGTCGACGTTGTGCAGACTGTCTGCGACGTGAGGTGAGAGTAGCTTGTTGGGGTAGGCGCTCCTAGGTAGCACTGTGTCGTTTTGTAGGTAATAAACGACGGGGCGACTGATGTGCTGGAAGATTCTGCCGGCTTCGAACCTTTGGAGCCAAGCACGGTGAGAAGAAAGGGTAGAGGAAGGCTGAGGAAGAGCTTCATTTTTGTCGATGGTTTGGTCGGCCGAAATTTGGTATTGCAGTGAAGTGGAGAGTGGTTGGAGTCCAATGCTTCCTTCCATCGCTTCTGTGACATTACCTTAATATACGTGGTCGAGTGGCCGATACTCAAGCTCGGATAATCTTGCCCTGAGTCTGGACGTCTTGGAGTCTCAGGTGTTGGAGGCCTTGTGCGACCTGGGCGACCACCACTGACTTCTCCAACGGTCAACATCCCTTGAGGGCTTACAGGTCGGCTTTGAGCCTTGTACCAGGCCCATTACTCACCTTGGCTCGAAGAATCAGTCACCTGGGATTTGCAAGTGAGTCTTGGGTGACCAAACCGACAAGATGTGTAACCACACCAGCTCGGACGTCTCCGAGACGTTACCTGCACCGGGCCCGAGCTCGCCTCTTATGTGCAGTCCATCACAGGCCTTTCCTGAGATTCGAACCAGTCTCCATCTTTTGCATGCGCTTATCCTCTTCCTCGTTTGGTGTCTTTCGCCATGCATCGAATCTAGCCCTCTTGAAGCCCTTGCTTTTCCATTCTTTCACGCGCTGCGAATCGATTTGGTGCCACGGGACGCCCATATCCATCGAGACCTGATCTTTAATGTAGTTTCCGACCTCCTCAGGGACGACATCTCCTTTCTGCAGCTTACCAAGATCTGTTAAAAAAGGCTTTGAGTACCTCCTTGTCCTCACGCCCTTCTTCTTCGGACATTTCCTTAAACCTCTCGTGCTTCTCGTCCTTGTCTACGCCTTGTCGTAGTCCAACGAAAACCCGGCGTCATCGTAGGCTGGGCTCCCTGCCTTGTCCTTGGCAAGACACTTGAACAAGTCAAGCGAATAGGCAAGCGTGTTTGATACAGCCTCTTCCGCATTGAGCGCCTGGCGCTGCGCTGAGCTAAGCCGCCCTTTAGGTCTGTTCGGCTTTGCAAGTGTTCTATTCTTCTTCAACCGGGCTAGGATGTCCTCAGGAATGCCGTCCTCTTTATAATGCGGTCTCGCATATCGACCTGACGTTGAACGAGGGTCTCTCAGCTTGCTTCGATTATGGTCAAATTCGAGGTCCGGTGTTGCAAGCCGCAATTTCCTCGAAATTAAGGCAATTTTGGTGTTCGTTCACTTCGCTACCGCAGGCTTATTTCCAGTCGACCTCCATTTGCTAGCTTGGGGCTGCAAAGGCTGCTCTTGCCGTGTATCGCCTTCCCCCTCTTTCGCTCTTGAATTAGTTTCGACATGTTTAGGCGAAGCAGTTGGTGGAGTTGATGCGCTCTATTGGCCGGCGGGCGGTGCTCGCGCTCCCACACCAGTTTGGGCTCCGTGTCGAGTGTATACCATCCCAAAGAACCACTACCCAGAATTCACAAAAGCTGGTCAGAGGATGAGTCAAGAAAAGTTGAAGGATCCGAAAATGCGCATGACTACATGCGACTGGGAGAACCTACGCGTCGACGCATTTCGGCTAAGGTTCTGAGGACTTACCCGTTTGGGTGACGACGTGAGCTTCACGACGCAACGTCCCTGGCCATTGGTAGGGCCGCATCTGCTGCATTTCCACTGCTCGTCGACCTTATCAATCCCAGCATGCGCGCAGTGTGGGTACTTGGAGAACGGACAGTCGTATATGTTGCGTCTTCATTTATGTAGGGTTCTCCCCCTTTTTGATCTCTCGGTCGCGGCAGTACGCAAGGTATGAGCTGAACTTCAGGCTCCAGACAACGGCCTACAAGCTCTTCGATCTCCTCTCGGCCAGGATGTAAAATATGCTGCCGTCATAGATGCCACGTATGTCCTCCTTCATCATACGACCGTCTTCAGGCCAAAGCATGAGGTATGTAGCAAGCCCTGAGCGCACGGTCAGCAAGCTTCAGAAAGACGCGTCGTGAGTAGCCTCTCACATTCGAAAAACGCGCCGCCCCAGCCGATAGGGTCCGCAATACATCTTTGCCCTTTGAGCACGTTGCTCAGATCCCAAATCGTCAAGTAATCCCTCCCGTCCGCGTACTTCGAAAAGATGTCCTCGAACCTCTGCGGTATGAACCGCCCTTCCGTATCGTACGTCCCAGTATCGCTGCCGTGCTTGTCCTTATGAATGTTCTTGAGGAATACACGGAAGAATGGATCAGGTAACCATCCTGAGACTGTGGGATACGAGAAGTTGCCGTGGATGACAAGCACGGCGACCCAGGATAAGATGATGCCAAAGCCAAGCCGATGGAAACCTGTGAAGGTATCCTGCGGCCACAGCACGCCATCGTGGTCGCGGTCGAAAAAGTCGCAGTGTTGTTGTAGGACGGTTTGGTGGGAGTGCTTCTCTGCCCAGTTGTGACGTGTGGTGCCTTGCGGAGTCGCTGCTGATGGGGCAAGGTTGGCTCGGGCGGTGCCTGTACATGTCAGCAGATGGCGCGGGGGAAATTGCAGTGAGTACTTGCCTGTGTGCTGCAGCCTTCCGCCCGGGTTCAGGTACGGCTTGCGCTCCTCGGTGACAGGGACATCTCGGATCGAATATACGAGGATGTCCTCTCCTCGTCCGTTTTGCATGGTCATCGCGGAAGACCAGAACTCGAACTCATGGAGGGAATCTGTTAGGAATAGAAGGAGGCGGCACGATCGAAAACAGCGAAGTAAATGAGGCTTCTTGACAGCGCGCAAGCGTCTCAACTTCTCCTGTAGTCCAATTTTCACGTGCAACTCTATTTCCATCGCTGAATCACGATGACATCATAGCAGCTTCATCAAGGCTCGGGGCACTTCGCCGCATCCTGTCTACCAATCAGCAAGCAACGCACGTAATGGAAGACAATGTTGAGCGTGGAGTTTCAGGTGTACCAGGTGTACATGCTTAGTTGTTCCCAGTCAGCGATCACCGCACCTCGAGACCCTTCAGCAACCCCTCGGACCACCACTTCACCAGCATGCGCTCAAGCCTGCCCTTGTCTGTTCCACGAGACAGCCTTTTCGCCTTCTTCGTTCTCACGTCTGAAGGCGTGTCATTAGCCAGATGGTCGATGTTGTAGTAGCCAGGTGCGCAGTCAACATTTGCGCTCTTCAGTGCGCTGCCGCTCTGCGTGATGACAAGCTTTGAAGCATCGATAGCTTCAGACGTAAAACCATTTACAAACTTCTTTGAGCCTGTATCGGCGCTAGGGCATTCTTCCGGTTGCGTAGGTGCTGCTTTCATGATGTACGCCTCCTGGAGAGCCAGTTGCTGCACCTGGTGCGTGAAGCGGACCTATTGAGGTCGTCCCCAGACATGACTGCCGCACTCTTGCTGAGATGAAGCGTTGAATGGCGGAGCACTGACCCACGCAGGTGCAACAAATGCTGTGCAACACTGCCCAGGTGCTCTTTCAGCGCGTTGCCCCGCCTCGCCAGTTTCACACCTACACATCCTCATAAAGAGAATGTGGAGTAAACATCAATTTCACAGTCCAAAATCCCTGTCTCTGTGTCATGGCTTGCCTTTCTTCAGGCACTGAGCAACGAGGCCTGCTACAGTTCGCAGTACCACATCACTCAGCAAGCCAGAGCTTCCTCATCTTAGCGTACGGGACTCACTCGGCAGTGTCGGGCGCAAAGCGCTGAAGCCATACCATCATTGGCAGCGCTCGAGGCTCAATGATCGGAAAATTAAAGACAGAGAGAGTACAGCTGGGGTCTTCTTGATCCACGCATATGTCGTTGCCTTTGTTCTGTTTCCAATAACATGGTACATTACAGCGATGGCGACCGAGGTTGTACATATGGCTATGAGAATGGGACCACTTAAGGAACTTGCGACCTCGCGACGGGAAGATCTGCGGGCCGTACAACAGGCTACAAGCCCAAGACCGACCCATGAGCGCGCACTCAAAGCCAACAACGCGTTCTATCGTTCCCTAGTATACAAGCACGAGATAAGAGTTCTGGTCCTTGGTCCCGGGACGAGGACCGATAACGTCGACTTTCACCTAGAGCACGTGGTTCTGGGCGAGGAGGATGCGAATTACGAAGCGTTGTCATATGACACTCTCCACCACCGCGGGTACATGCCCGCCCGTGAGCTCGAACCTAATGTCTGCACTCCAACATCTTCGACTTGCAGATAAGCCAAGACGGCTCTGCATTGATGCTCTTTGTATTGATTATTCAGATATCGACGACAAGGCCGAAAAGTGCGATTCATGGGAGAGATCTTCAGCAAGGCCGATAGGGTCGTGCTCTGGCTGGGGGATGAATGCGACCAGACCCGATCGGCGTTCACTTCATTGATGCAGCTATACTAGGTCTCTTGGAAGTCCAGCTTTTGGCATTTTACGTGGCGTAAGGAGCTAGAGATGAAGGCTGTCACAAGACACTTGGTCAGCTAGTATCCCAGCACAGCCCTTCTTGGATCCTTCGTTGATGCAGAGCTTTTCATCACCGAAGATTCAGATGATGGCCCTCTGGACTGGTCCGATGTGAGGCCTCTTCTTCATCGCTCGTGGTTTCATCGCCTATAGATCATATAGGAAGCTTCCCAGGCACGGCGCGCGGTCGTACTCTATAGACATAAACAGTTGTCTTGGAGCGTATTTGCGGCGGCGTTGAACCACATCCTTTAGGGTGATATTGCTCTGTATCCCGACTCTGTGTGTATGGAGGTATGTCGTGTAGTCGCAACCATAGAGCACACAAGGAAAAAGTACAACAAAGACCCACTCTTCACAGTCGTTCTCGACCACGCATATAGTGGCTGCAAAGACCCAAAAGACAAGATCTTTGCGATGATGAGTACGTCTGATGGGCGGGATAAGTTTGACTGGGAAGTAAGTTTGAACTATAAGCTTCCTGTGTTGGAGCTGTATAAGCGGTTTGCAATATGGGGTATGTTTCGAAACAATACATTGCGGAGCTTATCCTGCTCGACACCAACACCATCAGAGCCTGAGCTCAGGCAGAATCTCTCTTCTTGGATGCCCAATTGCACTCGACTGCTCGATCCTAATCTGCTCGTTCGTGCCAATACGCATTTTGCGTTCTCAGCAGGACTTGCGAAACCGAGAGTTGTATAGTTCTCTGGTCAATCAAGCCTGATGCACGCACAGGGCTTCATTGTCGATAGCATAGCGGAGCTGGGTTCACGACAGTACAGCTTCAAGACGACAAGACTTCGCCAAGTAGACAAGTCTACCCTCGATGAATCAAGGCGGCTCAAAATCTGGCTGTTAAGGTATAGGAATATTGCAAGTGCAGGGGAAATTACGACCCCGCTCACTTACGATGCTTTCGAGCGAACTATGCTTTGCGGCATGGATATCGTGGGGCGTCCAGCACCTGCCATCTATTCAAAATACTTCCTCTCGTATATCAGATTCATCAATGAGGCAATCATAGTGTTCAGCGAGATTATCAACGGTTCTGCTCCACTGGTATCCACAGGACCAATAATAACGGGCCATCTGTACATGCAAGCTGTACTGAGAGGTCTACTTCCGAGTACAGATGCGCATCGCGGTCACGAAGTTCACGGGTGGATTGAGATGCACCTGCATATCAACAACGCTATCGAGGACTCGTTGCAGGAATGGGTTGCCAGTAAGCTCTTCTGTCGCACACAGGGGGGCCGACTTGCGCGTGTACCCCAGCATGCTGTCGAGAATGACCTCATCTGTGTTCTGTACGGATCTGAAATGGCACCCACGTTGTCATTGGAGAGTGCCATGTTCATGGCCTAATGCATAGTGAGACATTGCGACAGCCTGAGTGTTCGAGTCAGATTTTGAGGCTTCGATGGCGTGTATGGAAATTGCTTCCGCAGCGGTATGATGCACGACTTGCGAAAAGCTATTGCATTGCTATGAAGCGAAGCCAGGCATGTGGTGAGGGTACTCGCAAGACGTGATCAGGAAGGGACAAAAGTAGCAAAAACATACAGCAGCGGGTATTCGCTAGTGATTACCCACCTAACTACTAATCCGCCGGTACGTTGCTTAACCAGAGCTGAGCGAACGGGCAGCCTTGTTATAAAGTCCTACGGTCACATGTGACAATCTTTGGGAGGATTTCTGTCTATATTCCCGGCGTCAAGATACACGTTTTTCACGACTGCCTATCCGACGTGCGTGAGGTTGTAAAGCAGCCGATCAGCTTACACACGATCTCGGGTGGATACGGCACGCGAATAGGATGGCCGGGAAGTACTGGACGAGCTTGGGCAAAGTTGTGTGCGTGTGTGAGTGCGCGAGGGAGATGAGTGGGAGAGCAACGGACGTTGGTTCGACAAGTGCGGCGCCTATTGGCGCGTGTTCGCAATGACGTAATGGACTGCCTGTTCAACACCAGCATTCTGGTAGACTGAACGACCGTCTGGTAAGCTACAAGAGAATCACATGAACGACACTTGACTGACCAATGAT
Organism: Didymella pomorum; assembly: GCA_022225945.1. Classification (NCBI taxonomy): domain Eukaryota; kingdom Fungi; phylum Ascomycota; class Dothideomycetes; order Pleosporales; family Didymellaceae; genus Didymella; species Didymella pomorum. Next base: position 54,041 of record JAKJXN010000036.1, on the reverse strand, counting down.
CAGACACGCTGGGCCCGTCAGTAATTTTCCCTTGTCTCGAAACGCGCCTGGCACACCAGCCCGCTCAACCTCACGTGTACCACTCCTAGACACGGCCAGCACGTCCACTCTGATCAATTGGTACATCGCCGTGTCCAGCCTCCGATGCTTCCAGCTCTACGGGCGGCCCGGGAACGAGGCGTACATTTTTTGAGTCGAGCTCTTGAGGGTGCACTGAGCCCTGGACCTCGTTACGCCAATGCCTCTTCAAGAACCATTTCCGCCTCGATAAAACGTTGTCTTGATCTTCCATCTCGTGGACCGCGTTCCCTGATGCGGAGGCTGTACGGGCTTGCGACTGATTCTTGCGACGTTTCTTCTTCCTTAGAATCCAAAAGCCCACGAGTAAGATCGTGATTGCCCCAACGATAGCTCCAATAACAATGCCGGCAATTACCCCAGGGGCCAGTGCCTTTTGAGCAGACTCCATACGTCTGCGCAGTTCAGGCACTGCACGAGTCGGCTCTCTGGTCAAACTTGACACAGTCTTGGCAAATTGTACGCTCAAGCCGGAGGGCGCTTTCACAGTAGCACTGCCTTTGGGTTTGGCGGCCCGGTCACAGCAGCGCGGTATAGGTGGACCTTATGTGTTCTGGACTTACCCGCCTCCGATGACTGCTGTGACTAGATCTGGTACTAGGTACTCAGAATCCGCGCCATCGAGTTCTTCCTATGGCTCAAACGTTGAGCGTGTGAAGAATTGAAGATCTAATCTCAGTCCATGTTGCCCTCCAGCGTCAAGTGCATCGCACTGGATGGTATTCTTATTAGTCCAATAACCACCCGTCACGATCATCTGGGATCCTTGGCGGACAAAGCTCTACCTTTTGTGAAAACTCGAGGCTTGAGATCTGGGTACACCTACAGGACGTAAGCAGCTCCTTAAGTGTTAGGACTCCTAGCATACATACCGAGATCCAACGGAACGCCGGTAGGGTCAGGATGTATAAGTCGTGCAGCGCTGTCTCACCTGCACCTATACCCCCGTACATATAGCTGTACTCATCAGCATTACTGTCAAGAGGGATCGAAATCATCGACTTGCAAATTGTAAGACGATTTGTCTGCTGGTCAAGTCACTCCAACACAAAAGCCGCGTCGACTCTCAGGGATGTCTCCCGTGGCTTTTTGAGTATACCACCACCTACCGGCTATTTCATATATGTGGATCTCCTATTCACGTATTAAAGCTGAGGACTACTTCAGATGGGCATGATACTTACAGACATATCGGCCTGTTTTGAGTCAGAGTCTGTATTTTCGCGAGGAGACCAGGAAACGTACGTTCTCAATTGTGCCGTTGTCATCTGTTTCAAGCCCCCGAAATAAACCAGTAAGCCAGCGTCTGAAGCAGGTATATTGTTGAGAGACCCTTTACCATGGACGATTGAAACAGTCCGCATGTTCTACGCTGTGGCAGGCGCTGGACACTTGAATTCTTGGTGAACTCTGCTTACGGAAGTGTTCATTCAGCCGTCTGTGCATCCTGACTCGTAATGCACAAGGCTGAAATTTTTGATGCTATCAGAGCTCGCTTGCCCAGACATACACATGTGCTATTCAATGTTTGCTGCTTCGTGTAGTCGGTGAGTCCACCTGTTGCTGCACAACACGCACAACACCGAGCGACAACTGCAAGTGACCTCGTGATGCTCGTCTTCGCATTCTGAAAAGAGGTTGTATCGGCTGACATGATTGCGCTTGAAGTCCGAAAGTGCCACGGTTATGATAAATCTGGTGTCGTCAAAATTGGTGAGTCGAGTCGAGAGTCCAGACTGATTTAATGGACTACGAAGTGGCAATTTCGTACGCGCGGGAGACATTGCTCTCGTGTCTTCGGCATGTGCATACCACACGATTCAGATAGTCCGATTGAAAGCGATGAGCAGCCGAATGAGAGGCTGCCAATCTTGTAGAGTGCCCGGCCATTTTGAAGTTCAGATACCACCTCCGGTCTGTCAGTGGTGCTTCGGCTTGTTAATCTCTGATTAAAATCCATCTCGAGTGACGGTAGAGACAGGAAGTTAGTAGTCTGTGAAGGTTCCGACGAGCTCGAATCAGCATGCTGTTCATTAGAAGGCCATGGCAGACTTCAACGCGGTTGTGCCACACTTACACAACCTGCCACACGACTTTCATACTTCTTGCCACCTTCCGGCGCCTGGCCAAGTCTCCTTGGTCAGAGGCATTACAAGGTTCCACGGATTCAAAATTTGGAGGGTTTGTCACGCGTCTGACAACATGAGAAAAGTGGCTGTCACACGTCTGACAGCGTGAGGGAAAAGTGGCTTTAACGCGACGAATATGGGCCAGCCTGGGGTCGATCTGATACTTTTCGCGACGGAAGTGCTCAAGCCAGAAAGTTTTATAAGCTGTGTCTTGCAACAGATGACTTAGTGTTGTGCAGATTGTAGTGAGGTCAACCTGGGAAAGGTTCGCGTTCCTTCTTCCCGCGATGACGTCCTCGCGTGACCCTCACCGCCGCGCGACGAGCTTGTCGAAGCTTGAGTTGCCCGCACAACTCACCCCTCTCAATCCCCTGACGACTTTCCTGGGCCGTAGAAAGTCGCAATGGCACAAGTGCAGCGCCCATTGATTATTCAGTCGCGCATCATTAGGGCTTGTTGTCCACCTACAGCGCGCAGGTCGCTCTTTCCTCGGCAAAAGATACAACGATTGCACACAAGAACCGTCACGGACCATGATATCTCACACCTCGCCAGTCTTCCCCTTTACCCATTAACCCTCGCAGATCTCGTGAAGTGAGTGCGCTCTTCATAACTCTTCCCTGAATTCACACACTGACCAACGTCGCGTGCACAGGCATGGAAGGCCGCCTCTCACGACCCAGCAATTGCTCACCTCCGCCAATTTTACGCTATCGATCCTACCTGCGCGACTAGCGCACCGCATACAGTCGCTACGAAACCTGCCCTTCATCGTCGTATCGAATCCTCACGTGTCGAAGATCCACGCCAACTACATACACAGCCTATCGACCTTGCTGCCATGGGCTGAACACGAGATCACTTCCCTGGAGGATGAGATCAAGTTCACGGAGGTCATGGCTGATCTCGTGCAAACACACGCAAATACCATAAGCATACTGGCCAGGGGCTTCTTGGAGGCCAGAAAGTACATCAGCCCCAATGATGTGACACGCTTCTTGGACGAGCATTTACGAGCGCGCATTGGCACGCGACTCATCGCGGAGCAGCATCTATCGCTGCACTTCTCAAGTCAGCCTCACGCTGAGATCATGCATGAGTCTGACGAGACGCCCGGCTTCATTGGCGTCATCGACACGAAGCTGAAGCCTGCTCGGATCGTCGACCACTGCGCCAACGTCGTCGGCGAGATCTGTGAGCTCAAGTACGGTGTGCGACCTAGCGTAGTCATCAACGGCGAGCCAGACTATACCTTCGCCCACGTGCCCGCACATCTCGAATATATCATGACCGAGCTCCTCAAGAACGCCTTCCGCGCGACAGTCGAGAATGGTAAGGAGCGCGAGCCCATCGAAGTCACAATCGCGCCCAAAGACCTACACGGCGACACCAGCAGCGAAGACCACATCAGCAAGTTCGACTCGAACCTGCGAAATACAAATCAGGGCAACACAAATTTCGCCTCGGGAAGCTTCACCGGCGCCGCGACCTCCTCGCCGAAGTCTGACGCCCAGATCCTACCTCTCAAGCACAGCACGCCCGGCGTCACGATCCGAATCCGCGACCGCGGCGGCGGCATCTCCCCGGAGAACCTTGCACACATCTGGGACTACAGCTTCACGACGTTCAATGAAGACCAGGCGTCTTCTACACTCTCAGGTGGTGGCTCAGGAAGCGGTATGGATGCGCTGAACGCCATGACTGGCCCTGGAGGGGACGGCGCACACAGCCTTGCAGGTCTGGGCTACGGACTACCGTTGGGCAGAGCATACGCGGAGTACTTCGGTGGAGGCATCGAGGTCAAGAGCCTATGGGGTTGGGGCACAGACGTCTATCTTAAGCTGAGAGGCGTGGGGAGGGTAGACCAAGACCGAGCTTAGCGGTAAGCATATAGCTTAGTACTTGAGCTTGGGAAGGAGAGTGTCATCAGAGGTTTCTTTGATAGTTATATACCCGAGCCGCCATGCAAGCGCTATGCCTGTGCTTATGCCATGCATCATGCTCATTACATCCATCTCTCATTTCATCGTTGTCTCGTTTACTGAGTGGTGACCTCAGAGTCCTTCTCAACAGTAATCTTGTCGTTGGACTCGAAGGTCGAGACGAGGTCGTCTGGGAGCTCGGCGCTAGGCGTGGTGTTAGTATCTAGGCTACCAAATTTGGGATGATGAGGTTGGTGGGTGGTGGGCCCTGGAAAGAGGGCAGAGAACGGGGAGACATACGTGAATCCCTTGATCAGCTTGAACTCATGCGTGATCTTGCCGCCCTTGGACTCGACATCCTTCTTCGCCTGCTCGAAGTCCTCGGGGGAGGCTTCGGGCTTGAGAGTGACCTGCACACATTAGCACTCATCTCTCATCCCCATTCACATCCCACGTACGTTGTACTGAGTAGGCATCTTGTTATGTGTGTAGTATCTCAACTGTGTGGTAAGGTTTGTGCAACGAGGTGAGTGTAGACGTAGTTGTTTACAGTTCCAAGTAGCACGCGTACGATAAGACTCAAGGCGTGCTTTATACACTAGCACGCACCCTCGGCCTATCCGGTGAAAGATCCCACTCCTCTGCATGGGCCTTGGTTATGCGCGCTGACGGCCAGACAAACGTCATCGCTGGGAGTGAGCACCTGAGCTGCCCCTCGGTGGGGTCGAGGCAGGAGCCAGACCCTTACGCGGGAAGCGCGACTGCGCCTATCGATAAGATGGGAGGCGTATCCCTGTCAGCGCTGCTAGCGCTCCGGCTAGTTTCGAAATTTTGGCGGACGGAAGAGAGAGCTTTGCCGCATCGTTGAAGTTCACGCGCCTGCCTCCTCGAACGAAAGTGTTGTGCACTGCTAAGATAGGAAGTGTCTCATACGGAAGGCGCATCCAGCAGCCGCAATCATGGCGGACTCACAAGCGAATCGCCCGCATAGGAAAGGGAAAGAGAAGAAGGCGCATTCTGGAGGACCGAATCCCAAGGCTTTTGCGTACAATGCGCCAGGAAGACTGGCGAAGCAGGGCGCGCGCTCTCAAGATGTGTGTGCAGCTGCCGTTCTCTTTGGACCCAGACTGACAATACCAGGTCAAAGAAAAGCGCCTCCACGTCCCGCTCGTCGACCGCCTCCCCGAAGAAGCACCCCCCATCATCGTCGCCGTCGTCGGACCCTCTGGCGTCGGCAAAACCACACTCATCAAGAGCCTGATACGACGCTACACCAAGCAAACCCTCTCCTCGCCCTCCGGCCCGCTCACAGTCGTCACGTCGAAGCGCCGCCGCCTTACATTCATCGAATGCCCGTCCGATTCGCTCGCGAGCATGATCGACATCGCCAAGGTCGTCGATATCTGCCTTCTGATGATCGACGGCAACTACGGTTTCGAGATGGAGACGATGGAGTTCCTGAACGTGCTCAGCTCGTCCGGTATGCCAGGAAACGTGTTCGGTATCCTGACGCATTTGGACCTGTTCAGGAAGCAGGAAACACTCAAGCTGCAGAAGAAGCGGCTCAAGCACCGATTCTGGAGCGAGCTGTACCAGGGCGCGAAGTTGTTCTACCTCTCGGGTGTGGTCAATGGACGGTATCCTGATAGGGAGATTATGAACTTAAGCAGGTTTTTGAGCGTGATGAAGAATCCCAGACCCCTGGTTTGGAGGAATAGCCATCCGTATTGTTTGGCGGATCGCTTTTTGGATATAACAAATCCGACCGATATCGAGGAAAACCCGAAGTGCGATCGCACGATTGCGCTCTACGGGTACCTGAGGGGAACAAACTTCCCGGCTGGAGGGTCGAGGGTACATATCCCTGGTGTGGGCGACTTGACGGTTACGGGAACCGAAGCCCTGCCTGATCCGTGTCCGACACCGTACTTCGAGAAGCAGGCAGAGAAGATTACAGGCAAGAAGAAGCGCACAAGACTGGGTGAGAAGCAGAAGATCCTGTACGCGCCCATGTCAGATGTCGGTGGCGTCTTGGTCGATAAGGATGCCGTGTACATCGATGTCAAGACGAACACTTTCAACCCCGACGAGGAGCCGGACCAGGAACGCGGTCTTGGAGAGCAGATGATGATTGGCCTCCAGGGTGGCAGGAAGCTACTTGGCGAGGACGACCGTGGGTTCAGGCTGTTCAGCGGTGGCGAGCTTGTCAACAACCAGAATATCGACGACGAAGAAGATGTCGGCAATACTGGGCGACGATCGCAACGAAAAGCAAGAGCTGCGGATGCTGATGAGATTGACGATGCGGATCTTGATGGCATCGACAGCGACGACGATGAGCTCCAGCAGGATCACAGCGGCAATGAGGACGATGAAGACGACACTGGCTTCCTCGACACAAAGAGCTCGTCAATGAGGAAGCCAAAGCTGGCGCGGAAAGAGGAGAATGATGACGCAGCAGAGGAGGTGGCTTTTGCTGACAGCGACTCTGACCTCGGATCGATATCAGGAGAGGAGCCCGACTTGAGCGATCTTGAGAATGGTGACGACTACGACTCTGATGAGGTTGAGGACGACGATGGCGCACTCAACTGGAAAGCAAACCTCCGCGAGAACGCTGCCAAAATGCACGGACGGAAACGACCCTACCGCATCGCCGAGCTAGGCAAGCTGATGTACAACCTCGAGATTTCTCCAGAGGATGTGATCAAGAAGTGGAAGGGAGACGAGGAAGAGGAGGATATTGAAGACAACGAGGACGAGGACGGTTTCTTCAAGAAGTCGAAGGCTCAAGACGCGAACAATGAGGATCGCTACATTGATCGCTTCAACTACGAAGAGTTGGCGAAGAAGTGGGAAGATGAAGAGAACATTGCAGCGCTCAAGACACGATTTGCAGGTGGTCACATGGCCGGAAAGGACGGTGATGGCGAAGACGATGACTTTGAGGGCTTCGATGGCGAGGGCGAAGACGATGAAGGCGATGGCGAATTCGAGGATCTCGAGACTGGCGAGAAGTTCGGCGGGGACGAGCCCAACACCGAAGCTGAAGCTGAGACCGATGACATCGAAGCGGAGCGAGAGAAGAATGCGAAACGGAAGGAGGAGCTGAAGCTTCGGTTTGAAGAGGAAGATCGAGAAGGTTTCATGAACGATAAAGCAGATGCTCGAAAGGAAGGTGGGCAAGAGGAGGAGTTCGGTGAAGATGATTGGTACGATGCGCAGAAGGCCTTGCTCAAGAAGCAGCTCGACATTAACCGTGCCGAGTTCGACCAGCTTGACGAGGCTTCTCGCCAGCGTGTTGAGGGTCACAAGGCCGGCACTTACGCCCGTATCGTGCTCGAGAATGTGCCTTGCGAGTTCTCCCAGAACTTCAACCCGCGCTTCCCCGTACTCATTGGTGGTCTGACACCAACTGAAGAGCGCTTCGGCTTTGTGCAGATCCGCATCAAGCGTCACCGCTGGCACAAGAAGATCCTGAAGACCAATGATCCGCTCATCTTCTCGATGGGATGGAGGCGTTTCCAGACCACACCGATCTACTCGATCTCCGATTCGCGAACGAGAAACCGTATGCTCAAGTACACACCAGAGCACATGCACTGCTTCGGTACCTTCTACGGACCGCTGGTTGCACCAAACACAGGTTTCTGCTGCGTCAATTCGTTGTCGAACAAGACTCCTGGCTTCCGGCTATCAGCCACAGGTGTCGTGCTGAACGTCGACGAGTCCACAGAGATTGTCAAGAAGCTCAAGCTGACAGGCCACCCATACAAGATCTTCAAGAATACCGCGTTCATCAAGGACATGTTCAAGACCTCCCTCGAAATCGCCAAGTTCGAAGGCGCCTCGATCCGCACCGTCTCCGGCGTGCGCGGGCAAATCAAACGCGCCCTCTCCAAACCCGAAGGCAACTTCCGCGCCACGTTCGAAGACAAGATCCTTATGTCAGACATCGTCTTTCTGCGCGCCTGGTACCCCATCAAGCCTCGCCGCTTCTACGCCGCCGTCACCAACCTGCTCGTCCCGCCGACCGCAGAGGACAAGGAAGCAGGCGAAAGCACAAGCTGGCAGGGCATGCGTCTCACCGGCCAAGTCCGCGCCGAACTCAATCTGCCCACCCCGTCCATCAAGAATTCTGCGTACCGCCCCGTAGAGCGCGAAGAAAGAAAATTCAACCCCCTCCGCGTCCCGCGCAAACTCGCCGCCGAACTGCCCTTCAAGAGCCAAATCGCGGCCATGAAGCCGCAGAAGAAGGAGACGTACCTCCAGAAACGTGCTGTTGTGTTGGGCGGCGAGGAGAAGAAGGCCAGGCGCTTGATGAACCAGGTTATGGCGATTAGAAATGAGAAGGTCGAGAAGAGGAGAGCGAAGCAGGAGGAGAGGAAACAGCCGTATAAGAAGAAGATTGAGGAGAATAAGGAGATGAAGGAGGCAAGGGAGAAGAGGGAGAAGCAGGAGTATTGGCAGAGGGAGGGGAAGAAGAGACATCATCAGGGTGATGGAGAGAGTGGGAGGGGGGGTGGTGGTGGTAAGAGGAGGAAGTAGGTCTTCCTGTGAGATTCTGAGAGGAGAGTCAGGCGAGAGATGGCATCGCATTGCATTGTTGTGGCGTTCATCGTGTACAGTGGCATTTGGAAAGTAAAAAATACCATGTAGTTGACTGCAAGGCTGTCGCCGCTCTTTGCTCTTTCCATCAGCCTTGCCCGAAGTGGGGCTGTGCACGCAAACACCTTTCTCCCAGAGCAACGCCGTCAACAACACGATATCGCAAAGAGTCCAGACTGCCCGTGTCTTATTTCATCGCAGCCTTTCCTGCGCTTTGTAATGACGTTGCACGCAACATGAGGTATCCCTAAGTGCCCAACAATAGCATCCGCATCATGCACCTCCGGCCTGGTCAGCCTGACGATGCAGTCTACTTCAGCCTCAAGATATTCACGCTTTCCCGAGGACTAACGCTCCCAGATTCTGAAGCGCTATCGTATACGTGGGGCGATGCGACTCAGCCACAGTAGATCTTCTGTTGCTGCAAGCCATCTAATGCCCCTGAGGCCCTCACAATCACATCGAACTGCCACAACGCGATTCGGCAACTCCGCCACACCGACAGTAGAGACACTTTGTGGATTGATGCAGTGTGCATTGATCAGACCAATATTGAAGAGCGTAATGCCCAAGTCGGATAGTGGGAGCCATCTTTGCACACGCTCTCAAAGTCAAAGTGTACCTGGGAGAGAGTTCACATTGAAGCGATCTCGTCATGAAATGGTTGGTGAACAGCTACAATGTCGACGACTTCCCAAGGAGCGATTTCGCTATATCGAAGCCACCTCCTCGATACCTTGGCAAGCATACGAGTCGTATCACCAGAGCCAAAGTCAGTCTCAGAGCTCAGTCCTGACGGTGCTTCAGATTGTTAAGAAATTCAGAAGATCGCGCGATGGGAGCTGTGCGACGATGCTGCTGCGAGCTTTGGAGGCCACACGAGATTTCTTTGCTACCGATTTCTGGGGTAAATTCTATGCCATACTGCCAGTGCTGGGATCTTGCGGTTTTCCGGACATTCTCAAGCCGGACTACGGCGTCTCTGTAGAAGAGCTCTACATTCGCGTCGCGAGTTACTTCATCGCCGAAGCTGGACTACAATGGATACAGGAGATTTCCATTTGCAGATCAGACAAGCTACCATCGTGGGTCCCTGACTGGACTCTGAGTTCAAAAGGTCCCAAACCATTCACGTGCAAAGATTGGAACAGGACGCTCACAGCCGGAGGTAGCGCCAGGTATGTTCAAAATACTCACTTCCTTAAAGATCCGAGTTATCCGCAGCTGCGACTTTGAGAAATCCCCGTTAGATCCTTGACCGGACTCTCGAGAACGTTACACGCGGAGGATCAGACATCAACGATCAGCGAATGGGTGGTCCATGGCATCTCAAATCGAGAACGTTCTCGAGCGTTCTGCACAGAGTGAACACTGGCGTCCAACTCCCTCCCAACGACTGACATCCTAGGATTTCAACGTTTTTGATACCCACTGCATCATCGATGAAGTCCTGCACGTGCTATGCGATCATCCACAGTTATTCTTCTGTACAACTGGTGAGGAGACCCGTCGACTGAGAGTGTATTTCAGTTCTGCTTCCCAAGAGGTCCTTCGCACGATACAAGTATCATGTACATCCCGCGATTCGCCCTTTTGAACGACAGAATGCTAGCTCGGATACCACAGGAGACACTGGTCTCGGATGTCGTCTAAGTCTCGTCTATCTTGATGCGACCACACCTTTTGTACTGAGAAAGCAGGACGATGAACACATTTTGATGGCGGTGCTTCGTACATGGCATAATGTATGATGAAGACGTGGATGGTATCGATGTCTCCGATATGCAGACATGTTGAAAGCAATCATAGAGCGCACAGGCGCCAATCAGACCAGACCATGCATCTACACTACTGAGTGATTGTCACACACATAGGCAAGCTGAGGTCAAGACAGCAGACAAAGACATGGTGCGTTGGTCAAGTCACTTTGGGGAGCAGAGAGCATACGTCATTCGCGACTGGCTTTCAAGAGCATTGGCAAAGGTCGGGATACAGTCACGTAGAGAAAGGCCATACAAGAGCTCCACGCCCACAGAAGGATCAAACATCAGATGACTACAGCCTTGAGGCCTAGGCGATGAGGACATGCGAGTGGGGTAAATAGTTTCGGAAAGGATCAGAAGCCGGGCATCATTCTGTTGAGGCGGAGTCTTGAAAGAAGGGAAGCAGAGACGTGACATGCGCATACTATACTATCAGAAAACTGAGTGGAAGGTAGGTGGTGGAGTGAGAAAGAATACCTAATGTGGGATGTTCTTAGACCCGCATTTGAACCGCCAAGGGCACTGCTGACCAATGAGGTGCGGTGTAGTAAGTAGTGTTGAGATTAGATTCGCACCCTGAATATTATCAGGAGGTAGAATGTTACGCAGTTTCAAAATTCTAGTGTACATTTTCTCGCAATCTCTTCGACTACTGTGAAGGCCAGTCAAAGTACTGAGTCCCGTGGAAACCTCTGTGTGGTTCTTGCTTCGATGATCTCGCTATTGGAGCATGAGAGCTGGGCGATTGAGCTGACGACACCATGTAGGAGTCGTTTATCGATGTTGAAGGCGGCTGGTGAGCTGTGTACTGCTCGATGTGGTAGGACCTTGAGGGAAGGACTGAGTATTGCATACCCATATTTGACTGCATGAGACTCCAAGCATCCGTGTTGCTAGAGAACACTTGGCTTGCGTGTACCGCGGTGCACTGTGGCATGGGGCTGGCACCATAATCCTCAAAAAAACCTGTACCCAGAAAGCTGTTCGAGCTGTTGAACTCCGGCCATGTTGGTGATGTGATGTTGCTACTAGGGTAAAAATGCTGCGTATATCCATACGACGTGTGTGAGGCGTTGTACAAAGGTTGCGACGAGGTGGATGCAAACGACGGGTTGATCTCCAGCTGGAGTGGCGTGCCTGGATCAGAAGACGAGCTCTCAACACTGTCGTCGTAGGGTACAAGCTGCGTAGCATTCCTTCGCGAAAGAACAGAGTAGCGATTCTTGACACAGTTCTTCGATCGGTAAGGCAGGTATTGTTCCTGTATATCTTTCCAGTGCCGCCCGAGGCGTTCGACGGCTGCGAGCAAAGCAATATCCTCATCATCACGCCACTCACTGCGGTCGAGACGAGGATCCAGGGACTGCTGCCACCTCTTCGCGCACTGGTCGGCGCTGCGGCTGTTCACGCATGTTGCGACCTTTGTCCATTGTGATCCAAAGCGATGCACGCCATGGGTGAGCAGCTGATCCTCTGACTTCGACCATTGACCCTTCTTCAACCCCTCAGCAACTGAGTTGTGCCATCTCTTGCGACAGTCTTTGTTGGTGCGTCCTGGAAGGGCCAATGCAACTTGACACCAGTCCCTACCAATGCCCTGTAACTGTTGAGAATCGACTTGCTCTCGTAAAACCTGGTCTTCTTCCGAAGTCCACCGTCGTGGCTGTCGGTCGGCCATATTGATGGTGGCTATTGAGACGTTCTAAGGCGCCAGGATAGTAGTCGGGGCTGTGTTGGTGAGGTAGTGGACGCAGACGCTTTTGATGAGTAACAGCGGATCAAGGTCAGGCTGTGTCTGGAAGTTGAGGGCAGGCAAAATTAATCGCTGAAGACTTCGCGGGAGATATGCGCCATGAAGTACTCAATGCGAGATGGGAAATATCCCGCACACCAGATGTTCCAAATGACGGACGCTGCAGGTCGACCTTTTGAGGTGGTTCAGCCCGCCGGTGAGGCGTCACGTACGTCGTGAAGACTCGACCGCTGATGCAGAGATCTGAACCGTCCTTGTCTCAAGCGAAGATCGTGGAAATGTCTGCGTCGGGATTGGATATGAAAGTGGTGCATTGCAACGGGCATATGCGGTCTTGACTTGGTGATTGTGAAGGACCGACTTCCGGCCCTAGAACTTGGCCCGATAGGGCTGAAAGTGGCCGTCAATAGTATGGGAAGACCTGCGTAAAGTCCTGACCGGTACGATACACTGCGAGCCTGGAGGCGGTATGTCGATGGAGCATGGTCAGCTTATTGTACCACAGGGACGAACGTCGAGACAGGGCTGATGAGACGTGGACGATGTCCGTAGCGCTTCAACAATGGAATTGGTGGCGTTTGCTGGCAAGGCGGAGAATAGCGCGCACGTAGAGAAGGTCGGTGTAGACGAAGGTTGTGCGACTCGAGCAGAGCCGCCTTCGTAAGCAGTGACATAGTCGTGCCAAATCAGCTAACAGACGAGACGCCATCATGTGTGAAAGATAAAGCGATATGTTGCTTGTGGCTCGTGGGATGGTAGTTAATGATCAGAGGTCTCGGACAGTAAGAACTTAGTTAGCGCGCCAATTGTGATCTTGTTTATCAGGAACCATTGACGAGGTCTTGGGCTGCAGGTACAAACGATAGAGCTATGCTGCGATTTAGAGTCTTATTGCGGGGTCTCAGATTGATCGCTGCGGTTGGCTGAGATGTTGATGGCGCGCCAGTGTCTCGAGATGCACAAAGAAGGCCACAGATGCGCATGATGTCAAGCACCAAATAGGAGCTACCTACGTGACTGTCAGAGCGGTGACGGCCGTGTCACCATGCTCGCACACCACATTTGGGTCCGTCCATACGTGCATTCCAGGACTCCGCTGCTTGGTGCGTGTCAAGGGAGCGCGGGAGTGTACACAGCTTCCGTCCCGAGTCCAAAAGGCGGGGAGCAGCGCGGCTAGGCTGGGTCTCACCACGCACACAGCGCATACTGGTCCCTAGCTCAGACGCGCGAGTGTCCGAGTGCTTGGTTGCTGCTTGAAGCCTTTTCGTGTGCTTCACGGAGTTTGAGGGTTCGATTTTCAGGGTTTGCCCATGAGCCTCTGCGCCTTCTCGAGCAGAACCTTGCTTTCCCGTCCAAGCTTCCTTTGCCCATTGGGCCCTCCTCTAGCCTTTGCCATTGCTTTCCGGAAGCGCTCACGCTCAGCGATCTTCTTTGTGCGCTCTTTATCTGCCTCTTCTCTCGCCTTCTGTCGTGCTTCTGCTTGCTCCTTCTTCTTGCGCGCGATCTCCGCCTCCTTCTGGAATGGGTCCGCCCGTTGCCGTCTCTGTCGTCGGTCGAATGATGATACAGGGGCTTCTTTCTCGGGCTCCTCAAGCATCTTCACGCGGTCCGGGTGGGGCTCGAGCGTAGGTTCTGGTACAGGTTCGGCAGATTCGTCGTTGTCGTTGTTCGCCTCAGCTTCACGCTCATACACTGATTTTCGCGGCGCATTATCTGCGTCCTCCTCTCGTGCCTTGAGCTTGGCATACTGCTTCTTCAGCTTCGCCTTGTATATTACGTTCTCCTTGATCTTCTTCACTGTGGGATTGTTAATATGCAAAACATTGAACACCAAATTTGAAGCATACCTTTGCGCTTATGGGTGCCGTCAGGCAGATTTGCAGGACCGATCTGGAATCCCTTTTTCTGCTTCTTCACAGGTCTGGCTGAATCGCCATCATGAGCTCGTTTCTCTGCCATGCTGGCTGGTGTCTGTACTTCGATATTTTCTTGCACGCGTCAATGCACTGACGAGGAAAGCGCGAGCGGAAACTTTCCAGGCTTGGCGCTGTAATCGATAAACATTTGAGGAAGGAACCGAGGCCAACCACTCAGCTGCCCGCAACGCCGCAGCGGAGACGAAGCGCCCGCTTTGTGCGCCTTGAAAGCTGAGCGTTCTGTCGCGGGAGCTTCTAGCAAGAGACGCTGAGGCCGTTTCTCGTCGTGTGACCTTCCCGCAGTAGCCAGACCCACGGCAAAATCCGGTCTGGCCGCTGCTCCGCACCTCTATCAGCGCGCGATAAGGAGTCATCGAAGCAGCCGACCTCGCCTTTGTGTCCAGCATCACAGCGCGTCATCTCTCCAGACCCTGCCGACATCAACTCCGCACCTTGCGCCTGAAAGCTCCACTGCGTTTCGTCTCGAAGTTTGAGCGGCGCGTGCACGGTGAGGCGGCCACTGGAGCCAACGCATCCTTTGAATTGAATTGAATTGAGTTTTCCTTCTTGTGTCATTCGCCGGGCCAGCTGGTGCTCCAACCGCTTGATCCTGCCCTGCCATCTCAGTGCTCCACGCTCTCGTCACGCTTGTCACACCTTCATTACCTCACCACCACTTTGGACTTCTTGTCAAATATTGTACCTATGTTGTTCTCAACCATAAGTCGTTTCAAACATGCCGATATTTCATGATCCTCAAGACAGTCCGCCCTGGCGGACTTTATCACGTCAGATGTCGTCAGACGAACCTCAGAAGGAAGGGACGACGGACTTCAGCAGCGATGCCTCGTCGCTGGGGAGCCTGTCTCTGGAAACTGTCCTGCATTCCGGCACAGCACATGAGTCGATCAGTTTTGAAGCTCGACCGACATCACGAGACCGCAACGGGCTAATAGAGAGGATCAAACGAGTGAAGAGTCCTTTATGGCAGTTTCGCCAGGATGTGAGTGACTTATCTCTCGAGCCCGTTGAACCTGCAGTATTCCAAAGTCCTATATGCAGGTCCAGAATTAACGCATGTGACTCCAGAATTGCAACTGTACCTACCGCAGCCCTCAAGCGTCGCGACCGCCTTCTCGAGATCGGCCGCAAACGCCTACGACTCCTTCGAAAGAAGCTCAAGACCTACGCACAGCCACCCCCGATCAGCTTCTCGACCAAGCATCGGCAGGCTTGGAAATCGCACGACCCCGCTCAGCGCTACACTCTGGAGACTTTAGAGAACGTGAGGGTGGCGTGGAGGCGAACAGTGCATCTTCGTCTGCCTTCCTAGCCACATCGCCTGTTGTTCCATGGAAACGTTCCTTCCCTGCAGCAACGGTCCCACCAACTCGGAACGCTGTGTCGTACGCCTTCAACAATGCGCTCACATACGACTCCCCTCCAGTGTCGCGCGCGCGAGCATTCTCGCAGTCGCCCTCCACCTCATTCACGTTTCTGCCACCGACTAGTCCACTAGTTCAGCAGACCAATAACACAGATCTTGACCACAACTCACGACCAAGCTCCCGGCGGAATTCGAGAAGCCCAGATCGTAGCAATCGGCGGCACACGTTCTCGCCAGACTCTTTCCAGCAGTATCAAACAATACAAATGGCAAGATCGGCATCTGGTACTCCTGCAGCCCGGCACCTGCGACGTGGAGGGACTGTACCTTACCAGGCACACCAGCCCAGGAGATCAGTGACGTCTCTCAGTCAATTTGAGCCACACTCCAGTCCTCAAACGCCATTCGCCGCTCGAAGGCCTTCCATCTCGGATGCGTCGCCATTACAGCACGCACCCATGGTTGGCTCGTACGAAGAATCGATCCTCCGTGGTCGAATGTCGACGACACCTTCGCGACCTCTGGACTTTGTTGCTAAGATCGGCGTACTCGGCAGAGGGCAATGCAAGTCTAGCCTGAAATGTCCTCCTCATGTTACCGTCCCTTTCCCAGCAGTATTTTATAGCTACAACACAGGCAATGGCAGAATTTCCGACAACGAGCCGAGTCCATACGTTGGCCTGATCGATCTTGAGCACTCGCTGGCTCCGCCTGTAGAGAAACACGATGACAGCAAGCGCAGACGGCGAGCAGCCACCCACACCATTGACTCAGAAACCCTCGACTGTCGATTGCAATTCGACGATGAGCGTGCTAGAGAGCATGAAGCCGTGGACCTGCGACGCAAGGAAAAGAAGAAAAGACGATCAACTTCTCCCAAAGCTCCGCCAGGTGGCTGCTACCGTATCCCAGCAGAAGGTCAGCTGCAGATCGTACTCAAGAACCCCAACCGGACTGCGGTCAAGTTGTTCCTTGTACCATATGATGTGTCAGATATGGAGCCCGGTCAGAAGACGTTCCTTCGCCAGCGTAGCTATTCCGCCGGACCTATCATCGACATGCCCTTATCCTCGCGGAAGAATCTAGGAACAGATCGCCCTGAAGCAGCATTGAGTAACTCAGATGACCCAAGAGACCGCCCTATTTTGCGATACCTCGTACATCTACACATTTGCTGTACTGGCAAAGGTCGCTACTACCTGTACAAGAGCATTCGAGTCGTTTTTGCAAATCGAGTACCTGATGGCAAAGAGAAACTGCGCAACGAGATCCAGCAACCGGAACCGAAGTACAGCACCTACAAGCCATCTCGCGAAACGACTATTGCGCCATCACCGAATGTCCTGTCTTCCACCGAGAGGGCTCGCGGACGCCAGAGTACAGGATGGTCACTTTCTCGCTCACAGCAGATGTACGACCAGATGGATGGTCTGGCGCAACACTCACAACTACCTCCGCCTGCTATTCGCTTTACTGGCGGCTCGCTGAATTCCTCTACTCCAGGCGACTATGGCTCAAGCATCCCGCTTATGCAACCTATTCCCTTCAACTTCACGCGTCTGGCCTCGATCGAATCGCGTCCAGTCTCGCGCGAGCAAATGGACATCGACACGAAGAGCCCCTTCAGATCACCAATTGCATCGCCTCCGCCAGGGTTCGGACCAATCATAATTGACCAGCAGGCGACCTTCGAAAAGCTCAATAGAGGCGACATTGGTTATGGAGGCAACGCCTTCTCTCCTTTGGGCAGTCCAGCTTCGCCGCCGGCCGCTGGTCTACTGGCACAGCGCCTGCGCAGTCTTGAAGTGCAACCTGACGATGATATGAGCTGAACTAGAATTCACTCCCGCCTTCCTATTCTCATGTTTCAACTCTTAGACTCATATACCTCTGGCATCTCAATCTTCTGCATCGAGTATATAATACCCCTGGCTACCGCCACTGCATTTTCTTATCATATCTTATCTGCGATCGGCGTTCACGAGACCGGAGGGCCCGTCATGGGCACAGCAGGCGCTTCTTTGTTGTCGACTCATTGTATGTATGTTTGGATACTTCCTAGTCAATATGACCTGTTATTGCAGCCTTGTGCTACCAGATGACCTTCCCAGCAGTCATTCGCAGAAATGGCAGGAGCCATGCTGCGCACCCCTTGCATCACGACTATCACCGACATGATATGCAGCCCTTCTATGAGTACCTCGCGAACCTCGGCAGTATCATCGGCGGTGAGCGAGCATTCATTTCAGGGTCAAATCGCGGCGCGACTTTTGCAACCGCTCGAGCTAGACCGCGAAGCTTTCATCCGCCAACACGGGAACTACTCGCTAGTCCCCACGCTACGCACCTAGCCCCTTCCCGGGTCTTCATTTCAGCTTCAAGATCCTCGAATCGTGGAATCTTGATCGCCGCTCAAACCTCACTCCCTGAACCTCGCGCTGCGCGCCTTACGGCCCTGGTGTCGACGCTGCACACACCGCCCATGGCCAACGAGCGCACCCCTCTGCTCGGTGGGAATCCCCTGCCTTTCCTCAATTCAGACTTCATCGGCAACGGCAGCAGCCACAAGCGCGACATCCATCAAGAGTTCTGCCTGCTTGTCGGTGTCCCGCCCTCCAATGGGGCAAAGAACGCACCGCATCCCGCTGGCTTCAAGAGGACTTTATATGGCCGCGCAATTCACAAGCGCAATACGCAAAATGCAACATACCTCTTTACAGCTGCACTCTCGAATACACTGCTCCTGACACAGGTTGTCCTCGGCGCTGCGCTGACTGCGCTGGGTGCGAGCGAGTCTTCGCATATCCTTATCACTGTCTTTGGCGCGCTGAACACTGTTATCGCCGGGTTGGTGGCGTATCTGAAGAGCAGGGGTCAGCCAATGCGGGCCAGAATGTTCAGAGACGATCTCGATCGCGTGGTGGATGAGATGGAGAACAGTGAGGTCATGTGGTTGGGCATTCAGCAGGGCATGCATGGGTACGACGAGGTCGCTATCGATGACAGCGTCAGTGTGAGGAGTGAGGTCGCGAGGCTGACCAGGCTGCTGGACAAAGCGGTCAGGAGTAATACTATGAATGATCGTAAGTCGCTTTCTGTTCTATCCTGCCTAGCATTGGACTCTCGGTATCCACGTCTCAAGCAATATAAGGCCACTGGTAGCATGCAAGCTGACATGTCACAGCGGACATGTACATGAACGCTGTCGGCGAAGGCGCCAACGCCGCTCTACGCGCGCGACCACAGCAACCTCAAATTATCTCAGCTCCAGAGTCTTCACCTAGCGCCAACGGCAACGCTTCCGCGCCCGCAAGCAGCGCTGCGCCCCCTCCAGCGTCGGACCCGGATGCCAGTCCCGCTACGGCGCCGCCGAAGAAGCAGAAGAGCCAGCCCTCGAGTCCTCCACCGGAGCCTGCGGATGAACCTGGGAAGCCAATTGAACCCTTGAACCCCGGTGAGCCTACTCAGTCCGATTCTGTGCCAGCGTCAGCGCCATTGCCGACGCCTGCACCTGCTCCGCCTGCACTCTCACCTGTTGTTGCTGTTGAGGAACCGCCAAAGGGGACTGCTGCTCAACTGGCTGGTGAAGATCTCGAAGCTGTTGTTGCGGACGGTGGTGATGGGGGCTCAAGTGATGATGGACTGGTCAAGAAGGGAGAACAGAATCTCGATGGGGTGTGAAGGCGCATACATGGAACCATGAGCGAAAGAGCTTGGCTTTCCTGGCGTACAAGCGATGAGTATATTGTGAATATGTTAATGCATAACGAAATTCCTTTTCTGTCAGCCGCCAGGTACATAGGGATGATGGAGATGATGGGCAGGCTGAATAGTACGATGGCAAGTCTTTGCGGCATTCGATGACTCAGCGCACGTTGACCTCATCTTTAGAAGAGTCTGTTTTTCGATTGAAATCCTCTATAGGCGTTTGATGCCTGCCTCGAGGGCCGATGCGCAAACAGGTGTGATCGCCCTTGCGCTCAGCGCAGGGTTCCACGAAGAAAACTCATGACGTCCCCCTTCACTGCCAAGAAAGGGCGCTCCATTACAATTCCTTTGATAAAACTCACTTTCACTTACCATGCAAGACTGTTTCCAGCTGCGCCACTCAGCGGAACTGATAGTACATAGACAAAGGCAACGTCGACCACTACAACCCCATCGCACACGATAACAACGGAACCTCGATCACACACACTCTGGTCCTCAACCATCGATCGTCACTATGAAGGTCTCACTCGCCATCACCGCTCTTCTGAGCACCCTCGCCACCGCATTGCCAACTGCAACCATCCTCGAGCCTATCGACGCCCGCACTCCCGTGGTCCTCAACACTCGTGACGCACGTGCAGCCACCATCTACAAGTCCGGCGGCGTCATCGGCGAGTCTACCTTCGTCCCGGCCAACAACTACTGCACGAATATCTCCGTCATCCCGGGCGGGTTCGATGGCAAGATCAAGAGCTTGAGCGTCGAGAAGGGGATGAAATGTGATTTCTACCGGTACGTGACTTCCCTTTTCTTTGGATCGACTTGAACTACCTGGCCCATACATGGGCCGGACATACGGGCTGGGGTGGAGAGTGGAGATGTGCTAACATAAAGCAGGGAGGAAGGCTGCGGTGTCGATGACTTTACTGGGGGTGGCATGAAGCTTGAGGTCGGCTCGCGCAAGTACAAGGACATGCGTCGCAAGTTGGGTAGCTGGGAGGGCAAGATTGCGAGCGTGTACTGTCAGAAGCTCTGAGTGGTTGTCAGTGAGCTGGGAAGCTACCGGTGGTTCAGGGAGTATTTGGATTGGGAGCGGAGATTTGACGAGAGGCATTGCACGGTGACGCTGCAGCATGGAGGTACGAATTGACTTGATTCCCTTTGCTCACTCCATGCAGAAGACATGGGCGAGAGGTGTGGGTGGAAGTTGGGGAGGAAATAGGTCATGAGCTGGGAGCAATAGACACGAGCAATAACCAGGGGAAGAACGGCAGTGGAAGACCACGTCAACTCAATGAATGTGTCAAGGTCTTCTCGCTACGACCTCGCCCCAAGTACGATTATCGTTGTTCTCCATCAGAACTCGATTTCAGCAATGCGAATGCGACAGTCAGCTTCCGCGTACCAATGGGGCGTGCACCAGCGGGCCTCGATCTCTAGTCGGCACCGGCCCATGTCTGGATGCCGCACCCCATCTCCGCCAAATTCCTTGGCGCATCGTATCTTGGAGATCTTCGTGCGCACGGCTGGAAGCTACTAGCCTTTGTATGTCTTACCCACCTATCTTCGAAGCCCTTGGATGAGACTGGGGCATCTTCATGATGTTTATGGCCGGCTCAATATCATCAGCAGACAGGTCTCATTCCCGACACAAGAAAGAAAAACTCAGAAGGTCGCGCCACGGGTGCATCATCTTCAGAGCTTGCAGAAAGTACAACCTGGGTCGATCTTTAGATCCGATGTGGCTGCAACGTCCACGATAGGCCATGTCCAGAGTTGAGATGCATGCCTCAGCCGCAATTAGCGTAATCCAGGCTCGCATTTGCAGATTGATCGTCGTGGTGATCAACGACGCCTACAGGTCAACCAGGCGTAACACGGTAGTAACTTTCAGCTCCAGCTAACAAGTAGGCATGCCTTTTGAACTTCCAGGAAGCCTAAGTCGTTTCACGACTTTGTCCTCACCAAGAAGGGCAGGGTTTCGTTGACACAGAGGAAGGAGTTGGCCAATCATAAGGGACTTGTAATTTTGAGAGTGTCATAATATAATGAACGACAGGATCTAACGATGCAATCCTTACACCGCTATCCGCTCAAGGCATATGTATCACTTGATCTGAAACAAGAACGTGTTCTGTCCCATACCCGATCCCGGCATCATCTCCCCAGTCCCCTTCGTCGCTGAGATCTGCACACCATAACACGCGTTCTTATCCGTCAATTTTGGAGCTTTGACGAGAAAAGTGTAGACTACACTGCCAGTTTTGTCGATGGAACAATCCTGTAGGGTGCCAAAGTCTTTTGAGATCTTGGTGATCTTGCATTGTCCAGCAGTGAAGTCCTGCGGATCCAATGCATCACCATCTCGGCTGACAGTGTTGATAGAAAGAGGTTGCTTGAGTTCGACAGTGGTATTGGTGCTGATTGTGTTGATGGCAGCATTCTTGAAGACGTCCGAGATGTCCTTGATGTCAAACAAGTCGTTGGTTCCCTTGGCTGCGACGAGGCGAGTTCCGGCCGCTTGCCAGTTGCCTTTTGCTTGCGTCGCCATGTTGCTCTTATCCCTCAGTTGTAGTGGATCGAAAGATAATGGTCGTTCTGGTGTCAGGTACTTGGAGATGATGTGCTCTCAACCTACCGGTAGACCAAGCTGTCCCTTATACTCCTCACAAGCACACCATCCACTCTTGAACGACGACACCGAGCTGAGCTTCCAGGATTCAAGCAATCAGCTTGACGCAGCTTCTTGCAGTCAAGCTTCGCTGGCCAGAGCAAGCTGCACTCGCTTTGCTTCTCCAGCGCATGGAACGGCGAGTCTCAGCCAATGCGCTCGAACATAAGGAACCGCTCAAGTCCGATACGCCCGCCATGAATTACGGAATCTCAGCTCCAGCTGAGAGCTCTGCGATCTGTGGCGCACGACCAAAGTGCTATTGGTCGACTATCTCAGCTTTGTAATCACGAACATGAAACTCCTCATCTTTGCAGATCCAACATTGTATTTAACTTCAGCTAGGAATTTCTTAGAACCGTAATGAGTTGCTGCTTCGAATACACCGCACCACATAGCCCGTGAGTGTTCACAGCCGAAATACACGTGATAAGATCATGCAGACGGCACAACATAGAAACACGGCAGACTTGAAAGAGCACCCGAATCGATGCGCCTCATAACACGAACATGTCTACTGCTATCCGTAATTCTGCTGACAGAATCACCGGGTATCTGGTTAGATCAGCCGCACCTGTAGCTTGCAGTGCTCTTGCAGTAGGTCAAGTAGCTGTTGTGGGATCGGCAGTGCCATCTGACCCAGTTGATATGGGCTCTGCAACAGCGCTCAGCTTCTCCCGGCCGTAATCCAAGATAATACGGTATGGGAAATACAGAAAAGCCTCCCGGGTGTTTGTGAATCGAGTAAATTGCTCCGGTACCGTAGATATCTGACTACACCATGGCATGAGCTGGACCGGGTCGGCATGAAATGTGGTGTAGCGCCCCGTGGTAGGCATTACCCTCCAGCAAGAGCGGTTCCAACAAATCTGCCGTAGGCTGGAGTGGAGACCGTCTTATCCTCAACAGTCTGGTATCTTTCAACATGCCGAAAAATTCTGGGCAAACGAAACCTATAGTAGAACTCCCTGTGCCGAAGGCTTACTGCGCTTTATCCCGGCTGGTGAAAGCGGTGTGCTGGTGTATTTTGGCGGTCTTTCCACCACAAGAAAGGGCCTCAATGAACCTGGAGGTGACGTGCGCTATGTAGGTAGACTCGGAGTTCTGGAACTTTGGACACTGACTGAACACAGGCCAACATGAGTGCAAGTGGACTTTGCGCATTTCCAAGACCGAGCTGACCTGTAATCTCAGGGGATATCCGTCTTTGATGTTAGTGTTGAGAGATGGGTTTCTCAAGTGGCTATGGGCGCCGTGCCTCAGCCAAGACGTGGTTTCTGTGCGAGTGTTTCATGGGCGGCTGATCGTTCATTTTATAACTTGTAATACGACTATGTCTTTCCGCAGCTTGGCTGGATGCTGACAGCATGAGATATATGTGGGGGATCGGCGTGGGTGAGGCCGCATTAGGCGACCTACACATCTTGACGCTACCGATTTTCACCTGGGTATCAGTACATAGCGAGAGACCAATCTATCAAGAGTTGTGCTGACGCCACTAGAGGGAGACCAGCTCTCAGCATGCAGAATCCTCCAGTGGTAAGGCATGGTCGACATGCTATGTCATACAAAATCGCTCGCAGATGGTTGTGATCGGTGGGTATTACACAAATGAAACAAAGCGAGACTGCGATAGTCCTGGATCTCTTGGCCAACATGATCTTGTGCTTGGACAAGGATTGTCTGAGAAGGAATTTGAAGGGCGCGAGTGGCATGCATTGAGAAGCAATGTGACAGACTACTGAGTCCCAAACAAGGTGTGGCAGTATTGGAAGAGGGGGGGGGGGGGGATACGTATATCAACTCCTTCATCCTTCGACTTGATTTAGCTGACATCGCGTCATTTGCAGCCCCGATGGAGGTGCCACGCGAAAAACACTCGCTGCGGGATGGTCCGACGAAATGGGTGGGCTGGCAGGCGTTTTTGCCGTGAACTACTCAGCCGCTACCAAGACGCGGACACGATCAGACATCCCAGTGACTCCCATGAATAGCGGTCTCATCACTGACTAGCCTATCCCAGACGACACAAGCTCAGGAGGTATCGCTGGTATCGTAGTCGGTGTCTTTGTCGGAGTGTTCATACTCGGTACCGCCGTTGCGTGCTTGATTCCAAAGAAGAAGCGTGCAAAAGCCTAAGCTCAAGACAAAGCTGTAACACCAGAGCTCTAAGATCAAGATAAGAGCTTGGCGAAGAGAAAATGGTTCCTCAAGGGCCGGTAGAGAAGTGAGGTTGAAGAAAAGGCAGATCCTCAGGAAGTGGACTCCAAGACTATTAAATGTATCCAAGGACCTCCTGTCGAGCTTGGAGCATTGGAGCTCAGACCCACGGAGCATGTCGAGGTTGGAGGGTAATCACCAGTAGTACAGCAACCTTGACGTTGCACCAGGATAGAAAGCCGAACCTTGGTCTGCATGACAACGATCAAGTTCTCTCTAATCAAGCATCGGGATGTAAAGCGCTGTGGTTCACCCACCAAGTCAGAGCATAGTGGTGTTCCTACCAATTTGAGCTCGAACCGATCATGCCACAATATTCTAAGCTTCAGTAGACGAGCACTACATGTCGGACAGGACCAGGGAACAGATGCTGGACCATACAACTCTGCGGTTGCGGTCCTCTGGATCTTTGCAGTTTTGACAAATGGGTAGTAGACCTTATTTTCTGTGCCAACATCAGAGAGCGCTATTCGAATCCTTCGTCACTCAATCTACGATAGTCAGATTCCCACACATTTACTACAACATCAAGTCTTCTTCACACCCCTCAAACACTCTAAATCCAATGTCCCCCAGTCCTCTCCCCTCATCCCCTCCCAACTCCTAACAAGCTCCTCACACCTCCCATATCCCCACTCCAACTCTTCCTCCACCTGCTCCACCCTCTTCTCAACCCACCCCTCTCGCTCATCAGCGAGCATAACCACCGCCTCGCGCTCTTTCTCGTACCCATACTCCCCCCACGGCGCCTTTCCGTTCGCAAAATCAATCCACAGCTGTGCGTGTTTTGTTGAGATGGCTTTCAGACGTGAAGAGGGGAAGCGGAATTGGTGCGCCTTGAAGACGAAGTATATATCGACCCAGTGGTGCGGTTGCTGGTATAGCACATTGTTTGGGAACGGGTTGCGGATGTTGAATATGTAGCGGTAGATGTTCTTGTTCGTCTTGGCTGATAGATGGGAGGCTAGCATGTGGTTCGGCGCGTCGAAGATGGCGTCGCCGACCCAGCGCAGGACGGTGTTGAGGAAGAGGTTTTGATCCATGTCTGGAGTAATGTTGTATGCTTTGGAGACGATTTGAGCGCCTTCCGAGCCCAGCTGGAGGGTGATGCTTGAGAGGAAGGCGGAGGGTGTGACGTCTGCGTAGCGGTTCGCAAAGGTGGTTCCCTGGTATTGTCAGTCCTCTCTCATCTTCCGTCTCATGACTGCTACGAATCCGTCCACTCACCTCGAATCCCGTGCAGCCTAGCACAATATCATTGACCCATTCACAGCTCCCGATGACTTCGGGGACGCGGTCCCACGTCACTCTTTCCGCGCCCTCGCCGAACCACTCCTCGTCCCGCACGGATAACCACATGCCTCCCTGCTCGCCCATCTCCGCAGACGCCTTGACGAGCACATCGATATCCACCTCTCTTAGCTTCTGCAAGCCTTCGTCTCCTCTTTCCTTGATCCCTAGCTGCATGAGGAAATCGTCGTACCGCTTCTCCGCCACCTGCACCGAGGTTGGCGCAAGACTCGGCCCAATGATCCCGCTCATCAGGATCGCTCGTTGAAAAAGCGGACCTGTAGAAGGCGGGTCTCGTAACATGTGGTAGCAGATCGAAATCGAGCCAGCACTTTCGCCAAACACGGTCACGCGCTTGCTGTCTCCTCCGAAGCCGGCGATGAACTTCTGGATCCAGAGCAGTGCGTTGCGTTGGTCGTTCAGTGCTAGGTTTGAATCCTCACGGGAAGTTTGAAGATAGCCCAGCGCACCGAGACGGTACTGAATACTCGCGCCGATGACAGGCTGGGAGTCGCTGATTGACTGTTGGACCATCAGAGCTGTGCTGTGCTGTGAGTCGATTTTGCCGAGGACGAAGCCGCCGCCATGGATGTAGATTAGTACAGGCAGCCTCTTCTGCTCGCTTCTGTTCTCAGCGGAAAGGGATTCAAGGATGGACAAGGGGATATTTAGCTGCAGTATCAGGCAGTTGAATTCGTCTGAGGCGTTGTCGAAGGGGTCGTCGGGGTGCGGACCACCACCTGCTGAGTGATCGGGGAAGATCTGTGGGCATGCGTATCTGGTCTCGTCAATGAAGTTCAATCTGCGTATTGCCACGATTGGACTTGCCCGTGCTCGGTATGATTAGTTCTGTCTGCAGGGAGGCTGTCAAGGAGGATCGATCTCTTGAAGCGTGCTGGAATTGAAGCGTATGGCACGGCACGGAACTGGACGACGTTGTCTGGCTGTATGATACCGGTCATGGAGCCGAGCTCGGGGTGGTGAAATGTATATGTTGACTTTTCTCCATTGTTTGAAGCCATTGTCACGGTATGCTCAGTTGCAGTGCGTCGTCAAAAAGATGATTTAGATGTACGGTCGAGTGTTCTTTGCTCTGTTGTGGACTTCGAGTTGCTCACAGGGCTCTGGTGGTTTTATTGGTGCGAGTTTGCCTCAAGGGCGTTTGTATTGCAGGAATAAAGGGCGGAGGTGTCAGACGAGCGTTCAATGTCGAATGCGGGGACGGCGACAACAGCCGGACATCCCGTTTAGCCGCGGAAGGTGCTTCACAAAGTGGTAGTAATGTTTGTGGCGGCAATCGCGAATGCCGTTACTCGTACTTGCAACTCTTGTGCTCGATCACGTGGTGCGCTTTCTTCGAGGGATCTCAACAAATATGTTGATTATTACTATCCGATTTGTATCTTGATATGACCTATCCAGGGAAGGGGTAAGACGCAGGACTCTTGTATCCGTTCGCTCCTACCGCCCTGACGCCGAAGATGACGTTATCTTTCGACAAAGGAAGCGTAATACTGCCAACCTTACCCACATCCAACGTGTGCGTCCAAAGCGGGTTGATGACCGGTCTCCACACGATCTCGTAGCTCTTAACATTGGGGTCATCAGATACGATCCACTTGAGCCTGGTGTCATTGTCAAGAACAGTCGTGTCCACGGTCACGTTCCTCGGCCATCCAGGCGCTTCGCTCATCGACCAGAGCGTTGCCAAGTTGACCTTGCCAACGCGCGCAGTGAACTCAAAGTCCACAAAGTCAATCAAGTCGCCGTACACAGTCCCGTTCTCGGTTCTCAGATCCTGATGCTGATGCGCAAAGTTCTCGTTCGGCTCGGTGTAGCGAATAGCTGGGTATCCGTTTGCCAAGAACGGGGAGTGGTCACCACCGCGCAAGAAGCGATCGAGACGGTAGATGATTGCGACATTCATTCCTGTGGCGCTGTTGGCAGCGACCTCAGCTGAGAACCTCGCAAGTTCACGGGCAGGAGAATCGTTCTCGCCACCGATCTGCAGACGGCGAGCAAGCTGTGTAGAGTTCTCACTGCTAGGAGGTCCTTGAGCGAAGACACGGATCGTGTGTGGGTCTTTCTGGCCGCGGTCGCCGGTGGAGGAGCCGACAATGTCGCAGTTGAGCATGCCTTCAACGTTGACGGAGGCGTTACGGAGAGTCTGAGCAAAGAAGGTGCTACCATAGAGGTTCTGTTCCTCGCCGGCTACAGCGCCGAGGATGATCGTGCTGCGTGGCTGCCGTTTGGACAGGATGCGGGCGAGCTCCATAGCGATGGCGACACCAGATGCGTCATCATTAGCGCCAGGAGCGTCGGATTCGTAGTTCAGGACGTCTGTCACGCGGCTATCGTAGTGGCCGGTCATGATGTAGACTTTGTCGGGGGTAACACTGCCTTTGACAGTTGCGAGAACGTTGCTGATCTTGACCGGGAAGGGAATACGCGAGGCAACGCCTTGTGTGTAGCTCTGGACACTGACGGTCGTGCGACCTGAACTTGCGTTGGCGTACTTGCGCATCTCAGACTCGATCCAGTCTCGCGCTGCGCCAATGCCTCGAGTAGTACTGTTCTGGGTGCTCAGTGTGTGGCGTGTGCCGAAAGAGACCAGCTTGGTGATGATGGCCTCAATGTTGTTGGGATCAAGTTCATCCAGCATGGACTTGAGCTCATCCGTGGGCTTCTGTGGAGTCAACTCGGTCCCGATGTTCGAAGGTGGCCATGCTGCGTTCGCACAGCTGGTATAGCTCATGTCATTGACTGCCACTGGTGGCGGTAGGTCACGCTCATGCACATCATGGGCGCACGTCGTGGCGACGATGGTGCTCAGCAAAGCTGTTAGGAGACGCATGTTTCAATTGATCTTGACTGACGTGCAGGAACACGAGGCGAGATATCAAGTTTTTATACATACCGCGAGTTTGGTAGCGGCATGTCAAGACGGGAAGTTGAGTAGTTGGCGGTGCGTCACCGACAAACCGTGTAGTGAACTGCCTTTACAAGTTAGACCTCCCAAGGACATTTCGATCGCCCCTCAACTCTATCAGAAAGATTCGTTCGCTAGAAAATGTCCGCGGCTCGGCACCTGTAGTCTACCGGGTTGTATCGTGGGTTGGTAATGCGGACAGGGTAGGTCGTTTCCAGATTAGGAAGGTCGATAGCGGGACGACGTCAACGTCAACGTTGGCAAAGATCGCAAAGGAGACCGAGATTCGGGTCAAAAACTTTGCAACTGCGATTGATACGCATCTTCATCCTTCCCAGTCCATGGCGTCTTGGGAGCTGACGCTCTGCGCGGGACCGTGAACCTCAATTGACTGTGTGGGGATATCTGCATTTGCTTCGTCATCAAATTGGGACACGTCCGATAGATGGGCATCGTCGCGCGGACTGTAGATATCGCCCTGCATTGCAGCATAGCTGCGAGGGTTCTGCGCTTGCAGTTCGATTGCAGCTGGCCGCTTCCTCCTAGATTGCTGCGGGCTGCCCGATGCAGTCGAGGACGCATCTGAGTCGAGATCTCGAGGTCGAGCCGCTGGAGTTGCACGAGGTTTCTGATTAGCAATGAAGCTGGCCGTGGATACTGGAGTCTCATGCTCTTCCCATACTGCACGGTAGTCGGTCCAGTACCGCCAGTCGTGAACGCCGTTGAAGAGCTTTTGTCGCTCGTCATCTTCAGATCCATCAACGCTAGGCGATTTGCTCTTTGTCGCGATGGTCATCTCCAAGCGGCTGCAGAGCGCTTCTTCCTCCTCTCGCCTTGCTTCTTGATCGAATTGTTCCAGGGTTTGTTTCTCGCGTACTTCGTCTTGAGGGGCGTCTTCCGGCTCAGTACTTGATGGTCGCTCTGGGGTTTCTCGATCCAGGGGGGTCGGTACCTCTCCTTCGTCTTCAGAACCATCGGAAGCTGAATCTGAATCGGCATCCGCAAGCTCAACGTTCGAGTCCGAGTTGGATAGGGACAGGTGCTCCATGGGAAGTGGAGTGCCGGCGCGAGCTGCTCTACGCTTGAAGGCTGCTTCATCAGAGTCTGCAGCAGGCGTGCCAAGAAGGTCATCCGCATCTGTTGACCGAGAGACTGCATCGTAGAGTCCTAAGATCTGCTCCGCCTGGTCCCATGTCATTTCACGTCGTGTGATCTTAAACTTCGTGGTTCGCTGCTCATCAAAGACGCGCACATTGCACCGTCTTGCGACTCCAGTCCAGCGTGAACGTCCGTTCCTTTTCAGCCCAACTATCTCAATAGCAGACAAGACATCCCGTGTTTTGACGAACGGCATGACGCCCTTCTTCGTGCGGCGGCGTTGGGATCGGAGACGGGAGGTAGCTTGCGTGATTGCAGCTTGCATCAGGCGTTTGGTCACAGAGACAGCTAGAGTGTGGAAGTCGTTGAGTGCTGTGCGCATCAACGAGGGCTGTGGCACTTGCTCGGAGGCGTATGCTGACCAGTGAGGCCAAGGCGAGGGAAGATCAGGCGAGCGATTCATGAACAAATCTCTGGACAGCGAGAGCATATTCTCAGCATGCAGCAAGCTCGCTTGTGGAATGTCCCGTAGTATCTGCGGCTCTGTGGAAAGCACTGGTGGTGCTTCCTCCTCCACTTTGGGCGACTGCGGCGTGAGGTCGACTGAGCGGTAGGTCCGTTTGGAAGGCTGGTACTTGCACTCGACCTTGTTCTTCATCCGCGCACAGTTAGTGCAAGGGACCTTTCGGTCGCAGCGTATCTTGTGGTGCCTACAGCGCTCGCAGGAGCTATTGTCGAGTCAGTTGAGCCAGCGTCAATGTGGTGTGGGTGAACATACCCAGCAATACCTGGACCTATGCGGGGAGTGCCAGGCGAGGCAGGCGTGGCCGGCTGAGTCGACACAGCTCTAGAGGGCCCGTTGAGAGCGGTCTCGATATGCTCAGCGATGGCAGGAGTGATAAGCCAGTAGTCGCCGTAACGCTCTCGTTCTTCGGTGACGTCCCACTGCTCTTGATACCACGCCAGAGCTTCAGCCATGACATCAAGCTCCTCGTCACACTCTTCACCGACCTCTGTTGCAGCAGGCACATCGCGCAATGTCAGACCAAGATCGCCCTTCTTCGCTGTTGCATCCTTCAGCAGTAGCAGTAGCTCGTGTGTCTCAGTGATGCTCTTGGTGCCAACAGCCTGCGCTATGCCAGCCACGTCGTCTCTGCCCAGACGCCCAAGAGCAGCGAAGAGTGTCGCCTGCTCTTTGCTCGTCCAAGTCGACACGCCGTATTGTGTGGTGTAGTGCTGTATGCCATCTTCTAGCTCGAAGCGGGCAGCAACTCGGCTCACGTCCTCGTTGAAGAGCACGCGGTAGGCATCATTGTACTTTCCCTCAAGATAGTACTTGCGCACGCGGGAAGTGTCGACCGACTCGATTCGACGGCGTTTGCGTGGGGTGCCTGGTGTTTGCGACTGCAGGCGGGAAGATGCGCGCGACTGTAGCGGTGTCCCACTATCGCTGGACAGGTCTTGGGCTGACTCGTCACCAGAGCTCATTGTGGTCCCTGAGAAGTAAGCTCCCGAGCGTCCTCCGGCGAGGAGTCTTCAATATGGGCGAATATTGGCACGGTGTAGGCGGCCATAGTGAATGCTGGAGGGTGGAAGCACTTCAAGTCGCGCTGCACAATTTTGGTGGGGCCGCTGGACCCTGTCGTACCTCGGCGAGCGTCATCTTGAGGCATCGCAGGTGACTTCGCGCCAGGTTCGCTCCTGCCCCAGCAACAGCTTCATGTTTCGCGTTTTCCGTCATGCGCTGAGACATTGCAGGCCGCTCGGCCTCGTCTCTGTTCGTGCACCCATCCGACACGCGTCAAGAGCCCGCCGACTGCCTGCCGCCGCGCCCCCACCACCGCCGCCGACCGTCAGTGCGCCGCCCAAGATCCAGCTGCGCGAGTATCAGGAAGAATGCATTCAAGCAGTCCTCTCGTACCTGCAGGTAGGTCATAAGCGCCTGGGAGTTTCTCTTGCTACCGGCTCGGGCAAGACGGTCATCTTCACCCACCTCATCGACCGCATACCCGCTGTAGGCGACGCCTCCCAGACGCTCATCCTCGCCCACCGCCGCGAACTCGTCGAGCAAGCCGCCCGTCACTGCACTCTCGCCTATCCAGACAAGCGTGTCGAGATTGAACTCGGGAACAACCATGCCTCAGGCGCAGCAGATATCACTGTAGCCTCTGTGCAGAGCATCACGTCCAGCGAGAGACTGCAGAAGTTCGGCCCGTCACGCTTCAAGCTTGTACTCGTCGACGAGGCACACCACATCGTCAGCCCTACCTACCTCGAGGTATTGGACCACTTCGGCCTGCGATATGCGTCCGACTGGAGCAATAGCCACGTACCTGCCCTGGTAGGCGTGTCTGCTACCTTCTCCCGCTTCGATGGCAGGAAGCTGGGAGCTGTCATCGACCACATCGTCTACCACCGGTACGCAGGACCTACACATTCACTAAGATTGCATACTGACAGTCACAGGGACTACGTTGACATGATCGAAGAGAATTGGCTCTCTGACGTCGTATTCACCACGGTTGAGACGAAGGCCGACCTCACCAAGGTAGGCTCTGGTGCCAACGGCGACTTCCAGACTGCAGCTTTGTCCAAGGCGATCAACACAATGGAGACTAACGAGCTTGTCATAAAAGCTTGGTCTAGTAAGGCGAAAGGCCGGAGCTCAACGCTCATCTTCTGTGTTGATCTTAGTCACGTCACCAACTTAACGACAAAGTTCCGGGAATATGGCATCGATGCACAATTCGTGACGGGCGATACACCGCCAAAGATCCGCAGTGCCAGGATCGAATCGTTCCGCAATGGCGAGTTTCCTGTACTGCTCAACTGTGGCGTCTTCACCGAGGGCACCGACATTCCAAATATCGACTGCGTGCTCTTAGCGCGTCCCACCAAGTCACGCAATCTGCTCGTTCAGATGATCGGGCGAGGTATGCGTCTACACAAAGGCAAGGAGAATTGTCATATCATCGACATGGTCGCTGCACTCAGCTCTGGTGTGGTGTCGACTCCGACCTTGTTCGGTCTTGACCCCGATGAGATAGTCGAGAAAGCGGACACAAAAGCTCTGACCGAGCTGAAGGAAAGAAAGGAAACAGAAAAGTTGCGTCAGCAGGAAGCAGCTGCGCTGAAGCATCGAACGCTGTCGAAGAAGCTTCCGGGCTCTATCACTTTCACTGATTACGACTCTGTCCACGATCTCATCGCTGATACATCAGGCGATCAGTACATCCGTAATCTCAGTCAATACGCTTGGGTTGGCTGTGGAGAGGGAAAATTCATCCTCACCACTAACAGCGGCAACTACATCATCATTGGGCCTTCAGATACTGCAGAGGGCTACTTTCGCGCCAAGTTCTATCGCAGGTTGCCTCGGGCTGAGACAATCAAGAGCCCATATGCTACACCACGCACCATCGCGGAAGGCGAGTCCTTTGAACATGTCGTGCACGCTGCTGATACCTACGCCAAAGACGTGTTCGAGAACATCTGGATCGCATGGAAGATGCCATGGCGTAGAGGTCCGGCTTCACAAGCCCAGGTTGACTTCTTGAACAAGAGTCGACCCAAGGAAGACCAATTAAAGCCGTCAGACTTGACCAAAGGCAAAGCAGGCGACATGATCACCAGACTCAAGCACGGCGTGAGGGGGCGATACTCCAAGGCTGCATCAAAGACGCGCGGCGAGATACGGACCAAGCAGCGTGCTCAGACCCTGCACGAGAAGCTCTCGGGCCAAGTTCAAGTCGGCCCATTGTCTAACATATGAGGATTTTCAGACCTGCTTCGCCGAACGAGGCATCTAAAGAAATCTCACGTCAGAAATGTCTCGAAGCCGCATGCGCGTCCTCGCACAGGGTCTGCTCGTCACCAGGTAACCAGCCTGCCGACCTGGCCGAGCGCGTCCGGCAAGCAGTGTCGAAAGTTGGACGCCAGTCTTGCGCGGTTCTTCACGATGTCCCTGGTTCGGTGTGGTGAGGCTGCTAGCCGGCGCTTGTTGGTGGTGCCCGCGGAGAAACATCAAAGTTCAGTGCGACCCTGAGCAGACCCCATGAAACCCACACAGCCCAACTCTTATCGTTCGACCCATCTCGACTGCCACTGCCATGGCCCGTTATGCTGGATTCCTGGGAGGCTTCTCCGTGGCATCACGGCAGTATTGAAGCCCATCAGCAGCCGTATTGATCGCGCCAAACCACCTCAAAGAAGATGAGACGGCAGTCGCACGATCGCTCGATACTAGAATCGTTAGAGCATTGCCTATGTGCAAGGCTGAGGTGTTGCGAGAATTTTGCGAGTCCGGCTGCTTCGCGCGACACTCGGCGAAGAGCGATGTGCAATTCAAGTATCTCCGTTGACCGTCTAGAAACCTTCGTGGAATCTACCCCCACATGGTATGAGGTTGAGCCGCCAGGAACGCAGGCCAGAGGCGCTCGCCACACTTGCGGGCACTAAGCCTGAAACGGCCCCAAAGATAAGGATGCACATCAATTGCGGATCAGCACGCGCTTCTCCAGATGACTGCTATCTATACAATGACGGCATGCGGGATTTGGCATTTCGATTTGTTCTTCCCGCGGACTGGGCGGTAGTGGGCGTCTCCACGATCTCGAAACTATGTGTGGCTTCTCCGCGATCTCGGGTGCTACAGGAGAGATGGAGAAAATTACGAGCGCCGGTGTGTCTACGGTAAGACGATCTCACTAAGCTTCGCACTGCCGTCTCCATAGGTCTGGTTCCAGTGCCATCGGTTACATTTGCTCTGGTCCTATTCGACATAGATTCTCCAACCTTGCCGTGTCTCTTCTGCACTCTGATATCACTGCAACGTCTCGCGAATATCTCACGACAGGCCCTGTTCGCGTGCACCGCTCACACATCGCATGCTTCCAACTTGATTTCTGCCCTATACCCATCTTGTCATTTATCGTCTTTTATCACAGCACAACATGAGCGAAGTCGCAGCAGAAAAGGCCGGTGTACCGCTGCCTCCGCCAACAGAGGTTCAACCCAAGGCACAGGCAGCGGCTGCGCCAGTACCACTACCACCAACACCACCAGAGACGGACTTCGACAGTGACGACAGCAAATCCACAACGTCTACAGCCCCCACAGAAATCGATGTTCCTTTCCCACCACCTTCCGGGAAACCGCAGGTTCTGGACATCGACAAACCGACACCTGATGCACATGTCCCCAGAGATCCAAGGTTGATCCGTCTGACGGGTGTCCATCCCTTCAACTGCGAAGGTCCACTCAGTGAACTCTACAACGAAGGCTTCCTGACAAGCCCGGATCTCTTCTACGTCCGCAATCATGGTGCCGTACCCGAGGTCCACGACTCGGAATGTTTGGACTGGGAATTCTCAGTCGAAGGGTATGTCAGAAGATCACCAACTGAAAGCATCAATTGACATGATCCAGTCTCGTCCAGAATCCCTTGAAAATCACATTACGTGATCTCCTGCAAGAGTATGAGAATGTCACTTATCCCATCACGCTCGTCTGTGCAGGCAACAGGCGGAAAGAGCAGAACCAAGTCAGGAAGAGCAAAGGTTTCTCGTGGGGTGCGGCCGGTGTTTCAACAGCATTATTCACAGGCGTTGTCATGAAAGATGTCATCGAGCGTGCAAAGCCTCTTCGCAAGGCGAAGTACGTTTGCATGGAGGGTGCCGATAAGCTTGTGAGTTTCTCGTCCGTTGTACCGTCATCAGCACTAACATGTATGTAGCCTAATGGATACTACGGTACATCCGTCAAGCTGAATTGGGTTATGGATCCCAACAGAGGCATCATGCTGGCTCACAAGATGAACGGCGAGCCTCTCACACCGGACCATGGAAAGCCGCTGCGGGCAGTGATTCCAGGCCAGATCGGTGGAAGAAGCGTCAAGTGGATCAAGAGAATCATCGTTACAGCCGAGCCAAGTGACAACTGGTACCACATCTACGACAACAGAGTATTGCCGACTATGGTCGATCCGGACCAGTCGGCTAAGAACCCGAAGTGGTGGATGGACGAGCGCTATGCAATTTACGACCTGTCGCCTAACGCCGCAACCGCCTTCCCAGCACACGAGGAGAAGCTCGAGGTAGCATCAGGCCCAGAAACCTACAACATCCGAGGCTATGCATACAGCGGTGGCGGACGCCGAGTCACACGCTGCGAAGTATCTCTCGACAAAGGCAAGACATGGCGCCTCGCCAACATCGACTATGCTGAAGACCGATACCGAGCATACGAAGACAAGACGCTCTACGGCGGGCGTCTCGACATGGACTGGCGCGAGACTAGCTTCTGCTGGTGTTTCTGGAACCTCGACATCGCTGTCTCCGAGCTCGCAGACGCGAACGACATTCTCGTCCGCGCCATGGATGAGGCGATGTGCATTATGCCGCGCGACATGTACTGGAGCGTGCTCGGCATGATGAACAACCCCTGGTACCGCATCGCCATCCAGAACGACAACGGAACACTCACCTTCGAACACCCCACACAGCCCGCCCTCATGCCAGGCGGCTGGATGGAGCGCGTCAAGAAAGCAGGCGGCAACCTAACAAATGGGCACTGGGGTGAAGCCATGGCCGGCGAAGAGCCACAACACGGCGCGATCGAAGACGCGAAAGAAATTAAAATGATCCAAGACGGCGTCGACCGGACCATCGAACTCGACGAACTGAACTCCCATCAAAAACCCGAAGAACCCTGGTTCGTCGTCAACGGCGAAGTCTACGACGGCACGCCCTTCCTCGAAGGCCACCCCGGCGGCGCACAATCCATCATCAGCGCCGCCGCGCTCGATGCTACAGACGAGTTCATGGCGATCCACAGTGAAACCGCGAAGGCTATGATGCCGGACTACCACATCGGCACTCTTTCCGCTGAGGCGCGCAAAACTCTCGCGTCCGGCGAACCTACCTCCGCCGAGTCGAGCGAACCGAGGGAGGTCTTCCTCGACGCACGCACATGGCGCAAATCCCTGCTCACTAGTAAGAAGACGGTGAGCAGTGATTGCCGCATCTTCACGTTCAAACTCGACTTCGATACACAAGCTCTTGGTCTGCCGACGGGTCAGCACCTTATGCTCCGTCTCCGTGATCCGGTGACGAGAGAAGCGATTATCCGCTCGTACACTCCGTTGAGCGAGACGAGTAAGAGGGGATATCTCGATGTGCTGATCAAGATTTACCCCGATAAGGATGGTGTGCAAGGTGGCAAGATGACGAAGGCCCTCGACAGTATTCCCACAGGGCATTGGGTTGATATGAAGGGGCCTATTGGGAAGTTTGAGTACCTGGGCCGCGGACGCTGCGAGATTAATCGGAAGACGAGGGAGGTGAAGAGGTTCATCATGATATGCGGCGGCTCGGGCATTACCCCAATTTTCCAGGTCCTGCGCGCCGTTATGCAAGATAAGAGCGATGGCACGCATTGTACGCTTCTCAACGGCAACAGGCTCATTGAAGACATCCTGTGCAAGGAGCATTTGGATCAGTGGCAGGGGGAGAACGAAGACCGACTCAAGGTTCTGTACACGTTGACGCAGGGCCCGGAGGATTGGGAGGGCTTGAGAGGACGCATTGCGGGGCCATTGTTGGAGAAGCATTGTCAGAGGGATGAGGGCACGATGGTACTGGTCTGCGGACCCGAGCCGCTGGAGAAGAGTGTTAAGAGTTGGCTGTTAGGGAATGGGTGGGCGGAGGAGGATTTGCTGTTCTTTTAAGTATCGTGTTGTTGGCTGCGGTTTCGGTCTTGCACACTGGGCTGGACACATTTGGACACACGAAAAGGCGTATGGGGTTCTCAAGGACGCTTTGTACGTA
This sequence comes from Didymella pomorum, assembly GCA_022225945.1. Classification (NCBI taxonomy): domain Eukaryota; kingdom Fungi; phylum Ascomycota; class Dothideomycetes; order Pleosporales; family Didymellaceae; genus Didymella; species Didymella pomorum. Next base: position 16,740 of record JAKJXN010000036.1, on the reverse strand, counting down.
TATGCCTAAGATGAGCACAACGTTATGATTTCCTTTGCTGATCTCACGTTTCAATTTCATGGTAACTCTGTGAACATCTCTGGTTGTGCATTTTTGCTGAGCCCTGTCGATATCATGACTTCAAGATATTCTTTGCACCTCAGAACGGCGATCTTCGGGCTTGAGACTTTGATAACTGCTACTTCACATTGTTACTCCAGAATCCTTCCCCATCTCCCGGCAACTCAGTTCCGACGGACTTCAACGTCCTTGGAATCCCAACCGGGTTAGCGTGACTCGCCGGTATCTCAGGCTCGACCTCTTCTTCTCCGCCTCTTCATCAATGGCGCCCTCAGCGCTCGCTTCCGCTGTAGGTCGCATCTCGATCTCCTGCAATTCAACGCAACAATTACATCGTCCGGAGTCTTGTCACCATCATCACGCATCTCCGCGTTGTTGGTCTTATCAGGACGCTCTGCGACCCGCGCTCTTGGCTCCACCAGAACTTCGCGTTCTTATCTCGAGACGCGTCCGTGCGCGCTCCACTATCAAGCTAGTACCAGCGCTCCGTTTTCGTTCCTTAATGCTACAACTCCGTGGAAGCAGAGTCGTCGATTTTGAGTGTGCAATCGCAATTGACCAGCTTTCTATTCGGCCGTGCTAATTCTGGTATCACGCCTCTGACGACAGCCCCTTGTCCCACTACCATAGAGCGGCTAGAGAACGCATTCACCCGCTCTGCCCTACATTTCCGACGCCCGCCGCGGGGTATACACTACGGGCTGCTGATTGGCAGATGGAAATTGTAGTCAATGTCGTTCGCAGTCTATCTCCACGACGCTTGTGGCGCAAGCCCGCCGCGGGACATCGCGTTGTTGATGGTAGTTATGGATCTACGGGCGAACTCGTGCCACGGAGTTGTTCTGCGCTGAGTATCAACTGCCTCCTAGCCTATCACAGTATTGCTTTTACTACTGCTTTGCTTGGTTCTAGAGGGCTACCGTCTGCTTTAGCTTCGCTTCTCGTTCTCGATACCTCTTCACATCTTCTGTCGTAAAGTTCTTCCATCCATTCTTTCTTCCTCACATACCCGAGTCGTATTACGATACCCAGTTTGAGCGCAACAATATCACATGCGCTGTACATAGCATTGTCTCCTGGGACAGAAATCAACCTAGGCTCGATCTTGAACTCGAGAACCCTGGCCCAGTAGAGCTCACGCTCACACACCAGCCAACATGGCGGACGCAACCGGCGTGGACACAACTCGCGAGCCCGCAGCAATCATCACACAAGGGCTCGACCCCAAATCCGGGACAGAACACTCGGAACACTCAGAATCAGAATCGCCTGTTCACGGTACATGGGGATCGAAAGACGGCAACATCTCGAACGCCGAATGGAACGATGCGGAGGCGAACAAGCTACCTGAGAAGGTAGAAGAGTTGGATAAGAAGGGCGAGCTCCCTGACCCGCCAGAATCGTCGAGGAAGAAGGTCGTCGTGGTGGGTTTGGGCATGGTCGGCATTTCGTTCATGTGAGTGTTGAAACTACCTTAATTGTCGTCACGGGGGCTGACGAAGCACAGCGAGAAGCTCATGAAGTACGATGTCAAGCGGAGAGAGTACGACGTGATTGTCATTGGCGAGGAACCACATCTGGCGTACAACCGCGTAGGCTTGACCAGCTTCTTCCAGCACCGCCAGGTTGAGAACCTGTATTTGAATCCCAAGGAATGGTACTCGTCCATGCCGAAAGGATCTTTGAACTACCATCTCAACACTCTTGTCACCGAGATCGACTCGGAGAACAAGAATGTCAAGACATCATCTGGCGAGACAGTATCTTACGATATCCTTGTCCTTGCAACAGGATCCGACGCACTGCTTCCGCGCCATACACCTGGCCACGATGCGGAAGGTGTCTTTGTGTACCGTACCATCGAAGACTTGCAGCGCTTGATCGAGTTCTCAGCGACAAGGAAGGGCACGAATGGCGCTGTAGTCGGAGGCGGTCTCCTTGGTCTCGAAGCCGCACACGCGATGATGGATCTCGAGAACTTCGGCCAGGTCAAGCTCATCGAGCGAAACCGATGGGTCCTGTCACGACAGCTGGATGGCGATGCAGGCAACATGGTCGTTGAGCAGGTCCGTGCAATGGGTTTGGATGTCATGTTGAGTAAGAGAGTCGGCAAGATCTTGACCAACGAGAAGAACTCCGTCCGCGGTGTTATCTTCGAGGATGGTGAAGAGATGGATTGCTCGTGCATCTGCTTCGCGATCGGTATCAAGGCACGTGACGAGCTTGCGCGCAAAGCGTCCATCAAGTGCGCAGACCGAGGCGGAGGTATCATCGTCAACAACGATCTGTCTACGTCAACTCCAGACATCTACGCTATCGGCGAATGCGCGAGCTGGGAGAATCAGACGTTTGGTCTCATCGCACCTGGTGTCGAGATGGCGGATGTCCTCGCTTTCAACCTTACACAGGCAAAAGCTCACGCACCACGCAAGTTCAAGCGCCCGGATCTGAGCACGAAGCTGAAGTTGCTTGGTGTCGAAGTCGCGAGTTTTGGTGACTTCTTCGCGGACCGCGATGGCCCAAAGGACATGCCGGGACGCCAAAAACCAGAGAAGAAGGAGGTTGACAAGGTCAAGAACCTCACCAGCGGACCCGCTGCACCGCCTGTCAAGGCACTGACGTACAAGGATCCATTCCAGCAGGTATACAAGAAGTACCTGTTTACCATGGATGGCAAGTACCTGCTCGGAGGCATGATGATCGGCGAAACTAAGGACTACATCAAGCTGGTGCCTATGGTCAAGAACCAGAAGCCCCTGGAGATGCCGCCTGCTGAGCTGATCATTGGGGCATCGAAGGGTGGTGAGGACGACGGTTCAGATCTGTCCGGCGACACCCAGATCTGCTCTTGTCACAACGTGACCAAGGACGATGTTGTCAACGCCACCAAGGACGGAACATGCAAGTCGATTGGCGACGTCAAGTCTTGCACAAAAGCCGGCACAGGCTGTGGTGGTTGCATGCCGCTCGTGCAGACCATCTTCAACAAGACAATGGCGTCCATGGGCAACGAAGTCAAGAACCACCTATGCCCGCACTTCGAGTACTCGCGCGCGGACCTGTTCAACATCATCTACGTCAAGAACCTGAAGGACTTCGATGCCGTCATGCGGGAATGCGGTCGCGAGCCGGAGTCTGCTGGTTGCGAGGCCTGCAAGCCTGCGATCGGTTCCATCATTGCATCCCTGTTCAACAAGCACTTGCTCGACGTCGAGAGGCGAGGGCTGCAAGAGACCAACGACAGGTTCCTGGCCAACATCCAGCGCAACGGCACTTTCTCCGTCGTACCTCGTGTTTCTGGCGGTGAGATCACACCCAATAAGCTCATCGTCATCGGCACAGTGGCGAGGAAATACAACCTCTACACGAAGATCACCGGCGGTCAGCGTATCGACATGTTCGGTGCCAGGAAACAGGATCTGCCTGACATCTGGCAAGAGCTGATCGATGGCGGTATGGAGTCTGGACACGCATATGCCAAATCTCTGCGCACAGTCAAGTCGTGCGTGGGCACTACATGGTGCCGTTTCGGTATCGGCGATAGTGTCGGTATGGCAGTCCGCCTCGAAGAGCGCTACAAGTCGATCCGCGGCCCGCACAAGATCAAGGGTGGAGTATCGGGCTGTGTGCGCGAGTGCGCGGAAGCGCAAAACAAGGACTTTGGTCTCATTGCTACCGAGAAGGGCTTCAACATCTTCGTCGGCGGCAACGGCGGCGCGAAGCCTCGCCACTCAGAACTCCTCGCCAAGGACGTTCCACCGGATGATGTCGTGCCTATCCTTGACCGCTACCTCTCCTTCTACATCCGCACAGCCGATAAGCTGCAGCGAACAGCACGCTGGATGGAGAACCTACCCGGCGGCATCAAGTACCTACAAGAAGTCATCCTAGAAGACAAGCTGGGCATTTGCGCCGACCTCGAGAAGCAAATGGAAGACCTTGTCGGCAGTTTCTTCTGCGAATGGACCGAAGTACTCAAAGACCCCAAGAAAAAAGCCTGGTTCAACCAATTCGCCAATACCTCCGAGCAAATCGTCGACACCATCGAGCCCACCCAAGAGCGCGGCCAAGAGCGCCCCAGTTACTGGCCCAAGGATTCCGTCACAACGGACTTCAAGGGCACCCAGTGGACCGAGTTGGCCTGGCAGCCCATGCTCAAGGCCGAGGAGCTCAAGGACACGCCGACGGGCGACTCCAAGGCGCTCAAGCGCGGCGACACACAACTCGCGCTGTTCAAGGTCCGCGGCAAGTACTATTGCACGCAGCAAATGTGTCCGCACAAGCGCGCCTTCGTGCTCAGCGACGGCCTCATTGGCGACGATATCCAGAACAATAAACTCTGGGTCTCCTGCCCGAACCACAAGCGCAACTTCGAGTTGAGCGGCGAGCAGGCGGGTCGCTGCGCGAACGACGAGAGCGTTAACATCGCTACGTTCCCTGTCGAGGAGAGGGATGATGGCTGGTTGTATGTTAAGCTGCCGGGTGTCGAGGAGCTCGATGGTGTGCTGGGGACCAGCAAGTTTGTGATCAAGAAGAGTGAGACGGAGGATCCGTTTGTTAAGCTTGATCAGAAGCTTGAGAGGATGAAGTTGAAGGGCAGGAAGGGGATGCAGGTCAGTCACCTTGAGGGCGGATTGGGTGAGGTCGGGAAAGCGAATAAGATTCTCGCTGGCGGTGAGAGGGGTTCGAGGGGTATTGACTGGTAGAGTATACGGGTTATGAAGGCATTGGCAGGCGTTTGGGGGTTTGTTCGGTCGCTAGATTCCCATATGGTATATTGAATGGACACACGTACATTGTATCACATTTCCTACGTCGGCCTTTTGCTCTAAGGTAGATGATCGCAAAGTACTGCCATGTTCTTGACCGAGCAGTCATGATCTGCGCTAGTAGACATCTACCGTTCCACGGCTGTGGAAGCATCAACGCGAGCGGTACGTGAGCTTTCATCATGTGCAATGAGCTACAGGTTGACGACAACATCCGATGACCCTCTATAGTCATCTCAACATCTCAGCATTTAGTATCATCGCGCGTCCGGTGAGCTTGCGGAGTGCTCGGCTTCCCAATCAAGCAGTCATGACCCTTGCAGGCCTCTGAGGGACCTCACCACCATCACGGTTGTCTAAAAACACAAAGATCGATATTGCAAAATCGACGTTCAGCCCGTTCGCGATGCAAGTCCCGTATTCCAGTCGATGTCGCGGTCAAACTTGCAGCCTCGGTGAAGGAAGTCGTCACTCAATCCGGCTAGCGCAACTACCGACAAAGGTCTGGAAAGGGCGGAACTCAGCCTTCAGGCACCTTCATCCATCACAAGCGCTCCCCGCACTTACCTCATCCAGGATCGACAAGCGAGACGCCGGGTGCATGCCTGCGAGACGCCCTTCCGTCTGGCATCTGTCTTTGCAACGCATACCGATCACGGCGTGAGTCACAAATGGCGCGCCCTGAGCGAGAGGTGGTTGGTCCGGATTGCGCTGGGAAACGCTGATGGGGTAGGCTGAGTAATCGAGTCCTGACTGTACCTGGCGGGAGTCTTTTACCGGACGCACTTTTGGGGTAGGCGCGCCTGAGCCACGTGTGATGGCTGGGGTTGGCGCGAGGGCTAGAGCAGCGCGTTGATGCTTGGTGAGTCGAGCGAGGGTATAAGGTTGGGCTGTAGAACCTCAGGCGTGCATCTACACATCACACAGTGAAGTCAAGTCATACAGCCTCTTTCTTGCGCTCAAGTGCACAGCAACGTGAATGCGCGGCATTACAAGAGCATACCAAAGCCTCCGATCATCGGCGACGCACACAGCAGCACGAACCTCACATCACATCACCATATCAACAATGACAAGCACATACCGGCCAAGCATGGACGCGAGGTCAGACAAGGATGCCATGTCAATCAAGTCTACATCGACAGCGCGGTCGACGACATCCCTACTGAGGTCACTTGTACCATCGAGGCGAACGAAGGCGCCGAAGCCGGCGAGACGCGTTGAGACTCCTGCAGAGAAGGCAGTAAGGAAGCGAATTGAGGCAGAAGCGAGGCTGGTGTGGGCGCTGAACAGGTGAAGGAGAGTTGAAGGCGAACCCTACGTGATTAAGTGTAGTTTGGCGTTAGGTCTATTAGACGACAAGGTCTCCGAAATGAACCGTTCTCGATTATCATCTTCAGGTTGTTGGTCTCGCTTTGTTCCCAAGTCGTCTTACGGTCATCGCTGTCTCATCTGAAGCTTTTGCTTCTGCTCACGCATTTTCTCCTGTTCTCCAATGCCCACGGGTCACTGAGAGGCAGAGCAATCTCACCTATCTAGGTGAGAGAGCATTCTCGAGGGCACAGACGATTCGGATGAAGGCAGCAGGTGCTCTGGCTCCTTAGACTTTACCTAGCTCCTTCCCACAAATATAAGAGCAAGTCCAGCTCCGGCCACCAGCATCGCTCCTACTTCAACTGACATCACGATAGCCACTTAGCTCTCAAACCCTCAACCACACAGCACAATTCGATCATCCATATCTATGATACTCATCAAACATCACCCAAGCATAATGCCGAATGAAATCGATTCCTTTAAGCGCGCCCGCAAGCTCAAAGCCTCCGCACTCCAAAACGTCTCCATTTTGCAATCCGCACCCACCTCATCCTTCAGCCAACTCACCACCGAAGACTCTGAAAACGAGCTCATCACTCAGCTGCGCACCTTAGGCACGCCCTGGGGCGATGTCATCTCCCAGCTCAACGCGCGCCGCACCGCAGCCAAAGGAGCGCCGACCTGGACCGAAGCAGCCGTGTACTCGCGCTTCATCCTGGCCACCGCGACCGCGACGCCCACCAAGGAGGTGGGCTTCGAGCCGAGGGACTACGCGCATCTGAAGAATGCGGGCAGCGGCAGGGAGGGCCCTACGAAAGCGGGCAAGAAGCGTGTCAGGGACGTTCAGAATGCGACGGAGTTGAGCGCGAACATCCGCAAGCCTGCTACGATCGAGGGTGGTGAGAGTGAACGTGCTGAGAGGGAGGTCAAAGTGAAGGATAGGGTCGAGGGCAAGGCGAAGGGCAAGAGTAAGGGCAAGGATGAGGATAGGCGCAAGGGCGAGTCTGAGGAGGAAGTTATCAAGATGGATGAGGGGATGGTGGAGATCTTAATGCGTGCCGTGGCGAAGGTGGAGAGGAACTTTTGGGTGTTCGTTGCTGACGAGGTTGAGAGGGAGGGTGGGAAGTATATTGAGCCAAAGGAGTTGGAGAAGGTGTTTCATGAGATTTGAATGGGGGCATTTGGCGTGGTTTCAACATTTTAGGGTGCTGTGGTGTTATTAGCAATTGGGAAGTACGAAATACCTCCAGAGCTTGATCAGTCGTACCGGAGCGACTCAAGGTCATACTGGTAGTCTTCAGGGCGCAAAATATGACGTTATCGGACCGCTCCAGAACGAGAGTATGGTTATTGCCTTACTTGATGGGCTGATACGCTATACAACGCTCATTACATATTTGCTTGTCTCTTTGGATGTAATGGGCAGAATTCATTCTGTGATAGCTCAGATATCGGTGAGGTGTTGTCCGTTTGTTCTTCGTTAGTGTGCATGTAACGGCTTTCGAGAAAGTGAGGCGTCCGATGATATTGCGCTTCTATCTAGTTATTGCTCACCATCAGGCAAGCGTCAGTCCCTCAGATGGCTTGCGGGTCATTAAGGTTTTGTGACCTCCTTCGTCGAGGTACCACACAGCTTCGGTCCTCCGTAGCCACGTGTTCATCCCGGAGCCGGCCGTTGAGTCCATGGCGATGACTAGGGAAAGATTTTCCCTTCCCACCACGACGATAACAAGTCATATCATATTCTATCTGAAATATCGTTAACATTACCAAGGATATTGTCTAATAGTGACAGGATCACAGGTGATCGTACACAGTACTGGGAGCTCGCTGAGGCTGAGTCATCCGGTGAAAACGCGGACGTTACCTGCACAATTTTGCTGTTTGCAATACATTGCCACTCATACGACTTTCAGCACTGTGATAGCGTGAGATCGTTTTGTGTGCTTCATCGGCTTTAAACGTGAATTTTGCGCACTAGGGCCTGGAGCATGCGCGACCTTAGTTGTGCAGGTGCGTGGCAGTAATTGGCATTTGACGTTAATGCAGATGCCGTTGCTACAGGTAGACTGTGCTCAAAATCCTCACCCACCCATCAAGGATGCGGCTAGTCTGTGAATCGTCACTGATATCGTGTTGAGCCAGCGAGTTCGTGCCAGTGGCAAACACCGGGTCTCAAAACGTATTGCGGGAAAGAGAGGTGTATTCCTCGTGGTAGATTCCGGTGGTCATCCTAACTGTGTTCTACGCTACACCACACATTCATGCAGGTGATCGCTTGACTACCAGATTGCTGGCTGCCAGCAGACGGGGGAAGGCTAGATGCGATTTGTACAGCGCACTGTAATGATCCCTGTGTAGAGCGAAAGTGCCTTGATATCATGAGATCTATGGAAGCTTCAGGACTGTTGGGCGCGAAAACAGCGGTCTTTGTTGGCAAAGCTGCTAGGTGACGAAGACAGCCAGTAGCTGATTGGAAACCAGGAGGTTGCGAAAGCTGATGATATTCACGGGAGCAAACATTTGTGATTACCGTGCGACCATACCCGGCTTCCCCGGGGCGCCCACACCGCATCGAGAGGGGCTGCGTAGTCGGGAGCAATGTATATATGATTGATCCCCGCCGCAGATCAGCCTTACGCCTTACGTCTTGCGATTGGAACTCATCTTCACCACACGACCTCTTTGTGCTAGGTTATTCTTTAGCTTATCTCCGAGCTCGATTTTAGGACACGCTGCAGCAATTTGAAGTGACAAGTCCAGACAACGCCTTGTGCGTCGCCATATCCAGATGTTGCGCAATCGATTCCCAATTCCTGTCCGCGACGACCTTGTCGACGTCATAGACCGAGGGCTCTGGCGTTTCGAGATCTAAATGTCGGATGCAGATATCCAGGAGAACCTGGAAGGGGTTGAAGATAGTTTGGAAAGCATCGACTTTCGTGGCGTGACTGGTGTGGTACGCAAAATGGAAGACAGATTGGCCAAAGACAAAGACTCGGACAGGCGGCAGGGTCTGTACCGCAGCCGGCGTCTGTTTATCGTGTCCTGCTTCGCAGCACGGCACAGATACTCAACAGAGCTTGCGCGGGAGCTGTTGAGGTTCCTGCAGAGAAACGCCGGTGATATTGAGGATGAGGAAAAGAATCATCTATTGAGGGAATGGTGTGAGGAAGGAGCATCGCATCGGAGGGGACTTGTCGATGGCGATGACCTGGACAAGGTTCTCCGGATACTCGGAGGGCCTGGTTCACGAGGAATTGAAGGGTGGCAATCTTTGAAGGACAGGGTCTTTCTCGATCATGAAAGGGGCCAATACCGATTCGAGCGCTACGACTTCGGGCTGTCAGCGCCTGGGCGGAGGTCAACTCTGACGAACTTGTCATACATATCCCGTACCGCTTACCACTCTCCCATGAGAAGCCAGTTGCACGATGAAACGGACGCGATTCGCGTGCATCAGCACCTCATCTTGCATGGTATCGACAATCTGCACCGCCAATTTGACGGACTTGGGCATCGTGATTGAGGATGTCGATACAGTATGCAGAACAGAACAGGTTTGTCGACAATCGAACATGTCATATATGACTGGCGGTCATGGTGTACGGTGGTCACGACTCTGGTTTGCAGAAGTCTTGGATTCTGGGCGGAGCAACAAAACACTCCATGAGCGAGATCCGTTTGGCGTTCATGACGACTGTCTCGATACCACAAAGCCAGTCGCCGGTAGTAATTGTTGCTGGATATTTGATCGTTTCCTGTAGACAAACGTTATGATGATGATCTTCCAAGAACTACAAGGTCCTTACTTACCGACCATGGGTTCAAGCTGTTGTTGTTGTGTAGTGAGTGTCGTATGTACAGTGTTGGCTGAAATACAGCTAGCAGGTGAAGCAAGCACGTCTTCCATGCCCAGTATGTATGACACAACGGACAGTCTTAAAAGTGGGCAGGAATGTTCGACTGCGAAGATCAGCAACTCGTTCACGTTGCCATACTACTATGATGGGAGACGGGTATGTGCTTACTTCCGCGTCAAGATGATAATCCGGAACTGAGGCTGCGTTTGACGGCAAATATTCAAAAATGCTCAAACTGTCTCACGTGCGCCAAACGCCTCGCTAAAACTACGTAACAATGTATACATGTATTGCACCACGGTCATGCTCATCGCAGGTAATGAATCACGAGCCAGCAGAACAGGAAGAAGACAACTACACCACCGTAGAAGATCCACTTGTCTTGCATGGCTCGGCGCTCCACCATGCGAATGGTGTCACCGCTGATGCCCAGAGTATTTGCCACGCTATACAGCTTTCGTTGCGTGCCTTTCAGCATCTCCCTCTGATCTCCTAGATCTCCCAGCACAGCTCTGCCGCGGTCGAGGAACTCGTCTAGCTGATTCGATGTCTGGTTGAAGAACGATTTCTCACGCAACACGTGGCCCTCTCTATCGTAGTCGCCACCTTGTGGCGCACCTGCTGAGTATGGGTTCGGTCGGTATGGCGCATTAGGATTGTATGGTTGTGAGGGTGCGAATGGTGAATGCGCGCTCGCGCTGGCGTTGATGTTCGATTGCGCGTAGGGGTTTTCTGGTGTCGCGGTATGATGTGGGCGGCGGCCGAGTAGTTCTGTGCGCGCTTCCGTAGTCCTCTGCAACGAAAGTCAGAGCTGCTTTGCACGATTTGTTTCTCTCAACAAGTCCGGAACGTACGATGTCCTCGTTGGCGCTCTTAATACGCTTGAAGCTTTCCCGGTACTCATCCAGCTCAGCACGAAAGTTTTTCAATCGTTCGAACGCCTTTTCTTGTTTTGTCTGCACAGGCTCCTGCTTTGCGAGCTTGCCATAGTCGTCGATTGTGCGTGAGAAGGTTGCCAACGAGGCATTGAGCTGGGCTTGTAGTTGCGGTGAAGGCGCTGCACTGTCGGCGAACTGGTCCAGATCTTTGCGAATCTGGGTCGATTGCCGTAAGGCAGAGTTGAAGAGTGCGTTCTAACACAAGAGATTAGTTGAAAGTAGAGTGGAAAAAACATTTGGTTTCATACCATCTTTCGCAGAATGCCAAGCCTGGAGAGTCAAAGGTTTGTGAGAGGGGACTTCAAATGAGCTGCGATCTGACAGCTGTCTACTCTGACGCGTTGTGGTAGCCTTCCAGGTGAACTTTCTGTGTTGACAGATTGCATCATCGTGAAGTTCAGCAGCTACGGCCAGGTCACGCTAGACCTGGATGAGACTAGCCTACCACCTGTGGGCCCCATAATCTCAGAAGCGGCAGACGTGTATCTACTCCAGTCAAGAACATGGAGGATGGACATGACCCTTCCAAAGTCAAGGAGTACTTGACGCATGGGCCCGAAATTGCCGGAATCTCACTAGGAGATCGAATATCCCAGATATAACCGATTGATTTCCCATCGCACAGCATTTTCAAGGCGTCCGGCTCAGTCGTCAACAGAAAAGCTGCGTCTCTGACTACCCGTGCTTGGGCTTCCCAAGAGCGCATGCTTTCTCAAAGGTCGCTGCACTTCTTACCGTCAGAGCTCGTGTGGGAGTGTAATGCAGATACGCACTGCGAGTGCGGCGAACTTGACGCTGAGAGCACTAATAACACGCAAAAGCTCGCAGAAATACGATTTTCACACGCTGAGGCTCTGCGAGAGAGATTCAGTCTGAGTCGTCTAGAACTCCCAAGTAAGCCGGCTGGACTTGGTCTCACAGTACACACCCCTTGCACGAATGTTCGAGAGTGACCGACTTACCGCCTTTTGCGGATTTGCAGTGGTCATGTCCCTGGGATAGCAACGAAGATTGATCCTCAACGGCAGAAAAGACAGAGAAAGTGGTACAATCGCCTACCGACGTTTAGGCATTGCATTCCTTGCAGACATCTCAGGGGTCGCTGAGCTGAAAGTTGTTGTACTTATAGTCTGGGACTTGCTAAATTCTCCCTGTGTCGACACAACCGACAAAGTGTCCGGTGCACAGTTGTTTGAACTCGAGGCGGATTTTCGGACCGTGATCCAGTGCGAGTGGAGCTGGAGACTTATCCGTTGGTTCTCCGCCGAGGCCGTCTCCCGGTAGCTGGGAACGGCGGCGACGTTTTCTTTTTTAGCGAGCCCGTGCGGGAAGGAAGCCCCCCCACAACATGGAAGCAACAACAACCAATCCATCACCATCATCGAATCACGGCAGGACTCATCTCCGTCATCTCACTACCTACCTACGCTACAGTCAATGCGCGAACATCACTAGATCAGAAGGGTTCGACATCAAGATCAAGGGCGTTGCGAAGTCGCAGTACTCATGTTGTTGGGGATCTATCGCTCTATGGAAAGACAATTGTCTATGCAGTCCACATGTTCCTGCCCTTGAAGGTCGAGCCAATCTCACCCCACTTGATGTTGGAGAAAGTTGTGGAGGGCGCAGGCTGGACCTTGACGATCTCCTTTGGGTCGCCCTCAGTGGCACTGCATGGTCCAGCATCACCGCTGTCGAGCCAATTCATGAAACCACCCTCGTCCCACCAAACACTCATGGCCAAGACCATACCACGGCTCAGCGCATCGCCCATACCCTTCATGGCTCCAAGGTTCATGAAGGTGGTAGCACCGTTGGCAGCGCAGGTCGCGTCATTCAAGGTAATGTTCTTGGGCTCATCCTCGAAGACGATGCCGTTCTGGACGTACTTGCGCTCGATGGACTGAAGGACACCGTTCTTGGCGGGGAACTGGGTGACGACGGTGAAGGGCTTCTTGGTGTCGATCTTAAGGCCAAGACCGTAGAAGTCCTTTGCGCCGTTGCGGTAGGAGTTCTTGCCGCAGCCGTTCTTGTCGCAAAGACCAGTAGCGCCGCACTCAGCGCCCTGGCACTTGAAGAGGCTGGGCTTGCTGCATGTGTGGGGAGCGATTTGAGTGGATTCACTGTTGGCCTCCCAGATGTCCATCTCGTTGCAGCAAACACCAGATCCATCAATGTTGCCCTGTACGTCATTAAGAGATGTCTAGTTTGATCAGATTTCACAACTTACAACACCGTTGACCCAAGGAGTAACGAAGCACTGAGCATCGCAGTATCCGGTACCAACACTGGCACCTCCAGGGTTCAAGGCTGAACGGCCACCGTCCGCCCTCATCTCGGAGAGGTACAGAGCGCCATTCATGCCGCAAGGGAGCTTCGAGACATCGACGTCGAAGGTGAACTCCTTGCCGGTCAATTGGAGCATCTCGTAGTCCTTCTTGCCCTTGTTCAGGAGGTACGCCCTGGGGCTCGAGAATTTTTTGTCCTTCCCGTAGAAGTCCATGCGCAGGCTTGCGCCGTTGGTGAAGATGCCATAGTCCTGGTAGTTGCTGATGGGCTCGAGAATGCAGTTCTTCGCACAGGTCTTCTCATCAGGGCAAACAGCAGGATCCGCTGCACTGCCCCAGTTACCGCAACCCTTGGTGGTGTCGTTCTTCTGGTGGATGTTGTGGCTAGCAGAGTCAAGGACGATGTAGCTGTCCTGAGCCTTGCAGCCGCCCTTCTTGGTGCACTGGTAGGTGGTCAACTTGGGCTGCTTCTCTGTGCCCTTGCCGAGAGACTGAGCAGAAGCAACAGCCAAGAGAGCAGACGCGATGATGCTGTAGTGGACCATGGTGATTGAGCTGTCACGAGGGATTGCGAGATGATGCAAGAGCAGGGCAAGACTTCTCTTCTTATACTCAAGCTTCCGCCTGTAACACGGAAATGAAGATCAGTCTTCCGTCTTGTTGCTTGCCTACTACGGCACATACATCTCGACCCTTTCATTTAGGGTCCCGCGGATGCAAGCGTGCGGCGAAATCTTGGGATCTCGGTCAGTCCACCGTTGCAAACATTCCGGGTCCGTTATTGGGCGAAACATGATGCGGAATGTAAGGTACGCATGATCGGCCCGGTAGAACATGTGGTAGAAGCCTCGGTTCTTGCCGCTAGACAAGCTCATTCGTCCAGATAGATTGTTTCTGATTGCGGGGCCCCGGACTAGAGCCGCTGGTTCAACAGGCAAGCCGGGGTATTTACCCGGTTTCCAAGGTTGTGGACCATCGTGCAGAATTAATTGACCATGTTGACCGTTCAATTTTGAGGCTACAATCACATGCCCAAGCCTTGCATACACTACGGCGATAGTGGCCGTGCACGCGCTTAGATCCGCATCACAGCAGATGAACAGCGTGAGATTGGATCACGATAAGGAGAAATGATTGAGATGGGGGTAGTTACTAGCATACTCTATTAGTCTACGGCATCATTTACAGCTCAACAGCAAGCTCGAGCAGCTTTCACAAGTACAGGACTTGTTAACGCTACTTTCTAGCTCAATTTGAGGTCGACTTACCGCCCGCCCCGACCTTCGCGCTTGCAGAAGCGAGCTGAGATAGCGTCAATAGTGGCGGTTGACCCATTTTAGTGGACTCAACCCGCCCGCAGGATGAGTGAAGTGGCGAATGCTTCTCTTGCAGTGGCCGAGGCTGAGCGCGTACGGGTGGCGTAGTGTACTGTAAAGGAGGGAACTCGGTCATGACACCAGGCGAAAGCGGGTGAGTTGGCAGAACATGATCGACAGGCTCCACGGTCCGAAGTGCAGTGAATGGTGCTTCTATATGACCCACATGATTGAATCGAGGCTCATTAGTGGGGTCGACGATCTGTTCGAACTTACCAACTGCAGGTTTCTTGGGAAGCGACTTACTCAGCTCTGCTATCAACTCCGACACTGCTGTCTTCTTGCAGTTGGATGGTAGCATATCGTCTAGGATAGACTCGATCGAGATACTAGACAGTGTCGATTTACGGATTGCTCTTGTGGTCAACGTAAGGAAGAATTCTCACGCAGGATGTTTTCGGAATTGTGTGATCTTTGGGCAGCACTGTACATTCGATTGTATTTATATAGCAGGGTTTGACACCTTCTATACAGTGAGTTGTATCATCTACACACAGCGGTATCACGAATGACCTCAGCTGTCCTCTTTGTGCTCTGGCCGAGCTTCCGCAAGATCGTACACCGACTGTGAAAGAGTGCGAGACAAGTGCTCGTAATCTTGAGATTGAAGACTACAATGAATCTTCTCGCTACCGTTAGGAAGACTCAACCGTATGTTGCTGCGCCAACAACGCTGTGTTGGGATCTCGATCCTTGTTGCCCGTTTGCACCTCCGGCTCTTCGTCCCGCCGATCGCCTTGAAATAATGGCGGACCGAATAAATAGATGCCCCGCGCAACCAGCTCTGCCATGACTTGGAGTCATTTCTTCGACTTCCCCAGTCTCGCAGTGACTTGCTTAGCGTATGGCAAGACTAGCCAGACACAAGCTAGAATCGCCAACAGACTAAGTGCCGAACCAACGAGTAAGTCCGCGAGGCGGCCGCCGGAGATGGACGAGATATCAGTGGTTTGCTGTCCATCGCGTGGTTGATCCGAGTGGAACACAGTCATTGTGATAGGTGGTGTTGATGGGATAGATCGAGACCGCTGATAAGGCCTCAGGTAGCCATTCAATCTGACTGAAGTTGCGTGAAGCAACGCGACACGTTGAGTGAAAGGCCCGGGTTCCACGTCTGTCGACGAGTCATAATTGTCACTGGTTGCACACAAAGCACGAGCAAACAGCGTTGGCCCCACGAAGTGCAGATTTTAACAACTTACAGATGGGCAAAGGCCCAGAACATTGACAGAGAGAAAGCAAATGTAAGAGGGGACTTTGGATAAGGAGGTATACACCAAGTGTGTGCTATATTTCTCAGCGGGGAGACCGCGGCATTTGTACTGTTCAAGTATCTGCTTCTTTCGAATGCCCCCCACGCTCCTGGCGTGTGATGCTTGCGCTACAAACGCTTACATTAGAATCATTGCGGACTATGTTAGCAAGCTGAAGAGGCTTCAGGTCCTACTTACCTCCAAAACGTCGCGGTTCGCGGCGGCGTTGGACACCTTCCTCGTTGGCGATCGTTTCTGTAGATTTTGGTGATGGCATCTCGACTGAAGCATCGACAGGATCCAGTTGCATCGAGTCTGCCGATGCGATCGTGTCAGCCACTGAGCCTGACACGGCAGCGTCCACAAGTGTAACTATGGATGATCGATGACAAACTTGGACCTCGAGCAAGGCGCAGCCCTGCTCTACATCACGTTTCTTCGCGCGACGTGCGAAACAACTATGCCTATGATAGTGCATGTGAATTGGAACGTACACAACGACGCCAAGAGAACATGCTCTGATGAATGGCCAAAAGATGATGGTAGCGTTGTCCATGCTGAATTTTCGATATGTCACACTAGGGTACAGTTGCGGTGTTAAAGACACCGCCAAAGTGAGATTACACCGCACTTTTAGGTAAATAGGCCTAATTACACCGCACGCAGGTGTATTTACACAAAGCTTTAGTTTTTTTACACTATAGCCAATCAGCTATAATAGTTTGTTATTAACTATCTATAGATACCCCTATCTCATCGTCCATCTCCCATCTCATCATCCATCTCCCATCTCATCGTCTCATCGTCTCATCGTCTCATCGTCTCATCGTCTCATCGTCTCATCGTCTCATCGTCTCATCGTCTCATCGTCTCATC